>CM044001.1:2014451-2354451 GCA_024085815.1 Flaveria linearis
ACCCAAACCGAATCGTGAAACGCGAAACCGCACGACCGATTATTAGCATGTAATAATTAATATTAATTATGTAATAAATATGCATCCAGGTTGTTTGGAAACTTAATCGTTTGTGCTTACACTTATTGATTTTGCTGTGCAATTAAGGTGAGTTTCACGGCCCCATTTTATATTCTTTCCTTTTCGGGGGAGAAAACATGCAAACACTATTTTTATTATGGTTGCCAGTATTATTGATATAGTCTGTTACGTTAGTGGAGACACATTTGAAAGTCTTTACAGTATCGAACCGTTAGTAATGAGATTAGCGAGGTGATTCTGAGTAGTACTACTGGGTTTGACAAACCCCACCGAGCTAGTCGCACTAGCTTGATTGGAGGTCGAACGGGTGCGTAATTGACCTAACAATTGCCACGGTCTGTGATAGACGTGGTGGAAAGGCACTAAACACACATAGTCAGCTTCGGTTCGAAACGCTAAGTAACTTGTTTATAGGCTAGCTACCTATCGAATGCTTTAATTACTTTGCCATTCGAACATTTACAAACATTTTACCTGTTATTAAACCTGTGAACTCATCAACTTTATGTGACACACTTTAGCATGTTTTCTCAGGTAACAGGAACGCTTAAGCTCATGATGCACGATTAAGGAACGCACTCAGGATATGCATCATCAAACTTATTTACTTGCATTGAACATTTGGTTTTGACTTAGCACTTATAACTTTCAGTATTGGTTTGCATTCGTTTATTCGCTTCCGCACTGATGTTCATTCATTTCATTTATTGTTTACTCTGATTGAAGTCAAACGTTTATTTTTAAATTCATATAGTGTCGTTTGATATGACCGTGTCTGAGATCCTGGTGTGTCACACGCCTGACAGTAAAACCCCGTTAGCGGATTTGAGGGTGTGACATGTACTTTCCACGGGATAATTACAACAAGCCTGCATGTTGATGGATCATGCAATCACGCAGCCTCACGTAAGAAAGAGAGAGATCGATTAAAAAAGGTATTGCTTTGTTTGGTCAACAGTGTAATAAGCCCTACATCCACCATTGCAACACAAATGACTACATGTGATGACACTTTGCCATCAACAAAATGTTCACAATTGTTTATCTGCCACAAACTCGTTTTGTGATAGGATTTGCGGCTACTTCGCAAAAAGATCTCTATAATTTTTATAAATTTTAACAGTTTAGTAGTATGTTTTGTTGTTTTTTATTTAAAAATATATATGTGTGGTATGCAGGGGCTGACCTATATAGGGTGAGGGGTAGGCTTCTCTACCTCTCAACTTTTTACACGTGGCGTTAAAAAATAACGTTATTATGTAAAAAGAATTTTTTTACGGTTTTACGTTAACCCTAAGAAAATATTACGTTACCCCCAAGAAAATTTTACGTTACCCCTCAAAAGTTTTAAACTCAAAACTTTATAGAAAATTTTAAGTTTTTGTAAAAATTAGTTTAATATTTTATATAAAATATTACCTTTTATAAAAACATTATAAAACTCAATTACCCAATTAACCTTGAAAACACAATTTATTAAAAAAACCCAATTAATTTAAAAGCCCAATTTATTTTAAAACCCAATTAATCTTTAAAAGCCAGTTATGATAACTCAATGTTCTATGAGAACTTGGTAGGCCATTGATAACTATTGATCATCGTTGTTTAAGGACTATAATTAGTTAACAACTCAATGTTCTAAGAGATCTTGGAAAACCTTTGGTAATTATTGACTGTGGCCGGTCAAGGACTATAATTAGTTGACGACACAATTGTAATTATGTGAAATGATGGTTAGTTGTATTTAGTCATTAAGAATACAACCATATCATCATAAGCAAAACCACTTTTTTACATTACCCATCTCTATATATCATCATAATAGATTTTAAACTTTTTTTTCTCAATTATCTCTTCATATATTTCGGAAATCAAAACAATTCCAGTCTTTTGATTTGAATAGTTTGGATCAAAACGAAGAACGTGAACATTTGTAGAAGCATTTACATGTATGCATAACGACTAGCTTACCCGTATAAATTATTAGCCTACACACATGTAACAATTTAAGTTAAATATACATAGAATAATGATACATACAATATCGCGTATCATGTGCAAAAATCTGGTCACCAATTACCCTTCACTTCTAATGATTTCTGGATAAGTCTTTAATTGTTGTCTGCTTGCAACAGATGTAAAATACTTTTTTCCTTCATCTTCACTTTCATTTAGTTCCTTCACCAATGGGTAGAAAATTGTAAGAGTGGGAGTATAAGGTTCCATCCTGAACCGTGTCTTGTGAATTTTATGATTGAAAGAACAACATAATTGATTGTTGAAATATTAATAATGGATTTGAAGTCATGTCTAATTATGGTTTTTTAATGGAATTAAAAAAACCAAGGGAAACAAGCTCTTGCATAAAAGTGTATACTGATGTTAGAATACATCAGTTCAGAATGATCCAACGTTATATCAAGAACCAAACATATTCTTTATAAAAGAATTACAAAAAAATCTTATTAATGATAAATAATTGTCTAGTGAAAAAGTCATTTGGCCAAAGTGGCTTTTTGACAAACAATTAATGATTTTTAACAAACCCAACCCAAGCTAAGAATGTTCATTTAGAGTTTTTAACAAATGAAGAAGGAAAAACACGAAAATGTTAATTTCCTTAACAAAGAACATGAACAAAAAATTTGTTCGACTAAGTGCTCATGTTCAACTAAAAAAATGAATGGTCTGGAACATACCTCTATTCGTCTTCATTTTGTTTATTTACAGGTCAGATTCAAAACTGATTAACAATTCTTTAGAATACTAGATACACAAACGCAAATTATCTAAATTAGATCAGCCAATAATTGGTTGACATCATGGTTACTCAAATACAACAAAAACAACCAAAACTGATAAAGATAACTTCTATTATTAATTCAGCTTCTACAACCTTAAATCCCTCGCATGAACCGCCACCGATGATGTTATTGAAATACCCAAAGTACTCGAGGCTCTTGTTGAGAAAGCCCGAGTACCCTTAAAATGTAAGAGTATTCACATCACATTTTTTATTTTTATTCTTACAATACACTAAAAATCACTATTTTTTCTATCTTTTTTAATTAAATGATATTTTTCAATACTTTTATCATATATTTTATATCTTCTCCACTCACAATCACTTTTAAAAAAATATATATATAAATGTTGAACAATAAATCTTTAAATTTACAGATAAATAATAATATTTTCTATTTTTCTCTTATCACAACTAATTAAAACAATCTATACTTATTAATAAAACAATATCTTTACTGTCACGTGTAATTTTCTTAGGCCTCCGTTTATTTGGTTCCTCGCCTAAAATGTATTTATCTTTATTTTTAATTATAGTTCATTTGAATAAAATCAACTATTGCTATAATTATAAAGGGAGTTTTTTCCTTAAATAGTGTTTATAGAAAATTTATTTACCAAAATAGATTTTTAAGAAAATATTTCTTTTTCTCACTATAATATTATTGGCGAAATTTGTTTTTACTATAAAATAATATTATTTAAAAAAGGTCAAGTACAAAGGTTTATAAATTGTAAAACCATTTGATTCATATGTCGTAATTAAAAACAAAAATCCTTTAACTTATTTTTGTTTTTTTAATTAACTAATACTTAATTTTAAATCGGCTTTTCATGTAGAAAAGTTAAATTTTTTCACTATAACTTTATTCCAATTTCATACAAAAGTAGCCATATTTATTTGTTATCTTTTTAAAAATATATATTTTTTGAAAATGTTTTTAAGTAGTTTAGAATATGTAATAAGAAAAACTATTTTTAATAAAAAATGCATTTTTTTTAAAAATTTAATATAAATATCATGATGAAACAAAAAAAGTTAATGGTTTATTTCTTTATTTTTCGAACTATAAATGTAATTCTTAATTACCGAGGGCATGTATGTTGTTAATAAACTCGTAACAACAATTAACGGAGAAACGAGTCAGACCGTATCGTGAGACAATCAGGACCGACTCACTAAAAACTTTAACTAAGCTGAGTTTAAACAAGCTAAAACTTATTTTACGACTCATTTAATAAATGGTTTTGAGCCGAGCTTCATATGTCGAGAATGAGCCGGCTCGCAAGACGAAACTATCGTTATATGTATATGATATTAATTTTATCTTTTATGTATATACTTATATAAATGATTATTAGTATGTATAAATTTAGGTTTAATACAGTTATATAATATATATCGTTATTTTAAAAAGTTACATAAACCATTTAATTTCTAAAAAGGATCTTTTATATATAAGAACATGTATTATATAAAGATACGTTAAAAACACTTATGACAAATGCTAGACGTCATTGAAAAGGTTTAAGAAAATCTTTATAAAAAGAACTATAAAACTTTGATTTAGTTTTAATTGATGTAAACATGAAACAAATTTACGTTTTTGGTCAACAAAAAGAGAAAATTGCATAAATGGTCCCTGTGGTTTAATCAAATTGCATGTTTGATCCCCAAGCTTTAAAAATATAAAGATAGTCCAAACTTTTGTGTAATTATTGCATGTTTGGTTCCTTGCATCGATACAAGCTCTATGTAACATTATCTCGAGTTACAAGCAGACATGAATTATTATTATTAATATTAGTCAATGACGGTAAATTACAAATTGAACATCAAATTTTGTATACAAATAAGTTTCAGATATTTATGATGTTCTTATGTTCAATATAATTTGTTTATTACCTAAATTTTTTATTTATATTTTATTTCATTTCATTTCATATTATACACTATTTTGACTTATAAGTATTGATAAATAAAAACTACTAATATCAGATATACATGAGTTTAAAAAATTACATATAAAAATCGATATACTAAGTATTAACAATAATATTATGACTTATGAATATTTTTAATTAAAAACAATTGTAAAGATTGAAGACATGTATTACACGAGTCTTTAGTCTAGTTCTATATAATATACGAATTTCACTAATAAATCTATGTATTATAATAAAAGAAAGCTTTGATTTGCCACTTGTCATAATTTTAGACATCATAAACTTATTTTACCCGTTTCTCTCTCCTATTAAATATTTACATTAACTACCAGTTATATTATTTAATTTTTTTAAATTAAAATATTTTTTAATAAATTAAGAAAGAGGTCTAATATATCAAACTTTTTTAAAAATATAAAATATTTTAAAACAGTGTTTTTAGAAAATAAAATATTTACGAACCATTATAATTAAAATTTGGAGTTATAATAATTTTTTTATAAAATGACATTTTCTTAAAACGGTTTGATTTAGAATAAAACGTTTCACTTTTTTAATAAAAAACCAAATACACAAGTTTTAAGGAAATTATATTATTATTTTATTACTTATAATCATTACTTATAGGTAATTTTAATCATCTCTTATTTCAAACTATGATTTTATAATTAATAATTTTTTATCACTAACTATTTAGTATTTTATTTATTTAAAACGTGTGATACACAGGATACTAATCTAGTTTGTAATAAACGAAATATGAATGCTATAAATTTCTCAAAACAAGGGATTGTTATTAAAATTAATGTTTAGTCAAAATATTAAGAAAAAGAAAATACAAAATCTCCGCGCCACACCTAATTTTAAACAGCAATAATTACGGGTTTTTATCCCTCACGCCACCCCTATATTCCCTCCTTTCCTTTTTCCCGCTCCCCCATCCTCCTTAAAAACCCTCACACACCCCACACACACACTCACACACACATACACATCTCCACCTAACCACCGTCCACCGTCATGAACCGCCGCTGCAGACGCCGCTCCGCCGCCGTCGACGGCTACCTCCGCTACGTAAAGCCCGGCGCCCTCGCTCAACTCCGTGACCGCAAAATCAACGCCAGAACTCACCACCGCTCCTCCGATGTTCAGATCTGTTTCCATCGACCTCTACCGTCATCACCTGCTTCAGTTTCTCCGTCCAGATCTCCCTCCGACGGTGGCTCCGGTCACCTGCAGGATGCTGTTGCCGTCGCCGTCTCTGACGGTGAATCGCCGTGCTTTCCGGTGAGGTTTTATGGTCCTCGTTGTCCGCAGAGGAAGAAGCTTATGGCTGTTAGATCTGTGTTTTATTCTGTACCTGTTGAACTGTCAGATGGTGCCGTACCTGTTGTTGATGCTTTCGCTAGTGATTTTGTAGTTGCTCATTGATCGAAGTAGGTTTTCGTTTATATTGTTATGTAAAAGCAAATATAAAAGCAAATATTTTTTTTTGGTTTTTGCTGTTTCTAGGGTTAGTTATCAGTTTTCCTGCAGGATTATGCGAAAACTATGTTTATCGATTATCATATCAAAATATGATTAATAAATCATTGTTTCTAGTCTTTAATTTTTCATTTTTCCGGTGAGATTCTATGGTCCTCGTTGTTTGCAGAGGAAGAAGCTTATGGCTGTTAGATCTGTGTTTTATTCTGCACCTGTTGAACTGTCAGATGGTGCTTTACCTGTTGTTGATGTTTTTGCTAGTGATTTTGTAGCTGCTCATTGATTGAAGTAGGTTTCGACTTCGTTTATATCGTTGTGTAAAAGCATATATACAAGAGTTTTTTTTTTCAGTTCTTTGACCGTTCTAGGGTAAGTCTACAATTTTTCTGCAGGATTATGTGAAAATTATGTTTATGGATTATCATTCCAAATATGATTAATAAAAGTCATCATATCTAAATTAGTTGTTATTAATTTGTAATTTTATGTTTTCTGTGAGATTGCAATGCTACTTGTGCATTCACTTGTATTAGTTCTTCGTTTATTACAGGCCATTATGGTGTTCTTATATTCGATGAATGAATGAAATGCAATTGGACTTCATAATTTTGCATTTATGGTCTAATAAATGCTTAATAACTCTGTTCGATGTACTAAATATAATCTGTTGGATTTTCATTTATGTGGGCAATTACATCACACTAATTGTTGATCGTATAAGATTTTATTGTTGATACTTTTTTTAGCTGACGTTCGATCTGAAAATGTGAAAAATGCTGTCAATGGTATGATTCAAGCAGCTATGGAGCATTTTGCATTGGGTACAGCCGCACAGGTTTGTTACCTACATTTCTTCTTACTTAATGGTTCTGTAATCCTGTTCAATATGTTTTTTCATTTGCTGTAGTTATAGATCCATCATTCTCCGTAATCTCTGACTATATATCATATGTTTTTTTTTTACCATATCGTAAAACAGTTGTATTATGCAATATGTGGGTTTCTTGCCAGACATGAGCTTAAGTGTCTTCATCAATGGTGGAACTTTAGATTATCTGTTATTCATAGCAGTCAAAGGCTCAAGGCATGGTGCATAGGGTGAGCCTGTTGTCTAGACGCAAGGTGCTATCTTTAAGAAGCTTCAAGGCTGGAACATTTAGCACACTAAATTTGTATAATTTTGGGACAAGATCATTGTCAGATTTAGCGTTCTAGGTAGTTTATTTGTACCTAATACATTTGTTAACATTGCTTTATGCTTGAACTGTTTAAAAGAATATTGATTCCGATTATGGAAGCTTGAAGGATCTGTTAATCTGTTATTGCACCATGGTTTAACAGTAAGGTTTTTAATGCAACAGGGGATAAGCTCTAACATGGAGCAGGACAACAGGTGCTTCATTTATACTGCAGCTGTTGATGGTATGTCTCAGGGCTCTTATTGTTATAAGAGCTTACTTAAGACATGATGCAACTGTTAACCAAATACTTACAGTATTCTCTTAATAATCCAAAAGAAGCGTAAGATCCTTGCTAACATTAATGAAGGAAAAGATAATGATGACATTGTTTATACCAAGTGGTTATGCCAACTCACTTTAACTAGATTTTACAGAGGTCTTCATTGATTCAGTGGTCTAGGTAGTTCTTTTGAAGATGCTTCTTAACAGAAATGAATCAATTCACATCACTTTATGCTTTAACTGTTCAATATAATATTGATTCTGACTAAGGAAGCATGATGGCTTCGATTCTCTATTAAAGGTGCCATGGTTTAACAGTAAGATTTTTAATGCAACAAGGGACAAGCTCTAGCATGAAGAAGGTCATCAAGTCCTTCATTTATACTGCAGAATTTAATGGTATATCTCAGTCTTTTAGCATCATAAGCTTACATAAGAATATAAGATATGATGCAACTGTTAATTAAATATTCACAATATTCTCTTAACGATTCAAAAGAAGCGCAAGATCCTTGCTAACATTAATGAGTCAGTGACAATATGCCGTCATTTATACCAAGTAGTTATGCCAACTCACTTTAGCTAGATGTTACAGAGGGACTTCATTGATTAGAATATAGCAATGTGTGATGTGCTCTGATTTGTTCTTTTGTTTGTGATGCAAACAGACGCCATCTTTTCCACTTATTCAATGGTTCTACACTTCTGTTTAATCTGTTATCTCATTTGCTTTGGTCATAAATCAATCATTCTCTGCAATCTCCAACTCTATGTATTTATTTTTACTATATCATAAGCAGTTGTGTTAATCTGAGATATTTTTGTTTCTCACTAGACACAAGATTGGTTGTCTTCATCATTAGTTGAATGTTAGTCATTGTCCTCATCAACAGTTGAATGTTAGTTATCTGTTATTGCACTGTGATGTCAAGAGGTGTATGCTATCTTTAAAAAGCTTCATGGCTGGCACATAACGACACCATATTCGTGTGATATACAACTATCGATGTCATGTATGTAGATTCAGTGTTCTAGGTAGTCCTACTGATGATGCTTATAAGAGTAAATGAATCAATCCATAATACTTGATGCTTTAACTGTTTAAAAGAATAATGATTTTGATTAAGGAAGCATGATAGTTTTGGTAGTCTGTTATGGGTGCCATGGTTTAACGGTTAGGTTTTTAATGCAACAAGGGATAAGCTCTAGCATGGAGAAGGTTATCATGTGCTTCATTTATACTTCAAAGTTCGATGATATATCTCGGTCTTTTTATTATTATATGCTTGCTTAAGATATGCTGCAATTGTTAATCAATATTTACCATATTCTCTAACGATTCAAAAGAAATGCAGGATCCTTGCTAGCATTTGTCACAACTCTCGCGAACCCTTTCGTTCTATGTTTCAAACTTATCTAAGAAACTCCGGAAACCTTACCTGTGCAAGATTTTGAACACTCTTATGTTGTCGTTGTTAAAACTGATGTTCGTTGTGAACCTGACATTCATGTTCTAATTTTCGGGGCGAAAATTCCTTCAATAAGGGGATGATGTGACACCCCGCATTTTCACACTAACAACCCTTGTCTAAACGTTGTTCATGTTGTTCGCCACTTAATATTATTAAGTCTAACTTATTATTATCATTAATTATTATTATTATTAATTATCACCTTCCATTATTACTTAACCCCAACTTAACATGAACTAACTAAACTACTAAGTTAACTAATGTGAAACTCCTTCAAAGACGAGGGACTAAAGCGGAGAAATTATAAAAATTTACTCAATTATATAACCAACCCACCCAACCCATCGACCCCATCTTCATCACTATCCCTTAATTTCTGCCTCCACTCAATTATATAACCAACCCACCCAACCCAAAGCAACAATATAATAAGAAGTATCATCAATACATGCACCACAACCATTTTGATTCTTTTCTTCCTTCGCCGAAGTATAACAACCTCGATTTGCTTTTTGCCGGCCCTTGCAACCGGAGATATCAACATCAAAGCTTCTCCGCGACAACGATCATCACCGAAAACTTCGTTCGTTGCAAACCGCAACGCCGACAACAACAGAAGACGATCGTAACAGCCCCGTTCAGTTAATCGGAACCCTATTTTTTGTGCTATCGATTATTTGTTGCTGTGCAATCAATGTGAGTATTCACGGCTCCTATTTTACTTTCTTTCCTTTTGGGGGAGAAAACATACAAACATATTTTATAAATGGTTTTTAGTATTATTGATATCTCCTGTTACGTTAGTGCAAACATACTTGAAAGTCCTTACATTCTCGAATCGTTAGTAATGTGTAGCGAGGTAATTCTGAGTAGTACTACTGGGTTTGACAAACCCCGCTCGGGCTAGTCGCGCTAGCTTGATTGGAGGTCAAACGGGTGCATTATTGACCTAACATTTATCACTGTCTGGTGAGACATGACGGGAAGGCAACAAACATACGAACATACAAACAGTCAGCCTCGGTTCGAAACGCTAAGTAACTTGATTATAGGCTAGCTACCTATCGATATGCTTTAATTACTATACCATTCGAACAGTTACGAACATTTTTATCTGTGATAAAATCTGTGAACTCACCAACTTTATGTTGACACACTTTAGCATATTTTCTCAGGTAAACGGAACGCTTAATCTCATGATGCACGATTAAGGACGCACTCAGGACATGCATTCATCAGATCCATTTATGTTGCATTAGACATTGTTTTGACTTAGCATTTTCAGACTTTCAGTATTGTTTACATTTCAGTTTTACGCTTCCGCACCGATGTTTAATTCTTTCATGATACTTTGATTTAAGTCAAACGATTATTTTTAAATTCATATAGTGTCGTTTGATATGACCGTGTCTGAGATCCTGGTATGTCACACGCCTAATGGTAAAACCCGTTCGTGGAAATTGAGGGTGTTACATATTGGTATCAGAGCCATTGCTTATAGAGAACTAGGATTGCATCTGCATCTAGACTATAGCCTTAGACACAACACTAGTATTGCACAGACACTCTTACATGATCACAACTGTTGTACGAACATTCTCCCGGCATGCTAACATTACGTTACTGAACGATCAAACATTACCCGCACTATCTATGTCACCTGTATCATCCTTGACTAATAGAGGGGCGGAGAGTCCCGCTCGCTTACTTCCAACATCTACACTTGTTTCTTCACTCCCGGAGTTGAAGCAACGACAACTTGAACCTAACATTACCACTTGGGAACACGAAACTCTTTTCTAACACACATGACAAACCTAACGACGACGAACAAGGAGAACAACGCACATTACTTTTCCAACTCTATTGTACTTGTTTCTACTTTCAACATGCCCTATCATCTTCACTAGTCTGAACAGTAAAACGTGGGACAACCAAGGGATTTGAAGTCTATCAGAGGATCAGACTTAGACATGTAGACGCTTAGAGCTTCAAAGGGAAAAGGCCAGATCGTCTTGATTCCCTGTTGTTATCTTAACCGAATCCTTTGTACAACCTTAGTTATTTGACCCTTGGTATAATAAATATATCTTTGATACCTCTATCATTGATAACACTCGGTACTTGACAAGGCATGCTATCTCGAATGGGAGGAACCATGGATGACCATGCAAAGCAAATAGAATCACGGGTGCACACGTAATTGTAATTTGTCGTGCATGAGAATTCTGGCAACTCTATTGGGTGATAACGGTCATAATCAGTACAAATTCTCATTTCTATACTTGGAGGCATGAGGTCTCGGTTCTCATGAAACCTCACTATCGATATGCAAACAAACCCTCCATTCCTACTAGTATGAAACAATTTATTTTTATCAATAGTTATTATTCGATAGTGACTGTTGTGTATTGTGAATTGAAGAATCATGTCTGGAAGAAGACCTGGACGCCCGAGTGGACGAGGAAACATCAACATGACTCAAGCTGAATTGGAAGCCATCATCAATGAGCGTGTAGCTGACGCGCTTGCAGCTTATGAGCAGACCCGCAATCAGAACCAGAACAACCAAAATCTGAATCAAGGAGGTCCAACTATCTATAACTTCAAGATGTTCATGGACTGTAAGCCTACTCTTTTAGTGGTTCTGAGGGTGCTGTCACACTACTTCGCTGGCTGGAGAAGCTCGAGTCAGTGTTCGCCATGTGCAACTGTCCTGCTGGAAGTCGTGTCAAGTACGCCTCCGGCACACTGGAAGGACCAGCTTTGACATGGTGGAACTCACAGGTCCAGACCTTAGGACTTGATGTTGCTAACAGTATGCCTTAGGATGATTTCAAGATACTAATGAAGGAAGAATACTGCCCGAGCAATGAAGTCCAGAAGCTGGAAAGTGAATTCTGGAATCTTAAAATGATTGGCTCTGAAATTGAGGAATACACGACTCGTTCACACGAGCTGGCTGCTCTATGTCCTCAGATGGTCACCCCGGCCTACAAATGGATTGAGAAGTACATTGATGGTCTAGCTCCTCAAATCCAAGCTAGTGTTATCCTGCTGATCCTGTCACTATTCAGCAGGCTATTCGACTAGCTCACAAACTCACTGATCAGGCAATGGCACAGGGTACTTTGCCTAAACGTGGCGCTGCATCTGGCTCATCTGATAATAAGCGAAAGTGGGATGGTACCACTAACAAGTCCTCAAACTCCAACAACAACCAACAACAGCAGGCCAGAAAGTTTGATTTCTCCAGAAGCTTCACCAACAATAATCAGAACAACAACAACAATGGTCAGGGATCGAGCAGTTATGCGGGCAAGTATCCAAAGTGTAACAAGTGCAATTTTCATCATCATGGCCAGTGTGATCGATTCCGTTGCCAAAGGTGTGGAAAGATGGGTCATGCTGCTAAAGACTGCAAGGGTGAACTGATGACCAGCCAACAAACTCAGCAACCACGACAGGGCGAAGCAACTAGAGGCTGTTTTGAGTGTGATAAAGAGGGCCATTACCGGAAGGATTGCCCACAACTGAAGAATGGCAACAGGGGCAATAACGGAAACAACAATGGAAATGGCGCAAGAGGTCGCGCCTTTGTGATTGGTTCTGGTGAAGCAAGAAACGATCAAAACGTGGTTACCGGTACGTTTCCTCTGAACGATTGTTTTGCTTTTGTGTTATTCGATACCGGCGCTGATAAGAGTTTTATATCTACTAAGTTTAGCAAGCTTTTAAACGTAACCTTGACTGAAATGAACCCTAGTTATACAGTAGAACTAGCTGATGGTAAAATGATCAAGGCAAATCATATTCTTAGGGGATGTAAATTAGAGTTATCAGGACACAAATTTGAGATATACCTTATGCCTGTTACACTTGGTAGTTTTGACGTAGTCGTTGGCATGGATTGGTTATCTAAAAATCAAGCCGAAATTTTCTGTCACGAGAAAATCGTTCGTGTACCACTCCCTAATGGTGAAGTCTTATCCGTTTAGGGTGAGAAAAGAGGTGTCGTTTCTAGCATCATTTCGTATATAAAAGCCCAGAAGTGCTTACGCAAAGGCCATACTGCCATCTTAGCTATGATCACAGAGAAGACCACCGAAGAAAAGAAGATTGAAGATATCCCTATCGTTCGTGACTTTCCTGAAGTTTTCCCTGGAGACTTACCTGGTCTTCCACCGCATCGTCAAGTCGAGTTTCAGATTGATTTGACGCCTGGAGCCGCACCGATGGCTAGAGCACCATATCGACTAGCACCAAAGGAACTGCAAGAACTGGCTACGCAACTGCAAGAGCTCTTGAATAAAGCATTCATCAGACCTAGCTCGTCACCGTGGGGAGCTCCAGTCCTGTTTGTCAAGAAAAATGATGGAATTTTTCGCATGTGTATTGATTACCGTGAACTGAACAAAGTGACGGTTAAGAACCGTTATCCCTACCTCGCATTGACGATCTGTTTGATCAACTTCAAGGGTCAAGCTTCTATTCGAATATAGATTTAAGATCAGGATATCATCAACTAAGAGTCCGAGAGGAGGACATATCAAAGACGGTATTTAGAACTCGATACGGTCACTGTGAGTTTCTGGTAATGCCATTTGGTCTGACTAATGCACCAGCGGTTTTCATGGATCACATGAACCGAGTGTGCAAACCCTACTTGGACAAGTTTGTTATCGTTTTCATCGATGACATTCTGATTTATTCAAGGAACAAGGAAGAGCACGAGGAACACCTTCGACTGATCTTGGAATTACTTAAACAAGAACAACTATACGCCAAATTCTCGAAGTGACTTTTGGATTCGGGAAGTCCAATTTTGGGTCATGTAGTCAATAAGAAGGGTATACATGTTGACCCGGCAAATATAGAAGCTATCAAGAACTGGGCTACACCTAAGACTCCAACTGAGGTACGGCAGTTTCTTGGGTTGGCTGGCTATTATCGACGATTCATCGAAGTGTTTTCAAAGATTGCTCAACCTCTCACCGCGTTAACTTATAAAGGCACTACGTAAAATTGCAGTGACAAACAAGAATCCGCATTTCAGGTTCTGAAGCAGAAACTCTGTATGGCACCGATTCTATCCCTGCCTGAGGGAACAGATGATTTTATATTTTATTGTGATGCTTCTATTCAAGGTCTCGGTTGTGTGCTAATGCAACGCGAGAAGGTGATTGCTTATGCTTCCCGTCAATTGAAAGTTCACGAGAAAAACTACACGACGCATGACTTAGAGTTGGGAGCCGTTGTGTTTGCACTCAAGATATGGAGACACTACTTGTACGGTACAAGTGCACCATTTACACTGATCACAAGAGTCTCCAGCACATCTTTGAACAGAAGGAGCTGAACATGAGACAACGTCGTTGGGTCGAGTTGTTGAACGACTACGATTGTGCGATCAAGTATCATCCGGGCAAGGCTAATGTAGTAGCAGATGCCTTAAGTCGAAAGGAGACACCTAAGTCGAAGCGAGTTCGAGCATTGCAACTCACCATTCACACTGGATTACCCGATCAAATACGTAATGCTCAACTTGAAGCTTTGAAAGACGAGAACCTGAAAGCCGAATCACTACGAGGCATGGAGAAGCAACTGGAAATCAAATCTGACGGAATCCATTACTTCATGGACCGAATATGGGTTCCTTTGTATGGAGACCTACGAGAGCTGGTAATGGACGAAGCTCACAAGTCACGGTACTCTATTCATCCGGGTTCAGACAAGATGTATCACGATCTAAAAGTCCTTTACTGGTGGCCAAACATGAAAGCTGACAT
The DNA here is from genome assembly GCA_024085815.1 of Flaveria linearis. Classification (NCBI taxonomy): domain Eukaryota; kingdom Viridiplantae; phylum Streptophyta; class Magnoliopsida; order Asterales; family Asteraceae; genus Flaveria; species Flaveria linearis. The sequence continues at coordinate 2,029,491 of CM044001.1, forward strand.
TGCCACTTACGTAAGCAGATGCTTAACCTGTTCTAAGGTTAAGGTGGAGTATCAACGACCATCTGGTTTACTTCAACAATCAGAAATTCCAGTATGCAAGTGGGAGCAGATATCTATGGACTTTATCACGAAACTGCCTCGGACTCCCAGCGGATGCGATACCATTTGGGTAATTGTAGATCATTTGACGAAATCCGCACACTTCCTACCAATTAGGGAGACTGACCGAATGGAGAAGTTGACTCGTATCTACCTAAGGGAATAGTCTCTCGGCACGGTGCGCCAATTTCCATCATCTCTGATCGTGACGCTCGATTCACTTCACACTTCTGGCAATCTTTACAACGATTATTGGGAACGCGGTTAGATATGAGCACTGCATATCATCCTCAGACTGACAGCTAGAGTGAGCGTACGATCCAGACTTTGGAAGACATGTTACGCGCTTGTGTGATTGATTTTGGCAGCAGTTGGGAAACTCACTTTCCGTTAGTAGAGTTTTCATACAATAATAGCTATCACACGTCGATCAAAGCTGCTCCATTTGAGGCACTGTATGGGCGTAAGTGCCGGTCACCTATTTGCTGGGCGGAAGTTGGAGAAAGTCAACTTACCGGTCCTGAACTTGTGCACGAGACGACTGAGAAGATCGTGCAAATTCGTAACCGCATGGCAGCAGCACGTGACCAACAGAAGAGTTACGCTGATAAACGCCGCCGACCATTGGAATTTCAAATAGGTGACAAAGTGCTTTGAAAGTGTCACCTTGGAAGGGTGTGATTCGTTTCGGGAAACGTGTAAAACTAAACCCTAGGTACGTGGGACCGTTTGAGATTGTCAAACAGGTTGGCCCCGTAGCCTATCAGTTGAACCTACCTGAAGAACTCAGTGGAGTAAACGATGTGTTCCATGTTTCAAACCTGAGGAAATGCCTTGCAGACGAGACTCTGGTCGTTCCGTTAGACGAGATACATGGTGACGAACAACTACGTTTCATCGAGAAACCAGTGGAAGTTATGGACCGAGAGGTCAAGACACTCAAACGCAGTCGTATCCCTATTGTCAAAGTCCGATGGAACTCAAAGCGTGGACCAGAGTTTACCTGGGAACGCGAAAATTAGATGAAGAAGAAGTACCCACAACTGTTCAATGAACAGACACCTACTTCTTAAGGTATTCATTCTCGAGATACCTTTTCCTTTAATTTCGAGACGAAATTTCTTTCAACAAGGGGATAATGTCACAACTCTCGCGAACCCATACGTTCTATGTTTCAAACTTATCTAAGAAACTTCGAAAACCCTACCTATGCAAGATTTTGAACACTCTTATGTCGTCGTTGTTAAAACTGATGTTCGTTGTGAACCTGACATTCATGTTCTAATTTTCGGGGTGAAAATTCCTTCAACAAGGGGATGATGTGACACCCCGCATTTTCACACTAACAACCTGTTGTCTAAACATTGTTCATGTTGTTCGCCACTTAATATTATTAAGTCTAACTTATTATTATCATTAATTATTATTATTATTAATTATCACCTTCCATTATTACTTAACCCCAACTTAACATGAACTAACTAAACTACTAAGTTAACTAATGTGAAACTCCTTCAAAGACGATGGACTAAAGCAGAGAAATTATAAAAATTTACTCAATTATATAACCAACCCACCCAACCCATCGGCCCCATCTTCATCATTATCCCCTAATTTCTGCCTCCACTCAATTATATAACCAACCCACCTAACCTAAAGCAACAATATAATAAGAAGTATCATCAATACATGCACCACAACCATTTTGATTCTTTTCTTCCTCCGCCGAAGCATAACAACCTCGATTTGCTTTTTGCCGGCCCTTGCAACCGGAGATATCAACATCAAAGCTTCTCCGCGACAATGATCATCACCGACAACTTCGTTCGTTGCAAACCGCAACGCCGACAACAACAGAAGACGATCGTAACAGCCCCGTTCGGTTAATCGGAACCCTATTCTTTGTGCTAACGATTATTTGTTGCTGTGCAATCAATGTGAGTATTCACGGCCCCTATTTTACTTTCTTTCCTTTTTGGGGAGAAAACATGCAAACATATTTATAAATGGTTTTTAGTATTATTGATATCGTCTGTTACGTTAGTGCAAACATACTTGAAAGTCCTTACATTCTTGAACCGTTAGTAATGTGTAGCGAGGTAATTCTGAGTAGTACTACTGGGTTTGACAAACCCCGCCCGGGCTAGTCGCGCTAGCTTGATTGGTGGTCAAACGGGTGCATTATTGACGTAACATTGTCACTGTCTGGTGAGACGTGACAATAAGGCAACAAACATACGAACATACAAACAGTCAGCCTCGGTTCGAAACACTAAGTAACTTGATTATAGGCTAGCTACCTATCGATATGCTTTAATTACTATACCATTCGAACAGTTACGAACATTTTTATCTGTGATAAAACTTGTGAACTCACCAACTTTATGTTGACATACTTTAGCATGTTTTCTCAGGTAAACGGAACGCTTAATCTCATGATGGACGATTAAGGACGCACTCAGGACATGCATTCATCAGATCCATTTATGTTGCATTAGACATTGTTTTGTCTTAGCATTTTCAGACTTTCAGTATTGTTTACATTTCAGTTTTACGCTTCCGCACCGATGTTTAATTCTTTCATGATACTTTGATTTAAGTCAAACGATTATTTTTAAATTCATATAGTGTCGTTTGATATGACCGTGTCTGAGATCCTGGTATGTCACACGCCTAACGGTAAAACTCCGTTCGTGGAAATTGAGGGTGTGACAGCAGTAATGAAGGAAATGAGAATGATGGCATTGTTTATACCATGCTTGGTTTTAAAAAGCGAGAAGCGCACCAAGGCGACGAGGTCCAAACCGAGGCGCAAAGCGCAAAAGCGGTGGGATTTTCGTACGCAAGACGCAAAATGATTATATAATTTTTTTATATATATCATAAGTTTTTAACCTCCCTACCCAAAGTTTAGCTATAAATAAGGTTTATATATGTTTTAACATGTGAAATACAACCTAAGAAGCTTGTTGTACAACACCAATCTGTATAAAATTGTCCATGTACATGAGGTGCACGCCTCACCTGCGCCTTAGGCCAGGTTTTTGCCAAAACTCGCGTCTTAGGTGTGCCTTTTGTACAGCTCGCGCCTATGTCACCAGAAGCGTTTGGCCTTGCCCCTCAGTGTGCCTCGCGCGTAGGCGCGCCTGAGGCGCGCTTTTTAAAACCAAGATACCATGTAGTTACGCCAACTCTTTGGTCATTTTAACTAGATTTTACAAAGGGACTTCATTGATTTGAATGTAGTTGTGTGTTCTATCTTTATTGATTTGAATATATTAGTGTGTTCAAATTTTTATTCTGATTAAGGAAGCATGATTGTTATGGTAATCTGTTATGGTGCCATGGTTTAACAGTAAAGTTTTTAATGCAACAGGGAATGTGCTCCAGCATGAAGAAAGTCATCAGGCGCTTCATATATGCAAAATTCGATGGTATATCTCAGTCTTTTAATAGTGTAAGCTTACTTAAGTTATGATGCAACTGTTAACATTAATGAAGGAAATGACAACGAGATAATTATTTACACCAATTAGTTATGTCAAGTCACTTAAAAAAGATTTAACAGAAGGGCTTCATTAATTTAATATAGTGTTTAGGTTTCTAAAGCTGTGACGTGAGTTTACAGCTTAATGTATGTAAGGTGTTGCTCTATGCACGAGCAAAAACTGCATCTCTCTTGTCTCTTTTACATATCATCCTTTATATAAAGTTGATCATTTGTAATCTCTTCATCCCATTGGTTCTTTTTAGTGTATAACCCTCCATGTGAAACACCACCTCAAGTGTTGGTTGTTTTCTCAATCGCCTTGCGTTTGAGGTGCGTTTTTCCTAACCAAGGTTCACATGACCACATGTTTGATCAACTTATTGCTATTGATAGTCGATAAATCCTTGACAAAAGTTATGCTTTTGCCACTTATATAAGCTGCAAAAGACATGTCTTTAGCAAAACTGAAGCTGTGAGACTAGTTGTTGACTTGATTCAAAAGGGGTCATTCTTGAAAGACAATGCTGCTGTTTTGGCATTGTATCACATCAAAGATTAAGGTATGTCTTTCTTTATCCCCTTCAGCCAAGTTTTAGGTGTGTTTGGTTTAAGGTTTTAGAAGGAAAGAATAGGAATGAATATGATAGAAAGTGTTTGGTTTTAAAATTAGTTATGATACCCAAAAATGAAGGTTTCCCTTCAAACCCACCCACCAAAGTAGATGGGTTTCTATCTATCTTGTCCTTATCATTAGGTCATTACATAAGTTTGAGAATAGCTCTAAACCTAACCATCATAACATGATATATTCTATGCATCTAAATTGATAAATGTATTATTAAGGTTTATATTGCCTTATGTGGCAGCATGATACATCTTGTACAAAATTAATTTTATTTTTCAAAAATTAATTTTAAATGGATGATTAGAAACAATTAAGTTTATTGCTTTCATGTGATTCGTAAGATAGCTTTTATCTATCTCTCTTTCAATCTTCATTACATGTTATTATTTTATATACTATATGAATATGTTTATACACTCTTCATAGTACTTTTTTTCAAAATTTGTTTTATATGTATCGTGTCTAGTATTTAATATTATTATTAAATTAGCTGATTAAATCATGTATAATTATATATCTATATTAAAAAGCAATTGACTGCTACAACAAAGTTGTGTTTTTGATTTTTTTTACCACAAAGGCTTATATTTTGTGTTTTGGCATCATGGGTGAATTGGCATTCTGGTGGTGTAAGTGAGGTTTTACACCAAAGTCTTGTGTTTTTGCTTTTTGATCATATATATATTTTTTTTGCATTACATGGGTGAATTTTATATATCGTAGGTTATAATGAGTGTAGTTATTATTGTAGTACTGCGATGAATCGACGAACCAATATTGGTATCAGTGTTGCAAAAATCGCTAGGCGCTAGTCGGGCGGTGAGGTAGGGACTAGGGATTAATCGGGATTAATCGGATTGGAATTTTCATATATAATTTTTAGTTTTATATATAAATACACACATTTTAGTATGTAATTTTAATAAAAAGTTCAGTTTTATATATAAATATACATATTTGGCCGAATTTCTAAGTTTTTGCCGGATTTTCCAAGTATTGCCGGAATTTTTGAAAGTCGCCAGAAAAGTCGCCGGAATTCGCCGGAACCCTACCGGAAATTCGCCGGAATCACCGATTTTTGGTCGATTAAGACCGATTTTTGGCCGATTAAGACCGCCTAGGTCCGATTTTGACCGATTACCGATTAGTGTCTCCGATTTGGTGAAATCGCCAAGGTGGACTCCCGATTGGCGATTAATCGCCGATTAATCGGCGCCTAGCGCCGATTTTTGCAACACTGATTGGTATTTGCTTTTGTGGTTTCTAATAAGTCGAGCTAAACGAACAAAACCACGTCACGTAAGATAGGGAGATCAATCAAACTTTCGCGCATATAACACGAGAGAAACACTAGTTATATTAATAACATAACACTGGTTTTAAAGTTGCATAACATGAATGAAATAAATATAAAAATCATTTTACAACAAAATGCACTCATGGGAGCGTTAGACCAACGTTGTCTAATAAGGGATGAGAGGATGATTGAAGTGGTGGCTCAAGCATTTTGGGGGCCCCAAGCAAACTATAAATCTAGAGTCATTTCTAAATTTTTTGGGTTTGTAATTTTGATTTATACCTGGACATGAAAATTTCTCTTGCTTTTTAATCATACTTTCTTTTCCTATTTGTAAATTATTATTGCCAAAAACAACAATACAAACTTCTAAGTAATCCTATAAGCTAGACACAAGAAAACAGAAACAATCTATAAGTAGTCATCAGTATACTCACTTGGGCACAAATCATTCCTTGGATGATTGGATCTGAAATGACACAATCTGCAAATTGCATAGCAATATAAAGCCATGTATATGAATCTGCAAAAATTCAATATAAAGAAAAATACTTGTTAAACTTCAAGCAAGTGAATTATAGTGGCTTCAAATTGAGATTAGTGAACACAAGAAAAAAATTAAGTGAACTAAAAGAAACAAAACAAAATATGACAAATCATATCTAACAAGGGCTGTAGAAGGAATATTCAGAGCATCGCTTGATCAATTAACAACACCAACCTAAAACATATTTTGCTCAATTCAGTGACAAAATGAAGAATGGAGAGCATTATTTGTGAAATCATCTACCTTGGAAAAAGTAAATTTTAGTGAGTGAATTATTTTCAAATCATATACTTTAGTCTAAGAAGCCTAACACACATTAATCACTGAAAGGCTAAGGTAACAAAACAGAGACTACTGCTACTGCTATAACAAAACAAAAGAAACTAAAAGGAAGCAATTGCCCACCACTCTACCCACTAACATAATGAAAATTTACCAAAACAAGAAACAAGAGACTAAATCAAACTAACCCGAATAGTTGGACAAAGAAACAAAAGCAGAGAAGCTACTTAGCACCGTCGCACCGGGCCACCGGCAACCTGGAAATTTCAATTCCCGAATTTGAATCTGCATTCGTAATTGAATAGAAGAAGAGAATGCGAGAAATTGCGAATTCTAGATTGAATCTCGCAGGTTATATACTTATATTGCTAATCGCTATCAAGATCAAGAATACAAGATGACTCTTCGAGTTCCACGTTGCTCGTCTCTTCATTCCCAGGCGACTGAAGCAAATCTGCTAATCCCTTCTTTCCCACTTTAGTATCTTCGGCCCGGTATAACCCACGAGATCACAGCCCAAAAACTACAAAGTAATAAAGAGAAGTCCAAATGGGGGCCTTATATTTTTAGGGGCCCGAAGATTTTTGCTACGCTTGGGCTTAAGAATGGCCGGCCCTGATGATTGGATAGCTAACCCTTGTTCATCCTTTTTCCACTATTATTCCCTCTCATTTTACGCAACCTTTTAAAAATAATATTATTGCCCGCGTCATTTTCTATGTTAAATTTTCCCTACATGGCTACTATTATGTACATAGTATATACATTAGAGCATTTACGATCTGTTTTTTTATCTATGTTCTTGTAATTGTATTAAATATTATTATTTTTATTTTCAATTATATAATTTTTTTTTCACATTTTTATCATTACCTTTTTTCTCTTATCAACTTACAACCACGTTAAAAAATTTTAAACAATGTATGAAGTTTATACTGTGTTTTTCAAAATATAGGAAAATACGGTAAAATTCCTATAAATTTTATAACTCTACTATCATAACCACTTATAATCATCCTCTATAATATAGGACATCCACTCATATAAAATGGGAAACATGCTGTGAATGCTTTTAGATTATCAAAATTATATATTTCACAAACATTATGTTCGGGAGTTGGGCCCTAGCATCTATGGAAAGAATATCGTTAGTCTTTGTTAAAACTATATGGATTTAAATTTAAATAAGTTGCTATTATGATATCATATAAGAAATAAGACAAATGTGAAAATATTGATGGCAATTCCAACCGGTAAATGTTTAGACATACATCTTACGTTATATCAACTCTCATAAAGAACGTTAGGAACCCGTGGATGGTCTTATCATTTTAACATGATCATTTTGGTTGGAGGGTCACATATGATGCCACTAAATCAAATGCATTTGTCATTAATTACATATATTATACAAATGCAATAAGATTATTATTTTAACTGTATTGTTATTTTAACTGTATTGTTAAAACAATAGTGTCTCACCCCAACCTAGACGGCGTAATCGTCGAGGTGTGAGAGTTACGATTGCTCACAGCCACATAACGCTATTATTAATTCCAAATATATTAATCAAGATTCAATTGTAACAATACAAGTAAATGTTCAAACAAAGATACATCCAGAATACAAGTATAAAAGTATCCAAATCATTCGTTTATTTCTCTAAGTCCAATCCTAAGTGTGATAAGCTTCAAAGAGTAACCTGAAACATGTTAAAAATAAAAGGTCAACATAAAATGTTGGTGAGCATTCCATAGTTTTTCAATACATAGAATATATAAAAGATGGCAATTCAAGTTGTAAATTAGTGAATAAAGTGATTAGGGATGTTATGAACAATGCAACAATCAAACCTCGATAAAGGTTTACAAGTATCAAACGACGTTAATATTTTATTAACGTTAAAAGTATATACGATCAGCTAAGTGTATTTGGTTCCCTAGTACACAAGCATACGGCTCCTAGGAACACCAAATAGGTTGTCTGTCCCATAGATCTATGACTTCGCTAGGCTAGCAATAGTTAATGATTGTACATATAACGCCATAGCATGGTAACCACAAAAGTTCAACTAACCACAACTTTACATGTTGATTTGCCATAGTTTACAAGTCTCAAATAAGTTTACAAATGCAATGATATAAATTAACATGTTTCACCCCAAAGTGTGAAAATAAGAAAAAGGGGTATGAGAATACTCACTTGATCAATAAGTATGTAATGATGATTAATAAAATATTAATAAACGTCTTTCCAAGTTGTATCGTCACAAGACACCTAAATATATTTAAGCACAAAATTAAAGTCTAATTTAAGTTCAATAAATTATTATGAGCTAGTAAGGTTCTATTTGAGGTTTGGGTCTTGTCAATTATATTTAACAAACGAAACCAATTATATTTTCGTGGAAACGATTTGTTTATATTATAAAATATGGAACAAGAATAACATTTAATAAAAATTTACTATTATTTATAAAGTTTAATTAGGGTTTGTAATAAAAATGAACACGATTTAATCAACTAAATAAACAATGGTTGAAATAATAGTTAGTATTTTAAGTTTAAATTTATAATATACATTAACTATAACCTTCCCTTTAAATTTTAAATAAAATATAAGGATATTTGTGTAAATAAATTTACAGGAAATGTCCTCATGGTTTAAAATACACGAAGTTTATGAAAATAATTTTTTAAAATTTTTAGAATTTTTTTTATATATTTAAAAGTTGCAAAAACTTTTAAAAAAATGTTTGAGGTCACCGGGTTCGAACCCGTGACCTCTAAGTTGGATAGTGAGCATGGAACCAGTGAACCAAGGCTTCAGCCACGGTTTATACTGGGTTCCATTTCTTTTAAACACATACACCAAAGAAAATCCCAAATCGCAAGAACCCTAACCCTAATCGAATCAAATTGATCAACAATTTGATGTTGTTTATGAAATCGAACTTAGGGCTTTGATTGCCCACGTGAAACCGAGTGTGTAGGTGTGTTTATTTACCCGGTTGATGATGGATTGAAGGTGTTCGATACGAAGAACAGGTCGCGGTTGTCTTGAGTCCAATCGATGAGCAATCCTCAATGGTAATTAATTAACATCGTGGGTAGCTTCTTAGAGAGTAAATGGTGATTTACCCTCAATCAACTTGGATTAAGAGAGCTCAGAAGGTTAATTTTGATTAGGTTGCAGGTCCGCGTCAATGGGGTGATCGAATGTGGTTTTTATTGTTGAATTGAGGTGTTAATTATGATTATAATTGTTGTTATGCGTTCCAGATTGTCTAATTGATTCCCACTACTCGTTGTTTCCCACTTAAATTCGAATTAGTTTTAGCGGGGTGTTTGGGTTTGATTCTAACCGCGTAGCTGAGTTTAATTTTTGAATTTTATGGACCATAGGTTCGACTCTCGTTTGCGAACGGTTCAGGGTTTTAAATTTTGTGATTTGATGATGTTTTGATGGTGGCCGGCGCTCGCCGGAACCTTGGCCGGATTTTCAACCGGAAAATCGAGAGGGAAAAGGGGCGGGGGGTTGGATTGTAAATTTTGAAATTTCACCAATGGTCCCTGCAGTTTGGTATTTATTATTTTATGTAACAAAACTTTATTTAAGGTTTGTAAAATGTCATTAAGGCCCCTGGACTTATTTAAGTTTTTAAATATTTCAAAGTTTAATAAACTTTTATAAATTATTATTATTAATAACAACATTATTATTATTATTATTATTAGTATTATTATTATTATTCTTATACTTAAACTTTTATTATTTTTATCATTATATTATTATTATTATTATTTTACTATTTATTATTTAATAAAATAACTCTTAAATTAACTTAAAATTACGAGATGTTACAAAGAGTCTATTAATGTCTTGAATCTTGAAATCTAAACATGGATAGTATATCCAATGCACATCTAGACGTTGGAATTAGAGGTTATATTTTCAACAAACTAAAATAACCTGATTCATATTAAAATTATAATAATTTATGTTTTTATATATGTATAGCAACACTTGTAAATAAGTTATGACATGAATTTTATTTTTAATTTTAATATATATTTTATTTATCCAGTTAGTTATTACAAATTTTGCTTAAATCACCTATCTAATAAAGAGATTACCCTGTTTTAAAAGGGAGGCGGTAACTAGTGTATTCCCCGAGAAAAGATATATAAATTTCAATCTTCTTGAGCACAGGGAAAATAATTTTAAAAGTAAGAGGATGTTTATTTCAACTTGAATGGTTCAGTATTTAATAGTTAGACTGTTTTATTTTATGAACAAATGTTTGAATGTTTCAAATATTTATTTCTGAATTGTTAAGCATTATACTAATACTGAATGGTTAGAACCTTTTATTTGAATTGGTCATACATTTGTCGTTGAATAGTTAAACATATACTAGCTTTTAATGGTTCAAACATTTTATTAGTTCAACACTTAATTATTCGAAAATTACTAAACGGTCTCTGAAACAAGTATGAAGTATAGAATGTGTTTGCCGATAAAAAAAGATAAAAAAAAGTGTTTGCATTTCTTAATAGAAAAACAGTTAATTGAAAATATCAAAATTTAAAAAAGAATATAAAAAAGAAATCCTTCCATCGTTCTCCCTCCCCACCTTCCTCAAAGTCGTTCACCTGCAACTCCCTCCATTAATGTCGTAACAAAGAAGACACACACACTCATACTCTCTCTCTCATACACACACTCATACTCTCTCTCTCATACTCTCTCTCACATACACACTCACTCACTCTCTCTCTCATACACACACTTTCTCTCTCTATACGTATAGAATATAGATACACACTCACGTTCTCTCTCTCTCTCTCTCTCTCTCTCTACAACACCTTCTCAATCACGTACACTGCAAACAACGTCCTTCACTTTACTACCAATCACCATGTGAGCCTCTGACAATTGTCTCCATCTGTCTCCCTCACACACACACACACACACACACTTTCAATGCATCACTTGATTTCTGGTTGATTCCTATCGGTTACTTCAATCACAAGCTCAATCAGTAAATGACATCTTCTTCATCAAGAAGAAAAAACGGTTCACCATTCCACCATCGGAAGTCATCGAGTCCGTTTTCTTCATGTTCATCATCATCATCATCATCATCATCATCTTATAAGCAGCTCATTCATCGATCGTGTTCATCTTCAGCAACGGCATTCTGCTACGGTTCATCCGGTGACGGTGACGGTTACGGTTTCGATCCTTCACTCAAGTTCGGTTACGTCTGATTCGATGTACTGCAAAGGAGGTTACGGAGGACGGTCGCCGGTCGGTTTTGCGTTATCCGACGAGCTTATGGAGAACCGGTTGATTGTATGACGAGATCGGGAGGTGGAGATAGTATTTCGGTGATGGTTCGGTTTAGGGGCTGTTTGAAAAGGGGCTGACCAGGCTGACCACTGACTGGCTGACTCGGTCAGCCGGTTCGTTTCAGCTGACCGGGTCCAAGATCGCTGACCCAGACCTGAAAATCAAAAATGCTGACCCGGCTGACCACGGCGACCACCCTTGCGCGACCGGTCCTCCCCTCCACCCGACCCTCTTCACCCGCCGCCCTTCCTCCGATCGATCACCCATCTGCGCAACCCATCTCCTCGGCCGATCATCCACCTGCGGTGTGGCCGTCGGTGTGCCCGTCGATGTGCCCGTCGATGTGCCCGACCCTGCGATCACCCACCCGACCCTCTTCACCCACCTGCGCAACCCCCTCGATGTGCCCGTCGGTGGTGAAGGTGGTGGCGGCCGATCATTTTGTGTGAGTGTGTGTGAGTGTGTGTGTGTTTGTGTGTGCGTGGGTGGGGAAGAAGAGAGGAAGAAGACTGTGGTTTTTGTGTGAGTGTGTGTGAGTGTGTGTGAGTGTGTGTGTGTTTTGTGTGTGCGTGGGTGGGGAAGAAGAGAGGAAGAAGACTGTGGTTTTGTGTTTGTGATTGTGTGGTTGTGGTTATTATTATTATAGTTATTATTATTATTATTATTATTATTATTATTATTATTATTATATTATTATTATTATATATTATTATTATTATTATTATTATTATTATTATTATTATTATTATTATTTTATTATTATTATTATTGTTATTATTATATTATTATTATTATTATTATTATTATTATATTATTATTATTATTATTATTTATCATTTCACACTCAATTAGCAGAGAAATTTAACAGAAAAATTTATAGAAGTGTATATAGCGATTATTTTTTTTTATTCAGCAGAGTCAGTCAGATACATAATCAAACAACCAAGTTTCAGTCAGATGCAGACTCAGTCAAAACTTCTTACTGGGTCAGCTTCTGACTCAGTCAGATCTTACTCAGTCAGCGAAATCAAACAGCCCTTAGCCTTTAGGTAAGTTGATGTGTTGATGAATTCGAAGTTTTCAGATGCAGACTCAGTCAAAACTTCTTTGGGTCAGCTTCTGACTCAGTCAGATCTTTACTCATCAGCGAAATCAAACAGCCCTTAGCCTTTAAGGTAAGTTGATGTGTTGATGAATTCGAATTGAATGGTTTTAGATATGTGCATAGAGTTGATTTTTGGCTGGTTAGGTTTTTGAGGGAAAATGTTGGTGATATTTGTCTTATTTGTTGACATTTTAGTGAACGTGAGTATCAGAGAGGAGATGAGATTGCTTGGTACGCGGATGGAGACAAGCTCGTGCGCAACGAATACAATCCTGCGACTTCCTATGCATTTGGTACAAAATTTGGCTTAATTTATGCATAACTAATCAAGAAAACAGATGAGGTACCATATCTGATACTGTCAATCATGTATGTGATGACGCTGCAGATAGAGTATTTGGACAATCTGCTGTCACTCAGGAAGTGTATGAAGTAGCTGCCCGCCTGTTGTAAAGGCTGCCATGGAAGGAGTAAATGGTGCTGTAAAAGTAGATCAAATTAAACAATTCAATTGCACTTATGTTCTGATAGTTTGTTAACTATTACAACATAACATAACTAAGTCCCACTCAAGAGCAGGGTCTGGGAGAGGTAGGTGGCGGCGAGTCTTTCCTTTATCTAGTGAGATAGAGAGACTGCTTCCGAGGAGACCCCGACTCGGTAACGAAAACCAATAACAGTCGCAATCGCAAACATAAAGTAAGTCAGACAACACACAGGTATAAGTCACTTAAATACATAGAGAGCGTGTACATCAAATAAGCCGATAGAATCACGTATAAGGGCAGAAATAGGAAGATTGGTAGCCGCAACAGATCTACGTCTACCCTTCCTGCCCAAGATCTACGTCTACCCTTCCTACCCACCGGTCCCGCTAGAAGTCCTTAATTTTAATTCTACGTCTCCACTCACTCCTATCCTCGATCATGTGCTCAGAGAGGTGCAAGTCTACCATATCTCGCCTAATTATTTCGTCCCAAGTCAACCTAGGTCGACCTCTATTCCTCCTACCCTCTAGGATGATGTCTCTACTGCTCTAACGGGTGCTACCATCGACCTTCGCTTCACGTGACCAAACCATCTTAATCTTCACTCTCTTATCTTTTCTGTGATACACGCCACCTCCAGCCTCCGTCGAATCGCGTCGTTTCTTATTCGATCCAATCTGGTGTGTCCACACATCCATCTGAGCATACGCATTTCCGCGACCTCTATTTGTCTCTGGTGCGAATTCTTTATGGCCCAACAATCTGTTCCGTATAACATTGCTGGACGTACTGCCACTCTGTAAAGTTTTCCCTTAATTTTGCTGGGAACCTTTATCACACAGGATCCCTGATGCTGCTCTCCATTTGCACCATCCTGATTGCACACGGTGAGATACATCGCTGTGTATCTCTCCGTCCTCCTGTACGTACGAGCCCAGGTATTTGAACGTAGACGTCTGTGGTACCGTCATACCCTGGATGTTGATGGGTATGTCCTCTTCAGCCTCACCACTAAAGTTACAATGCATGTATTCCGTCTTAGAGCGACTTATCGTTAAGCCTCTGTTCTCTAGTGCTGCTCTCCACTGTTCTAGCCTGTCGTTAAGCATCGTTTTAGATTCTGATATTAGGACAATATCATCTGCAAACAGCATGCACCACGGGACAGGCTCTTGTATAGACTTGGTCATCTCATCCAGCACTATTGTGAAGAGAAAAGGGCTTAATGCCGATCCTTGGTGTAGCCCCACTTCCACCGGGAAGAAGTCTGTGTCCCCGACTGGTGCTCGCACACACGTTTTTGCCCCTTCGTACATATCCATTTTATTTTGATATACTTCTCTGGTACCCTTCTGAGTCGTAAACTTTCCCAAATGAGTTGACGCGGCACACTGTCATATGCTTTTTCTAGGTCAATGAATACCATATGAAGGTCCCTTTTCTTTTCTCTATATTTTCTCTATTAACCTTCTTATGACGTGTATGGCTTCTGTTGTGGAGCGTTCTGGCATAAATCCAAATTGGTTCACCGTAATCTGAGTTTCTCGTCTAAGCCTCGTGTCAATAACTCTTTCCCATAGTTTCATCGTGTGACTCAATAGCTTTATTCCCCTGTAATTTGCACAACATTGGACATCTCCTTTTTGCTTATATATGGGGACTATGAAACTGCTTCTCCATTGCTGTGGCATCCTCCTTGTTTTGAAGATGATGTTAAATAGGTCTGTTAGCCATTGCAGACCCTCGTTTCCCAGGCACTTCCACACTTCAATCGGTATGTTGTCTAGCCCCACCGCCTTAGCCTTTCCCATTTTCTTCAACGCTCTCGTAACTTCGTCGACTGTGATGCTTCTACAGTAACACTTGTTTTGTTGGTGTGGTTGATTTGGTATACTAATCGCAGTTTGTTGGTGAGGTTCTTTATGTTGAAAAGGTTATCGAAGTAAGTTTTCCATCTCGCCTTGATGTCGTTCTCCTTCAGCAGGCACCGTCTTTGCTTATGGTGTTACGAGCAGTGGGAAGACACATACAATGCATGTAAGAGAGGTTTCTATTCCTATGAAGTTTAGTGTTGAATGATTTCTGAAGTTACATATTGAATATTTTCATCTGAAGAGGGAAGGTAAGCAAGAACACAGTTCTTTGAAAGTCTACATTCTTGATGTGAATAGTACGTGGTTATAGGCGATCTGGGCCTCTTGCCCTCTTGGACAGTAAAGGCACAATATACTCTTATTGTAGCCAGTAAAATTGTGTTGCTGCTGCTCATATGAGTAAATAAGCACAAGTATGCAACTTATACTTTTATAACTACTAACGAAGCTTAGTGTTGATGTGATATCCCTGTAGTTGCGTTCTGTATGCTCCATTAGTTCAGAGCTAGCAAAGGAGCCGTCGATGGAACCAATTAAAATAAAGTCAGTGGGGACTGGGGATTGGTATATTTGTTCAGCAGATAGCTGATTAGATACTTTCCTATTTCCTTGATAAGATTGATTCTCATTTATTTGGTTGATCTCGTTGGAATACATATTACCATCTCTGTCCTGAAATAAAAAAGGAAACACTACTTTGATTTGAAACAAGGAAATGTGATGCCTCTATTCTGGCTTCATAAAGGATTCCTTATGATTCATGCCCTTTATTCAAACTATAAGTTAGGATTTGTTTCTCTATTTATGTGTGTGCATTTTGTTTGATACTCTTTCTCAATTATTTCGCAGGGTGATCACCTTTCTCCTGGAATAATTCCGTTGGCTATAAAGGATGTTTTCAGTATTATTCAGGATGTAAGTGTTCCTGAGGACCGTATCTATAAGATCTGAAGGCATGACAATTGCATACTTTCATATGTCATACTTTGGTTCAGTGTTTATATATACATGTGCATCTAATATTTGTATGTAGTTGTGCAACAAGTGGTTTATTACTAAAAATTAAGGAGCACAGTTTACTAGTAATGAACTGTTTGTTTTCAAATGCAGACTCCAGGAAGGGAGTTCCTGTTGCGTGTGTCATATCTTGAGATCTACAATGAGGTATTGCAATCATTTTCACTTAGATGGCTGCTTTAACCTATCAAAATGCAAATACAGTACACATATTTCACTTCACACTGCCAGTATTGTGATCATTTTCTTTGTTGTCTTATACTGTGCTTTTTGTGAAGTTTATTTGAATGGACTGGTTTAGTATCCTATGCTTCTTTTACCAGGTGATCAATGATTTGCTTGATCCAACTGGACAAAATCTGCGTGTTCGAGAAGATGCACAGGTTTGTGCTTGATGTTTCATTTCATGTGTTTGTGCCTCTTCATTTAGCATATGTTATCTGTTTGAACTCCTTTTGTTATAATTCATAGTATCACTCAGCATCAATGTTTTAAAGATACATCTTTAGAATACTTTTGGGGCAGGGGTTAAGCACTCACTAAGCACTTCAACTTATTAGGGTCACATAATTGGCCTAGTACGTCCCGCTATCGTTAAGCTAACAACTGGTTGTTTAATAAGGTGTTCGGAAAAACTAAGCAGAAATCAATCAACTTTTAACTTGTTATAATCAGTCAATTTTCTCAACCCGGAGAGAATTCATAGCATTTTTTAGTATTCGTCTACTAAAAATTTGAATAAGTACTAATCTTAATTCTTTTATCATATGTTCAGGTAACCTAGAAATAGTTTTGCTTAAGCTTGTGTTTAATTGTCTTTACTTGTTTAGGTGATTCAGTTCTAAAGGTCACTTGTTTGTGTAGCTCCGTTTAATGTTTTCATAACATTGCTCAGCAGTACATCAAATGGGGGTTTGAGACATAATTTTACATAATCATTGGTGCTTGTATCTTTGTAGAAAGTAACAATTTAGTATTTGACATTGAATTGTTTTAAACATCATTCCATCTCGTTTAGTGGGCCTAGCTTTGTATATAAACATGTTTATGTGACTGTGTGATCATGCAAACTATTCCTTCATAGGGTACATATGTTGAGGGTATAAAGGAAGAAGTTGTCTTGTCTCCTGGCATGCACTTTCTTTTATCGCTGCTGGCGAAGGTACTGCTATGTGACATTCTGACTGTACAATAACATTGTTGCATTTATGTGTTTATGGCTTTATATAATCTTCATCTTCTGTTTACTACTTTCTATTGCAGAGCATCGTCACGTGGGTTCAAATAATTATAATCTTCTTAGTAGCCGTAGTCACATGATATTTACTTTGGTATGTAATAACATATTGCTTGTAGTTGCTCATCAACTTTGTGTAGACTTGCATTTGTTCTTCCTTTATTGTTTGTATTCAGATGCTTATATGTTTTCTTTTATGTTTATTGTAAATTCTTTACTTCCAGCATTGACAAATGATATTCTGATTACTCTCGACTTAATAATGCTAATCAAACCAGGTTGGGTTGGGTCGAACCACCAACAAACAAGGTTGGTGGTTAATGGGTCAAAATGGGTATTTTCATGTGCTAATTAAACCAAGTTGGGTCGGGTTGATCCACCAACATAATTTTGCCTTTTTTTTATAAATTTTGTATAAATAATAAATCTATAAATATAACTTAAATAATAATGTTTATAAAATAGTTTTATAATTTTATTTAAATAAACTGAACTAGGTCGTTGTAACCTGTAAGCATTTGAATACTAGTCGTATGACTTTTGACGCATATACTCGTTCAATTCGAATCATCCAAGAAACAAGGACAAGCTGACATGAACCTGTTTTAATTTTAATAGGTTGAATTTGCCACCTCTACTCTACAAACACTCTAACTTTACATAACTAAATTAAAATTAGTGGTTTGCAAGAATATAGTTGGTTGGTAGGTGAAAGGCCTAATGATCTATTCTCTATTGCATTTGTTCTGTTCATAAGTTATTGACAGTGTTTAGGAGTTTTATTTAAATGAAATATTACATTATAGTATTTGACTATGTAGTTGAATAGTGCTTTAATTTTCTAATTGCTGACATTGATTTTGATTTTCTGTTAGCAAGTTACCCGCTCTGTTGATTTTTACAACCATTTACAAAATTATCTCTAAAATATATTTAAATGGACAGATGATTGAAAGCAGTGCTCATGGTGATGAGTATGATGGAGTGGTCTTTTCTCAACTTGTATGTTCATTTGATTCTTGGTATACTTAACATGAGTTTATAGCTGGTTTATCATTGACTTATATTTTTATGTTCTCTAGAATCTAATTGATCTTGCTGGATCCGAGAGCTCAAAACTGAAACAACTGGGCTTAGGAGGAAAGAAGGATCTTACATAAACAAAAGTCTTCTAACCCTTGGAACTGTAAGGTGCTATATTTCTAATGTTGCTGGAACGTTAATATGCAGAAATACCAACTCTTTTAGAGACAATGGCGTCTTTTAAAATGTCATAATGTCATCGTATATTTGTCCAAGACTAATATTTTTTACTTCAGTTCTTGATAGTTATATCCAGGTATAAGAATTTTTTGGGAATTTGTTTCAACCGGACTTGCAGGTAATCGGAAAGCTTAGTGAGGGGAAGGCATCTCATGTTCCATATAGAGATTCTAAGCTTACGCGCCTACTACAGTCTTCATTGAGTGGCCATGGACATGTTTCAGTGAGTATGATGAAATTAGAATGCTATAAGTGAGGAATATTTAGTTAAAACAAACAGGTTATTTGATAAATCACTTGCATTTTCTATGCTTTTTGTTTCACTTTGTTTCCTACCAGCTCATCTGCATGATAACTCCAGCTTCTAGTAATATGGAGGAGACACACTACATTAAATTTGCAAGTAGGGCAAAGCATGTTGAAATCTATGCTTCACGGAACAAGGTCTGTTATGAAGCTAGTATTCTATATCTTTCACAGAAATTTCAACGAACAATAATTCTTAACCAACTGTGATATGCTATTGAAACTTTCATCGTCCAGATTATAGATGAGAAGTCTTTGATTAAGAAGTATCAAAGAGAAATATCAGTTCTCAAACAAGAGCTTGATCAACTAAGAAGTGGGATGCTTGTAGGTTTTAATCCTGAGGAGATAATGAGTTTAAAACATAAGGTACCGTTTTTATTTTGAGATAAGGTATGTGGGGCCACCTATGTACTCATTTTTTTTCAGTAAGGGTTATTGAAACTACTACATACAAGTATGTATCCAGTTTTGATTATTGTATTCTGGCTAAAAACATGACGGGTGGCAAAATACCCTTATGAGATTTTAAAACACCAAATTATCCTTGTATTGTTCTATTAAAAGATTATTCAACCTTTCTCATTAGGGACACCTATATATCAAATTACTTTATTGGCATCCCAAGTGTGTATCCAGTTTTGTTTATACCAATTCTGGATAAAATGGGTGATTACTTTATACTCTGTAGTGGGTTCTGTAGTTTTGAGGAATGGTAGCAGGCAAGTTTCATTTCAACAGCATTTCATTTTATATTTATTAACTGCTATACTTTTAATAGTTAGAAGAGGGTCAAGTAAAGATCCAATCACGGTTGGAGGAAGAGGAAGAAGCTAAGGCAGCTCTAATGAGTAGAATTCAAAGGCTCACTAAGCTAATACTTGTTTCCTCAAAAAATACAATTCCTGGATTAACAGGTGTATCTGCCCATCAGAGGAGTTTTTCTGCCAACGAGGATGATGTAAGTTGCATAATTTTACAAAGTTTTATCAAGCAACTCCATTTCTTTAGATTTTATGGTGTTTAGAAGTTCAATAGCTGCATATTTGTTTTGCTGGTGTAGCATCTCAAGGTGGTTGTGAGAAGTTTGGCATTTTGGTTATTAGACACAGTTGATTTAGTTTTATCTGGTGAACTTTTGTCACTTTTAAACCTAGTTTTATGCAAATATCTGGACTTAGTTCCATATGTGCTTCCATGCATTTATGTAGCACTTAGAAATTGACAGATTGTAGGGGTTGGGTAACAGGTTCGGGTCAGAACAGGCTAGGCTGGCATTCAAACATTTTTTGTCACTTTTTTCTTAACGCAATAAACAATTAACATACTAATTGTGATTACAAAAAATATTATTAAATTACTAATTAAGAATGATTAGAACTTACTTACATGTAATTCTGTCTTGTTGGTGTTAGTGTGTCACATCTCATGGTGATTCTGACATTGATCCCCTGGTATGGAAGACGAATCACTAAATTTTAGCTGGTTAACCTTTTCTGCCACTGTGAAACCTGGTTTATTTAAATTTCTGAACATTTTTTTTTTCATTTGCACTTCCATGGATATAATGAACCGCAGACACTTTTTTATTTTTCTTCATTTCGATAAGTACTTAGTATATATAATATGATAATAATATACATATTGTTTCCAATAAAGTAGTTTAAGAGGTTGTAAGCATTTTGATATTTTTGGGTCACTTTTCACTTGTTTAATTTTAACCAACTTTTGAAATATAATCATCTGACCTGTATGATTGCATTTTCTTCTATAAGACTTGAGCTTGATCTTTTTTCTCTTTTGTGCATGTTTTAGAATGGTTCTATGCTATTGCAAAGTGAGAATCCAAATGACACTCCATCAGATATATCTCACGAACTCAACCACAGAAGAAATTCTAGCAATTTATCAGCAGCAGGTAGTGCTATCACAGATTCAGCTCAAGCAGGTGACCTATTTAATAATGGTTCTGGTGATGGCGCAAAACAGGTAACCGTATGTTTCAGTACTCTTCATTTATGCATGATTAACAATAATTCTTACCTAGCCTTTACTATTTTGTAAAATGGCTATGTAGGATTCTGCCAATTGTTATTTTTAACTCTAAAGTCTAAATAATTTGTTGCTTAATGTGATAAAAACGGGAGAGTGCCTTTGAGCAGTAAGCTGTTTTGTATATAAGAGCATCAACCAAATCTGATTTCACTCCAATGTATGCACCACTTCGTTACACCAATCGTTTTAACAAATAAGTTTATAACTACATTGTAATTATCTCAATTAAAATATTTTTTGAGAAATCATTTAAATAATTGAAATGAGTTTTTTTTAATGAAGGTTAAATTTATTAATTGCTTGAAAATATTAATATATTTACGTACCTTTATAATTTATATTTACTGCATTATTCAACAACATAACTAATTGTAAAACTTATCAATAGAAATTGAAAATGCAAGATGATAGAAATTAAATTTTATATTCAATACTAGGCTCGCTATAAGGATCTCAATGGGATTGATTAGTTAATATAGCGATCAAAATTGTAATATGATTATTCTCTTGTATTATAAATAGGTTCAGAAGGCTGTCAGTAAACATCATTCATAAATTTCCAATATATATATAGTATAAAGTACTGTTTTTTTATGTTGAGAATTTAATAATGAGTAATCACAATATGACATCTATGCCTGAGGAGTGTCTTAATTTCCTTGTTAGTCATAGTTTAGCCATAAATTATTTCTTTAACAATTGGATAAGTTAGGCATATACAACAACAGTATGACTGACTGTATATTATAAAAAGAGGGAATTACATATATCCCCCTCTCCACCCTTGAAATTACATATTTCCCCAAAACACAAGTTTTCAATGCATAAGTACAATGCTCTTTAAGCATGATTTGGGGAAATATGTGATTTTACAAGTTAGAGGGGATATATGCAATTGCCCCTAATAAAAACAAGGCATTATTCAAAAGGGTTAAAAATTAACTTGTAAAAATTTTGGATTGATGGTGCTACAATCAGTTACACCAAACATTGGTGAAAATGGAAAATTTAATACACCCAATTTGGTTTCTTAAGTGGATAAGGAATTTTTCACAAAAACACCAAATTTGGTGGTTTGGTGCATAGATTGAATTAACGTTTAATCTCAATTGATTATAGGGTGTAATCTCAATAGATCAGATGGACCTTCTAGTGGAGCAAGTTAAAATGCTTGCAGGAGAGATAGCATTCAGTTCAAGTACAATGAAACGTTTAATGGAGCAGTCTGCAAATGATCCTGAGAGCTCAAAACACAAGTATATCTTGTTTTTAAATTTAATTTAGCATGCTTTCAAATTCAAGCTATGAAAATATCTCTTTAAGATTTGGACCTTGCAATTGAAGAAATATGTTTCTGAAGGAACTTACTGAACTTTTATGATGATGGACAGATCTTAGAATTGTATGCTAATTATAAGAATACATTTTTCAATAGATAGAAAACTTGGAAAGAGAAATTGAAGAAAAAGAAGGCAAATGAGGTTTTAGAGAAGCAGATTATTGAAAGCAATGAAGCTTCAATTTCTAATACTTCGTTGGCTGATATGCAACAGGTAGTCTCTATTTTCAGTTTTTGTCTCGTCTCTGTTGCATTTGATATATACAAGCCTTTTATTTTTATGTGTCCAGTTGCAAGTTTATAACAATTTGACATGTTTTTTGGTGTTTTTTTTTTATAAACAGACAATGATGAGATTGATGACACAATGTGATGAAAAGGACTTTGAGCTTGAGGTATGTATGCTTATAAAGTTTGCCGCAATTTTGTTTTTCTGTATCACATACACAACAGCTTTTGCAACTGAAACGTATATCATTATGTTTCGAGTGCATTACATGGTTTATGGGTTTCTCTATATTAAATGATCAGTTTTTATTGTGTCAACATGGTATTAAGCATTTTAATCCAGCTTTTATACATCCTTATTCAAATTCTTTGTATCCACAGATCAAAACAGCAGACAATCGCATTCTCCAGGAACAATTGCAGAACAAGGTGTAACTAATTCATCTGAATTCAATTCATTACATTTGTTTCATGGCATTGCTAACTAACAATCATGTTGCAGATCATAAAAAATGTACACCTTACCTCTTTTACAAATTAATTTT
This sequence comes from Flaveria linearis, assembly GCA_024085815.1. Classification (NCBI taxonomy): domain Eukaryota; kingdom Viridiplantae; phylum Streptophyta; class Magnoliopsida; order Asterales; family Asteraceae; genus Flaveria; species Flaveria linearis. The sequence continues at coordinate 2,052,643 of CM044001.1, forward strand.
ACCCTGTTGAATATCTTTCCTTATGTTGACCTTTTGTTTTAATTATAGTGTTCTGAAAATAAGGAGCTGCAAGAGAGAATTACATTACTTGAACAGCAGTTGGCTGCAGCGCAGAGTGATAAAGCCCTGTCGTCATCTAGACATCATGGATCTGAAGAATACATTAATGAACTAAGAAAGAAAATTCAAATTCAGGTGATTGTTATCAAGCTAGGGGTGGGCTTGTAAGTTTTATTGTATTTACCTGATCATAATGGATATTTTGGTACAGGTCGGGTTGATACAAAACTTTTTTTACCCATTTTTTAAAACAAGATCATATATGATTGAAGGAATTATATTTCTGATAACAATCTAATTATATTTCGGACCCTTTTGCTTCATTATTAATTTTTTTTCATGTTTCACCTGACGCCTTTTATAAGATAGCAACTGCTTTCTAGATTCATAGTTACAGTAAAACCTTGATAAATGAATACCCTCAGGACCAGAAAAGATAATATTGTTATTTATCAATAATGATAACAATTAACAATAAATATAACAATTCAGACCAGAAAATGATTCATTTAGTGAGGTTATTCATTTATCAAGTTTAATATTTCTTGCTCCAATTGAGTCAAAAGAGATAATATGGTGTTGTAATTTAGTTAATTTGTATTTTTCCACCTTTTGAGCACGAGGTAAAAAATGAGAAACTAAAGCTGGAGCGTGTTCAAATCCTAGAAAAAAACAGTGGATTATCAGTACAAATCAGAAACTATCTGAGGAAGCATCTTATGCAAAAGAATTAGCATCTGCTGCAGCTGTTGAACTAAAAATTTAGCTGGTGAAGTCACCAAACTTTCACTACAAAATGCAAAACTTGAAAACGAGTTGGCAGCTGCTCGTGGAGGGAACCGCTCAAAACCGAGTCGAAATGGACGGATATCAGGTCGGGTCAATGATGAGTTTGACTTTGACTTAGAAGATTTAAGAAGAGAGCTGCACACAATAAAGCAAAGGGAAGCAAATCTTGAGGCTGCATTGGCTGAAAAAGAACGTATAGAAAACGAGTACCTGGAAAAAGCTGAGGAGTCGAAGAAAAAAGAAGCGGTTTTGGAAAATGATTTGGCAAACATGTGGGTTCTTGTTGCGCAGTTGAAGAAAGAGGTTAACAGATCAAATATAAATAATGAAGGATGTGTTGAAATAAATGAAAATGTGCATAAACCGAGATTAGATAATAATGGTGATTCCAATAATTTGGTTAAAGAAAAGCAGGTTTTGGATGTTCAGCAGGTAGTTCAGCAGGTAGTTCATGGCGTGCCAAATGAAGAGAACATTGCTGCTCGTTTGAAGGTAATATTGTTATATTAAGCCAACTTTTATATTGAGGTGGCTACGTGTGCGTGTGCGTGTGTGGTGGTGGGGGGTACCTGCGGGTTGACAAGGGGTCGTTGTAGTGTAATCTTTTATAGGATTTGACTTATTTGACCCATGTAAGATAACACAAATCCCTGACTAAATCAAGTGTGTTAAAATCGTTACCTCTACTGACATTCGACCTGTTTAAGGTAAAACAGACTCTAAATTGACCCAATTTGAATCAAGCGCGTCAAATTGTCATTTCTACTTGTACCCATGGATGTATCATATTAAATATGATTTTTAACTTAAAAGTTTTGAAATTATGCTCTTTTAACCACTCATAACTAATCAATGTGGCGTCCAGGCTCGATTGCAAGAAATGAAGGAGAAAGAACTTAGTTACAACAGTCACAATGATGCAAATTCTCATGTTTGTAAAGTGTGTTTTGAATCACCATCTACAACAATGCTTCTTCCTTGCCGCCATTTTAGTTGTAAGTTGCTTCAAATTATCCATTTTTTATTTAAACATTTGCTTTTACCATCTATTAAAGTTGAACATACTTCATATAATTTTTGTTTGCAGTGTGTAAGTCTTGCTCAATTGCGTGTTCTGAGTGTCCAATTTGCCGGACAAAGATCGCTGATAGAATTTTGCTTTCACATCTTGATGTTTGCAAATTACCTCCTGTTGAAGGTATGCGAATGCTCTTGTTTCTGAGGTAGTTTAATCGTTGTTTGTGTCCTTGGTAATTTACTACTCCTTTCTTCCCAAAATAATTCTCCAATAAACACTCACTTCAACATACTTACATTTTATACACGTCTTGATTAAGAGAATTTCAATTTCATCCTAAAGGCTGTCATTGTTTTCAGAGACACTAATTGATTTAGAGCATTCATAATCCATTCCTCATCCTCATCCTTATAATTATACTAAAATCATTATTTTTTCTCTTTTCTTTTTAATTAAATAATAACTTTCATATCTTTATCATTACTTTTTCTCTCTCATTCATTCACAACCACTTTTAAAAGTATAAAAATTTATGAAGGTTAGATTGTGTTTCTCTAAATAGGGGAAAACACGGTACAACCCATATAAATTTTCTTTCTTCTGTATCGTTAATTTCTTCATGCTCGTTCCAAGTTCGAAGTACCAATTGTACAAATAATAATCCACTTCGTTACATGATCGATTTGAATTATCCGGAGAATGCCTTATATAGATATCCAATATATCAAAAAGATGGACAATCAAACCTATTTCTCGATTCAATAGAAGCCCAAAGAGGTGAATAGGGTCCCAAATAACGAGTTCACTCACAACCACTTACAACTATCCCATGTAAGACACTCACTCAATGAGGAACGGGCTATGAATACTCTTAGTAAACTTGTAGAATTTAATAATAATATGGTCTTTTGAGGGTAAAATGGAAAGCTTTGTAAATTATGATTATCCATTTCTGGAATTGTACAATTATTTTGGGACAAATTGGAATAGAAATGTGGACAAAAATTTTGGTTAGGGGCCATCTAGGTATTAGATTTTTTTTCATTAAGACCACTCATTTATTTAAACAAACCCTCCATTTATACCAATCGAATGATGAAAAAACCCTTGATATTATGAAAAACAAAATCTTTGAGAGTTGTTTAATTTTCAAAAATTTTAACAGTATAATCGTCATCTTGACATTGTTTTTGGTTAGAATTGGTATATAAGTGAGGCGCGGTGGCGAAGCTTGAACATCCCCGTATGAGGGCGGGGGTGGGGCGAAACTAATTTTTTAAGGGGGGGCGATGAACTTAATATTTATATAAAAATTTAGACTACCGGACCAAAAATTTACACTACTGGGCCAAAAATTTACACTAACGGACTAAAATTTAACACTACCGACGAAAAAAAATAGGGGGGCGGCATCCCCCGGCCCTCACTATCCTCCGCCATTGGTGAGACAAGAATAGATACTTGGGTGACCTCTAAGTTATGTCAATATATGGGTGATGATAATAAAAAAAACATTGAATGTTTGAACACTACATACGTTATCTCATGTATTGGCGAGTTCATCCAACTGTACTTGTTGTGATCCATTACCCATACTCGCTAGTATCTCAAAAATAATATACACCATCTTACACATTTATATCTTATAATTTTGGAATCATCCTTTTTTCTGAATTTAATTTGCTTATCAGTATTAATATATTATGTGTTCATGATTTGTATGGGTTGCAGGATATACATCATCCACCTGCTGGTTTATATTTTGTGTCCATCCTAGGTGTCATTCTTTAATTGGTCATGCTGTGTATGTAAGCTACTACTAAAAATGTATAGTTCGATCTGCATTTTATTAGAAACTTTACAAAAACTGAAAATAAAATCTAACATAATACAACTTGTTTAAAGTGTTCAAGATTACTTATTAAAACTGTTTTATCTTCAATGCGATTTAATAAAAATAAAAGAATCTTAACAACCTTTTGGATAACAACTTAATTATTATTGTTATTATCGTTTGTCTTTTTATGACCACTTACCCATATAGAACATATATGTATGGGTAACACTACTGTAACTATAATACCCGTAAATAATAATAATAATAATAATAATAATAATAATAATATAATAATAATAATAATAGAAATAAAAGTTCAGGGGGCATTTGTGCTATTTTGAAAACTTAAATTAATAAGTTTGTGCCTCAAATGAAAGAATGTAAACCACAGGGACCGAATGTGTAAATTGGTTTAAATCACCCTCCCCCCCCCCCGTTTTTCCGATTACATCGCCGGTCAAACACCGGCGAGCCCTCCGGCGAGCCTCCACAGCCAAAATAACGCGGTTTGACTCGATTAAACCTTTCCGACATCTTCGAGTGGGTGATTCGAACCTGTTCCCCACCTTGATTTGAATAATCGAGTGATTTATCCACTGAAATACTTTCGACCGAAAGTTAGGACCGACCAACCACTAAATCGACCACTACAACTAAATAATAATCGAAGGTAAACACGCACTGACAATCCTCTGACCCTCTAAAATCTTCCATCGAGTCCCATTTGATTTGAAAACACACAAAACATCAATTGAATTCACCACCACCAACCGCGACCAGCTGCACTGTCGACTTCCACCTTCGAAGTCCTAATTCACGAAATTAACATAGGGCTTTTCATCATTGGATCCCCTATAAGCTGCCTGTACAATGGATTTGATTATAATCACCGTTTGAGCATCGTTTGGATTCCACATTAGCCTCGACCTGATCATCGTGGGGTTCATCATCGATTCGACTACTTCTGGTAAAATTAAACACATCCATAAACTCGATTTCACATGGGGAATCAAAGCCCCATGTTTATTTCGTTGATCAGTATCGTTTTGTACTTCAATTTGATTCAAATTGAAACTAGGGTTCATGGGGAAATTAGGGGATTTGTTTAAGACTTGTTTTAAGAATTAGAAGCTGAGTTATTACGCGGCTTAGAGCCTTGGTTCACTGGTCCCCCGTCTGTTTGCAATCCAAGAGGTCCCGGGTTCGAACCCGGGCACCCTCTTCTATTTTTTTTAAAGCCTTTTTAACCTTTAAAAATTACAGAAAAATTACCAAAAATATAAAAATCTTTTTATAAGCTCTGTTTATTTTTACATCAACAACCTTAATTTTCTGTAATTTTATTTAAGTCTAAGCCTTATAAGATTATATAACAAGGACATTTATTTAAATTATTTTTATGGAATTCTTTTAATAAATGGTAAAAATATGATTAAACATAAAACTTATTATATAAAAGTACCCAATTAATCTCCTGTAAATTAATTTGTTAGAAACCTTAACAAGTTATATATAATATTAACAAACATTATAAATAGTTCATTTTGTTTAAAAATAAGTTTTAAATAGTTGATTAGTTCCGTATTTTTACAGCCAACTTACGGAGGCCATAACCTTTTCATAACAGATCCAAATCAGTTAAACTTTATGTCCATGACGAAGTTCGTCGAAAGAAGAATCTGTTGGTATATAAAACATTGAAAAACTCATTCGTTTAGGCCTCCAAACAGTCGTTTTCGTAACAGCTAGCAGTTCTGCGCAGCTGTAAAGATCCACGTTTTTCTCATATTTCGGTAATCCAAATCAGAAACTTTTCTAAATTAAAGTTGTTAAGAACTCACTAATCTAGCAGACTGGAGATTTTCAGAATTTTTAGACGTCGTTTAGTATTTTTAACGAGTGCGAAAAGACAGAGGCAGAACTGGAATTTTTCAAACTATAATTTGCGTTATGTTATCGTAGGTTCTCACGGCGTTAACCGAGCCTAGACTTTGTTTCTGAATATTGTCATTCGTGTATAAGGTACGGATTCCGACCTTTCCCTCTCGTAGCATGAATACCTCTCGTTCTTGATCTGTATTTTGAATTCGTAACTTGACTTGTTGGTTATTAAATCCATAAGATTATGGTTATAAGTGTTTATTGTATAATTGATATTGTTTGCATGTGATAGCCTTTATCTGCTTTGTACTCATTGTCACATGCTTCCTAAATGATTGATTATAGCTAGTGGCCTTGATTAAGGGTTATGAGCACTAGTGTAACTTATTGTGTTATATTGGCTTGATTGATTGTATCATTGACCTCCATACCCGAGTACATCCACCTATGGGGACATAGGGCGTCATTGTGGCACAAGTGACGTGCTCTATCTGTGGCAGAGCGATTAGACCACAGCGTCTCTACATTATTATTATGTGCTAAGTTGTGACACATATTGATTATTGTTAAAGGAGGCGTATGGATCGATCCTAGGATATCATTGTTATTGTTATTGGTGAGATGGTTAGGTGTGTGTGCCCACATTCCTATCTCACATATTGGTGCATTAGAACTGCAGCTAATGTACACATTGTTAATTGTTATTGTTATTGGCTCATATGGGTATTCCTTTTAGATGATCATTATCATTTGATTTTCAACTTGATCATCTCATTGTTATCATTATCGATCATTGTATTGCTATCGTTTATTTCCGTTACTGAGCATTCTTTGGCTCAGCCGTATTTTCTTTTGTTGTTTTCTCTTATTTTTATAGCAGGTACTCAAGGGGCTCAGGGGAACGAGTGAAGAGTGTTAACTCAAGAAGTTAGGATGAGAATAATTGGATCAAAAAGACTTAATAGTATTTTGATTTTAAGACTTTATTTAAGTTATTTGGATCTATGTAAGGATTTGTGTGTTTCTTAGTACTTTAATTCTATCGTCATGAACCTCTGATTACTGTTTGTGTGACACGTCAGCCCTACCCGGGTTGGGGTGTTACAGTTATGGTATCAGAGCTTAGGCTCCTTCCTGTAGAAAACTTAAACTAAATAATTAAGACATGTGAGGATTGGGTAGACATCGGGTTAGGTTCTCTATATATTATAGGGCTACTTTCTAATTCATGTTGTTCTGATTGATGTGAAATGTTTTCATTTTAGATGCCTCCCAGCCGTAATTCACGAAATTCTAGCGGGTCGAATGGACCTGATCCAAACCTTGTTGGTGCTATGACCCAAGCACTTACTGCTATACTACCAACTTTGATTAATGCGGTACGAAATCCGATCCGAATCCAAATCCAAACCCAAATCCGAATCCGAATCCAAATCCAAACCCAAATCCGAATCCGAATCCAAACCCAAATCCAAACCCGAATCCAAACCCAACTGGTGCAGACGTTTGGCTAGCACGATTTCAAAAGCAAAAACCACGATCATTCACTAAGGCGGCTACACCTGCAGTGGCCAAAGACTGGATCGCTCACATTGAGAAAATTTTTACCGTGCTTAGAGTTGATCAGCAGTACAGGGCGGGTTTAGCTGCTTATAAGCTGGAGGAAGATGCTCAAGTATGGTGGGAGAATGTGGTAGCTGAAAGAGGAGGCGAACAGTTCATGGAGACTCTATCTTAGAATGATTTTCGTTCCATATTCTTCGACAAGTATTTTACGAATGTAGATAAAGCAGCATACAGGCGGGAGTATGATAACATCCGTCAACGAAACGATGAATCACTCACTGATTTTACAGACCGGTTTTATCGACTGTTGGGATTTCTAGGTTCTTCTGCTGGACCACCTGAGGAACGGGCTGAAAAGTATCAATGGGCAGTATGTGATCGGATTCGTAAGGCTATTATTCACTCCACTTTCAACAATGTTGAGGAAGCAGTTAGGGCTGCAAAAAGGGTGGACCTGGAGAGAAAAGAATTTTTGTTAAAATTTGAGGATAATAAGAAGCGCAGTAGAGATGGGACTCGTATTCAGGCTGGCGGTGAGTCATCTCAAGGATCTGACCGAAATGGAAATGATCGTCAGAAAAATCAAGGATCGGGGAAGAACACTAAGCCATGGCATGGTAAGACTCGAAGTCAAGGTCAAATGATACCCTATCAACAACCAATTGCAGCTCAACCGGTGAATCAAAAAGGCAATCCTTCCAGACATCCGATGTGTACTCATTGTGGAAAGCATCATCCCGGAACTTGTCGTCGACTTACAGGAGCTTGTCTTGGTTGTGTAGATATGGGGCATAGGGTTAGTCAATGCCCAAAGGCGAGGAACCGACCAGAGAATGATGCTAAGGGAGCCAATGCGCCACCCACTACTGGAGGTCGAGTATTCGCACTAACTGCAGGGGAAGCTGCTAATGCTCCAGGTACATCTTCCCGTACTAATTCATTCTAATAATCATAATCTACTTCCATTGATTCTAGTTTTACCGTCGTTAGTATCTCATTAGTTATCAATATATAGGTACGATTTGTGGTATACTTCGTTATGGTGACTATGATATTTCTGTATTGTTTGATACTGGCTCCACCCACTCGATAGTATCTCATTTATTCACAAAGCACCTTACGATCATGCCTACCGCTCTAGAGCCTACATTAGTGATTTCTACTCCTGTTGGAGAATCGATTGTTATTTCACAAGTGTACCAAAACTGTCCTATTCAGATCGAATCAATCATTAGAGAGGCTCACCTATTTCCTATGCACATGGGTGATTTCGATATTATTCTTGGCATGGATTGGTTAACACGACACCATGTTACCATAGAATGTCAAACTCGTCGTGTGCTATTTGGTGATCCTATGAATCCTGACTTAGTTTACCAAGGGAACCTACCTCGGAAGCCTCTCAAAATTATCTCTGCTCTAAAAGCCCAAAAGCTTATATTTCGTGGATGTGAGGGATTCTTAGCTTCTATAAAAGATACATCAGTGGATACTCCTCGTATTGAAGACTTTCCTATTGTTCGAGAATTCTCTGATGTCTTTCCTGAAGAACTTCCAGGGTTACCACCTGAGCGTGAAGTCGAGTTTACTATTGATTTAATCCCCGGGGCGGAACCTATTTCTAAGGCACCTTATCGGATGGCTCCAGTAGAGTTAAAGGAATTGAAAGAACAACTGCAGGAGCTATTACAACTTGGATTCATTAGACCAAGTGTTTCACCATGGGGGGCACCGGTATTATTTGTGAAGAAGAAAGATGGTAGTATGCGTCTATGCATCGACTACCGAGAGCTTAATAAGATTACTATCCGGAACCGCTATCCGCTACCGTGTATTGATGATCTCTTCGATCAACTACAAGGAGCAAAGTTCTTCTCTAAGATCGACCTTAGATCAGGATACCATCAATTGAGGATCCGAGATCAAGATGTTCCTAAGACAGCATTCCGCACCCGTTACGGTCACTATGAGTTCCTAGTTATGCCTTTTGGCTTGACTAATGCTCCAGCTGTCTTTATGGACCTCATGAACAGAGTGTTCCATGAGTATTTAGACCGCTTTGTAATTGTTTTTATCGATGACATCTTGGTATTCTCTAAAAGTAGAGAGGAGCATGAAGACCATCTTCGCACGATTTTAGAGACCTTACGCCAAAAGAAGTTATATGCTAAATTTTCTAAGTGTGACTTTTGGCTTAAACAGTGGCATTTTTAGGCCATGTTGTATCAGCTAAAGGTATCACTATGGATCCAGCAAAGGTGGAAGCTATTACTAAATGGCCTCGACCGACATCCGTCACTGAAGTTCGTAGTTTTCTTGGTTTAGCGGGCTATTACCGACGTTTTGTGGAAGGTTTCTCTCGTGTAGCATTACCTCTAACTCAACTATTGAGAAAGGGTGTAAAATTTACGTGGAACGAGGATAGAGAAAAGAGTTTTGAGGAACTGAAGAAAAGACTGGTATCTGCCCCTATTCTTACGTTACCTTCGGGTTCTGGCGGATACCAAATTTATAGTGATGCATCAAAGAAGGGACTCGGTTGTGTTCTTATGCAGCATGGTAAAGTTATTGCCTATGCTTCCCGACAGCTTAAACCGTACGAAGTAAACTACCCAACACATGACTTAGAGCTTGCAGCTGTAGTGTTTGCATTAAAGATTTGGAGACATTATTTGTATGGAGAGACATGTGACATCTTTACTGATCATAAGAGCCTTAAGTATATTTTCACTCAAAAAGAACTCAATATGAGGCAGAGGAGATGGTTAGAACTACTCAAGGATTACGATGCCAACATCCAGTATCATCCGGGCAAGGCGAATGTCGTGGCAGATGCTCTCAGTCGAAAGAGTGCAGGTGGAGTAGCATGTCTTCAAATCCAACCACAGATTATCTCAGATCTGGATAGAATGGAAGTTGGGTTACAGCTTGGTGAGTCTAACGGTTATCTAGCCAAGATGAGGATAGAATCTGATCTTATTACACGGATCAAGGAAGCTCAGAATCAAGATGGAGAACTTTGGGCGATATTACAAAATTTGAAGATAGGGAAACAATCTGAGTTTCGAGTTGATGAACAAGGAGTTATCTGGTGTGGAAATAGATTATGTGTGCCAAATGATTCAACCCTTCGTGACTCCTTATTAGCAGAGGCACACAGTTCACCATTCTCTATTCACCCGGGAGCCACTAAGATGTATAGAGATTTAAGGCAGAACTTTTGGTGGAGTGGTATGAAAGAAGATGTAGCTAAATATGTGAGTCATTGTTTAACTTGTCAGCAAGTAAAGATTAAGCATCAAAGAGCTAGTGGATTACTGCAACCATTAGATATTCCTGTGTGGAAATGGGATGATATTTCCATGGACTTTGTTACAGGCCTACCAAAAACATTCAAGAAGAACGACGCCATTTGGGTCGTAGTCGATAGACTCACAAAGTCGGCTCATTTCTTGCCTATCCAACAGGGTTACTCAGTTAGCAAATTATCAGAGGTATTTCTGCAAGATATTATTCGACTTCATGGCACGCCATCATCGATTGTATGTGATAGAGATCCGCGTTTCACGTCACGCTTTTGGAAGGGTTTCCAAAATGCTTGGGGAACCAAGTTAAGATTTAGTACCGCCTTCCATCCGCAGACTGACGGACAATCTGAACGCACCATTCAGACCTTGGAGGATATGCTTAGAGCATGCGCACTCGAATGGACGGGCAATTGGGATGAGTATCTATGCTTAGTTGAGTTCGCGTATAATAATAGTTGGCAGGCTAGTATAAATATGGCCCCGTTTGAACTTTTATATGGTCGAAAATGTAGAGCACCGATATGTTGGAATGAGGTTGGAGAAAAGATAATCGAAGGACCGGAATTGGTTAGAATCACTAATGACAAAGTTGTCGTTGCCAGAGAAAAGTTGAAAGAAGCCCAAACTAGACAAAAGAGTTACGCCGATCAACACCGACGAGCGTTGGAATTTAGAGTCGGAGATCATGTGTTTCTCAAAGTGTCACCTTGTCGTGGCATACGTCGATTTGGAATTAAAGGAAAGTTAAGTCCACGTTTTATCGGTCCGTTTGAGATTCTTGAAAGGGTTGGAGAAGTCTCGTATCGTTTAGCATTGCCACCGCAACTCTCTCATGTTCATAACGTCTTTCATGTCTCTTTGTTGAGGGGATACAACTATCATCCGTTACACGTTATTAGTTATCCTCTTCACGCGATTCAAGAAGATCTTTCTTATGAGGAAGAACCTGAAGCTATTATTGATCGTCAAGAACGAGTTATGAGACGCAAGTCTATACCGTTCGTTAAAGTTTTATGGAAAAATCATTCTGAACGCGAGGCGACATGGGAGACAGAAGAAATGATTCGTTCACAGTATCCATACTTATTCGACAACTAAGTGTAAGTTTTTCCTAAGCCTAACTGTTAGTGATTACTCTATTCGTAAGTGGTGTGTGCTTAAAGAAGTATTATTTTCACCGTATTGTATTTTCAGAAGGATTCATGCTACATTATTTAAAATTTCGAGGACGAAATTGTTTTAAGGGGGGTAGAATTATAATACCCGTAAATAATAATAATAATAATAATAATAATAATAATAATAACAATAATAATAATAATAATAGAAATAAAAGTTCAGGGGGCATTTGTGCTATTTTGAAAACTTAAATTAATAAGTTTGTGCCTCAAATGAAAGAATGTAAACCACAGGGACCGAAGGTGTAAATTGGTTTAAATCACCCTCCCCCCCCCCCCCGTTTTTCCGATTACATCGCCGGTCAAACACCGGCGAGCCCTCCGGCGAGCCTCCACAGCCAAAATAACGCGGTTTGACTCGATTAAACCTTTCCGACATCTTCGAGTGGGTGATTCGAACCTGTTCCCCACCTTGATTTGAATAATCGGGTGATTTATCCACTGAAATACTTTCGACCGAAAGTTAGGACCGACCAACCACTAAATCGACCACTACAACTAAATAATAATCGAAGGTAAACACGCACTGACAATCCTCTGACCCTCTAAAATCTTCCATCGAGTCCCATTTGATTTGAAAACACACAAAACATCAATTGAATTCACCACCACCAACCGCGACCAGCTGCACTGTCGACTTCCACCTTCGAAGTCCTAATTCACGAAATTAACATAGGGCTTTTCATCATTGGATCCCCTATAAGCTGCCTGTACAATGGATTTGATTATAATCACCGTTTGAGCATCGTTTGGATTCCACATTAGCCGCGACCTGATCATCGTGGGGTTCATCATCGATTCGACTACTTCTGGTAAAATTAAACACATCCATAAACTCGATTTCACATGGGAATCAAAGCCCCATGTTTATTTCGTTGATCAGTATCGTTTTGTACTTCAATTTGATTCAAATTGAAACTAGGGTTCATGGGGAAATTAGGGGATTTGTTTAAGACTTGTTTTAAGAATTAGAAGCTGAGTTATTACGCGGCTTAGAGCCTTGGTTCACTGGTCCCCCGTCTGTTTGCAATCCAAGAGGTCCCGGGTTCGAACCCGGGCACCCTCTTCTATTTTTTTTAAAGCCTTTTTAACCTTTAAAAATTACAGAAAAATTACCAAAAAATATAAAAATCTTTTTATAAGCTCTGTTTATTTTTACATCAACAACCTTAATTTTCTGTAATTTTATTTAAGTCTAAGCCTTATAAGATTATATAACAAGGACATTTATTTAAATTATTTTTATGGAATTCTTTTAATAAATGGTAAAAATATGATTAAACATAAAACTTATTATATAAAAGTACCCAATTAATCTCCTGTAAATTAATTTGTTAGAAACCTTAACAAGTTATATATAATATTAACAAACATTATAAATAGTTCATTTTGTTTAAAAATAAGTTTTAAATAGTTGATTAGTTCCGTATTTTTACAGCCAACTTACGGAGGCCATAACTTTTTCATAACAGATCCAAATTAGTTAAACTTTATGTCCATGACGAAGTTCGTCGAAAGACGAATCTGTTGGTATATAAAACATTGAAAAACTCATTCGTTTAGGCCTCCAAACAGTCGTTTTCGTAACAGCTAGCAGTTCTGCGCAGCTGTAAAGATCCACGTTTTTCTCATATTTCGGTAATCCAAATCAGAAACTTTTCTAAATTAAAGTTGTTAAGAACTCACTAATCTAGCAGACTGGAGATTTTCAGAATTTTTAGACGTCGTTTAGTATTTTTAACGAGTGCGAAAAGACAGAGGCAGAACTGGAATTTTTCAAACTATAATTTGCGTTATGTTATCGTAGGTTCTCACGGCGTTAACCGAGCCTAGACTTTGTTTCTGAATATTGTCATTCGTGTATAAGGTACGGATTCCGACCTTTCCCTCTCGTAGCATGAATACCTCTCGTTCTTGATCTGTATTTTGAATTCGTAACTTGACTTGTTGGTTATTAAATCCATAAGATTATGGTTATAAGTGTTTATTGTATAATTGATATTGTTTGCATGTGATAGCCTTTATCTGCTTTGTACTCATTGTCACATGCTTCCTAAATGATTGATTATAGCTAGTGGCCTTGATTAAGGGTTATGAGCACTAGTGTAACTTATTGTGTTATATTGGCTTGATTGATTGTATCATTGACCTCCATACCCGAGTACATCCACCTATGGGGACATAGGGCGTCATTGTGGCACAAGTGACGTGCTCTATCTGTGGCAGAGCGATTAGACCACAGCGTCTCTACATTATTATTATGTGCTAAGTTGTGACACATATTGATTATTGTTAAAGGAGGCGTATGGATCGATCCTAGGATATCATTGTTATTGTTATTGGTGAGATGGTTAGGTGTGTGTGCCCACATTCCTATCTCACATATTGGTGCATTAGAACTGCAGCTAATGTACACATTGTTAATTGTTATTGTTATTGGCTCATATGGGTATTCCTTTAGATGATCATTATCATTTGATTTTCAACTTGATCATCTCATTGTTATCATTATCGATCATTGTATTGCTATCGTTTATTTCCGTTACTGAGCATTCTTTGGCTCAGCCGTATTTTCTTTTGTTGTTTTCTCTTATTTTTATAGCAGGTACTCAAGGGGCTCAGGGGAACGAGTGAAGAGTGTTAACTCAAGAAGTTAGGATGAGAATAATTGGATCAAAAAGACTTAATAGTATTTTGATTTTAAGACTTTATTTAAGTTATTTGGATCTATGTAAGGATTTGTGTGTTTCTTAGTACTTTAATTCTATCGTCATGAACCTCTGATTACTGTTTGTGTGACACGTCAGCCCTACCCGGGTTGGGGTGTTACAGTAACAATGACAACATAAAGAGATCGAACGTATGTTTGGAATAAGATATGGAAACAAGATAAATAAATTCGTTTGAAAAAGTGTACATATAAAAGTACTTTTAAACATCTTTGTCTTTTCAGAAGTCCCCATTTGCAAGCTCATCCTATACTCTTGTATTCATGTATTAATACATATCGACAAACATAGATGGACCCAAGTGGAGTTAAGGGTAAATGTCGTGTAGGATCAGAGATGTAAAATAATTCGTACTTTTTTTATTTAGAAAACAAAACATTCTTATTTAAAAGTCACTGGGTCCGAACACTTTTTCTTCAAACAAAAATCTTATATTTATTTGTTATATAGTAAATCTTACTATAGAATGGTTTATGAATGATTATTTATTTGTTATGTTAAAAAATGATGAACTAAATATGTTCAATAGACATGTTATACTTGTAACCCCATTTATTTATATTTTTTTGTACGAGTCTATATCTTATGATTTGAACACATATTCTCAAAATTACAAATCAAAAACTTTATCAGTTGTTTTAAGATTTTGATAGATTTAATTTTTAGTTTGAGTTTGAACATATTTAATAACATTAATATGCATTTTCAAGGTTTCTTTAATTCTAACAATCAATAGAAAAGGTTAAAAGTATAATATTATATGTTTATGTGTGTGATAGTGCATTAAAAAGGGATAGTGTTGACTATGAGGTGCCTTCAAAATTCAAATATTTTCCTTCTTGAAAGTTCGAAGAACCCATACTTCATAATATCCTTGCTTTTAATTTGGGGGACCATTCTTGCCAAAACCATGAAAATGATAAACTTTATATCCATCCAACTTATTGGATCCTCATGATTCATGACTCATAAACCATTAGATTTCGTAGTATCTTTTGGGTTGTCTTCCTTTTCGCTTTTTCATTTATTATATAAAATAAGTTATATGTAAATATTTGTAAGGTGTAAATGATATTTGTGATCGTACCTATCGGAGATAAGATTATATGTAAGATATTTGTAGACAGAAAAAGCTTCATAATGACCTATTAGTCACATAAATATCTATTTCTTTTTATTTCACGTGATATGTGTTTTTTTATATTATCATCTGAAATAAAAAATTATATGCGACTAGAACTTGATATATGATTATGTGGTCTTGTATGTCATGACTATATGTATGAAATTGTTCACCATAAAGGTATAACAAACATAAAAAAGACTAATTTCATGATGATGTCAACATATTAGTTTTAAGAGTGTGACTTTCCATTTTTATAGCTACCATGAACTTTTGATCTAGTTTTCCTAAATATCAATTACAGTTGTGTATTGGTAGCAAAATTTCATTGTTAAATCTTTTTAATTTTGCTATATTCAGGTCACCTCCATTTCTTATTTTTATTTTTTAAATTGTTGACTAAGAAAAGTGTATCAGGTGACTATAGATTGATACTTTAATATTCATCAAAAGCTTAGTTATTTCTAGACTTCTTTGATAAGAAAAGGGAGAATATGAAGGTTTGTTTGTTTTCTTCTAATTATGTATGTTATTTGAATTTAAATGTTTTATCTGTCAAAAATGAATTATAAAATTGTACTACAATACTACATAACACCGTGTGTTATTTTGCATACTACAACCATACAATGAAAACCTAACAAAAGTGAGATAGCAAATCCGAGGTCATTTTGGGGCACGGGATTTCAAGCCTTGTGTTGTTCCGTTGTCAATGCATAGTTTGTCTTTTGTTTTAATTGTTAATTTCCCGTGTCAATAATTTGATTTGTTTTAAATTTCAAAATTATTTTTATATTTTTAAGGGAAACAATGTCCTCTATATTAAGGGGACTTAAACAATTACTACATATTCAAGCAATAAAAATTTATGTCTTTAATCTAACGGAATTAAATTATCTTGAAGTATTGCTGAAATGTTCCAGTAGATTCATCTAGCAGTTGAGATACAAGTATAAATTTATGATGTGTGCAGATTTGTAATCTAAGATCTATATTCTATAATTTATGTAACACTAATTTCATTTATTATAACTGAACCAAAAAACCAACAAAAGATGTAACCAAAAGCAATTAAAAGAGGCATAAAAAGGCATACCCTTCTAACCTAACCCCTAAACATAGGTTAGAAGGAAAAAAGTGTGATTCTACAATTGGTTTATGGTTATGTTTTTTGTTTTTCTTTTAATCCATCTCATCAAACATCAAAGAGTTGTCCTCCTTGATGATTTCCCACGGTTTCTTGATGATGAATTTACATGTCTTGTGATTAGTGAGCGTGAACAACCCCAAAGTGGCAATGTCTGTCAGGATCATATGCCATAAGTAGCAATATGCTTGTCATAAGCCTGTCCATTCATAGGAAACAAGATATGTTATAAAACAGAACATTTTTCATGCATTAAAACATATGATTCAAATTGCAATATATTCTCTTACACGTTGCGGCAAAATCATTGTTATATTTAAGTAACTCAAGTAAATTTTGTTGTTATAAAGATCATAATAATAAATAAATAAATAAATAAATAAATAAAACTCAAGCAAGTTCTTGGAATTTGTAATTTTATCTCGTTTCACACCGTCAGTATGAGCATTTCTGTCGGTTTTAGCAAAGGAACATGTTTTCCCAGACCCAATAATATGTTAAAAACTACGAGAACCATATAATACACTTGTATATAATGCATAGAACATAACTAAAGTAGTGCAAGAGAAGTACGAAGACACTTATGCAACCGCCTTATATATCATGTTCAAGGCGCAAGGTATAATGCGTCACCCGAAAACCATTATGTTCTTTCCGCAATTATCAATATTACTAGTTCCGTAAAAAAAACACCACTGTAAAGATATACTCAAACCAAAGGGTGCAAACCATACTTTCATCAAACTAAATGTATCAATTTAGAAGATATTATTTAAAAAAAAATAGAGTTAAATTCGATTTTGCTCCCTAAAGTTTGATTAAAATAACAATTTCCTCAAAAAGATTCAAAACATCAATATATCTCCAAAGGTTTTATAAGTTTTTTCAATTCAATCCAAAAGTTTATAAATTGTTTCAGCTTGGATCCAAAAAATAAAACTTTTGAACTGAAATTGAAACAAACAATGAAACTTTTGAATTGAAATTAATGTTTTAAACTTTTAAAAAAAAATGATTATTTTTATTAAATCTTAACGAGCAAAATTGAAATTAACTTAAAACTTTAATAAACTTACCGAAACCATAAGAATCAAAAAACTGATCCACATGCCAATCCGGTAACGTTTCCGTTAAATATTCCGACATACTTCCGGCATCCATTGAAACACCTTCTCCTTGACTCAAACTATAATTCGAATACAAATCGTTCATCGAACCGCTTTTCTGATCGATCGAAACACCGAATCCTTTCGAGCTTTCGATCGAACCGTTCGAGTTCGATGATGATGGAGTGTGGTGAAAGGAATCATCGTAAGACGTTAACGACGCCGATAACTTGACTCCGGTGAGTAGAAATCGAGTGTGATTCTTCGTGTGTTCGTTAGCTCTGTGAATCGGAATGTCGCATTCTCTGCATAATATCGCACGATCTTCTTTGCAGAATAGAAATGCTCTCCGTTCCTGATTGATTTTCACAAAACAGAGAATCAGATGAACAATCGGTATATCGCTAATTTGAAATCATTTACAAGCAGTTTTGAATTGTGATTGATAAAATTGTAATGATAACTGATAGAATGATGCATCGGTTATGATAGATTTCATAATTAACTACAGACGACGAAATTTGAGTTCCGATTGATGAATTTGCTACGATAATTGCACAGATCTTCTGAAAACAACGATGAAAATCATGCGTCGGTCTCAAACTTTCAACCGATTTGAAATTAGTTAACAGACGATGAATTGCGAATTCCGATTGACGAAATCGTTACGAAAACCTTACAGAATTAGATCTTTTGAAAACAAGGATGAAAATAATGCATCGGTTTCAAACTTTCAGTTGATTCGTAATTCGTTACAGAAGAAGAATTCTGTAATCTGATTGATGAAATTGTTACGATAACCTTACAGAAACAGATGTTCTGAAAACAATGACGAAAATCATTCATCGGTTTCAAACTTTCAACATGTTAAAATCAGTTACAGACGAAGAATTCTAAACTCCGATTGATGAAATTGTTACAACAACCTTACAGAATCAGATCTTCTGAAAACAGCAATGAAAATCATGCATCCGTTTCAAACTTTCAACATATTCAAATTCTGATAACAACGATGAAAATCATGCATGCTTTTCACACTTTGAGTAAATCTGAATACTGACAGAAGAAACTGTTACAGTACCTGACAGATATCGCATCTAGGAGACTCATTGCACGACGATGGATGAAGCAACGAGAACCGAAGGTGTTTGTTGGCGAGCTTGTTAGCGTGATGAACGCGGTGGTCACAGGCAGAGCATAGGGAT
Organism: Flaveria linearis; assembly: GCA_024085815.1. Classification (NCBI taxonomy): domain Eukaryota; kingdom Viridiplantae; phylum Streptophyta; class Magnoliopsida; order Asterales; family Asteraceae; genus Flaveria; species Flaveria linearis. Next base: position 2,071,590 of record CM044001.1, read on the forward strand.
GCTTCATCAGCAGTGCAGTACACAACGGCCTCCGATTTGAACAAACATCACACTGGATCTTCATAATTACACAAGTGTAATAATGTAGAGACTAAAGTGCAGTGGGGTTTGGGGAATTATAAGATGTGATGGCACCTACGATAAGAAATAGAGAGTGAGTGAGTGAGTATATATGGAGATATATGAAGATTGTGAAAGATAGCATGGGGGGACAGAGGTAAGCTGTTTTATGACTTTATTGAGATTTAAGTGATATAGTATTGAATGTGTGTGAGGTGTAGAGGGGCTATGGGACAAAAGAAAAGTGGCAACTTGGTTCAAGTGGTGGGGGATGTGAAGGGGTTATATTCATGAAATCATGAATGGATGTAATAAGTTATGTAAAGAATTACAAGAACCGTGTAATACATGTAGGTTGTACGGTGCATATTAGGAACGGGACGTGAGTGTCACCGTAAACACGACTCCTTATGTGTTAAAGGGTTATGATCCACACATCCGTGAGTTGTCTAACAAGCATGAAAGGGGCACAATGGTGTACTGATAATTAGTTGGTTCAGTTTATGTAGTGCATACTTTGAATTAGATATTCACACTCACTAAAATAACATTCACAAGTGGATGGGGGTGAGTGAGTGACATGGGTGAGATGATGCCTAGGTAGTCACTGTTGCTTACCCTCGCTCATCACACCATATGCCATTATATGTAGTGTTTGACATTAACAGTGAAAAGTAAGTGTAAAATAAACGATTGTTAACCCACTCATGTATCATAGTAAAAGTATAAAATGAAATGTTTATATGGTTCTCTTAGTTATATGGTTGAAGTGTGGTGTGTATTGAAAATATTCACATATAGGATTAAGGCTATAAATATGAAATTGCATTTGCATTTTACATTTATATTTTCCTTCCTTTTAGAAAAAGTTGGTTAATGAAATTTTAATTGAAATATAACCTTCTGGGTATGTAAATAGTTTGAGAATTTTCTTTAGATTTGTTAAACAATCTTTGTGAAATAACGAATCATGATCGCTCTCAATAGTCTATGAGCTTATACATACGAGCTCGTTCAACTCACAAAAACCTTAGGTCATTGATTATATTTAGGGGTTGTTTGACAGTATCTGAATGATTAAGTGCTGAACGAATAAGAGGTCTGAACCATTAGGTGCTGAACCATTAAAAGGTCTGAACCATTAAGAGCTAGTGTATTGCTTAACTATTCAAAGGCAAATGTCTGACCAATTCAGATAAGAGGTCTTAACCAGTGTTGTTGAGACCGGATCGGACCGGCCGGTTCGACCGCGAATCGGGGGCTGGTCCGGTCCGGTCAAGGGTGATTCGTTTTTGTGCCATTGAACCGGCCGGTCCGAACCGAACCGGCGGTTGGACCGGCGAACCGGCCCGGTTCCGACCGGATTTCAGTATTCTTTTTTATTTTAGTGGGTAAAAACGGGGTGTTAAACCGTAAATTAGTACGTAGGATATACAAATATAGTTAAGTTTTATATATAACTATAAAATATATGTATAAATCATATATAAATTACTTATATTTAGTTACATATATAAATATAATTAAAATATAGTTAAATCCGGTCCATCCGGTCCGACCACCAAACCAGTAAGACGTCCGATTCAACGTCCGATCCGGTTCTAAAAACATTGGTCTTAACTATTCAGCATTAGAGCTCTTAACCATTCAGCATTAGTATAATGCTTAACTATTCAAAGGCAAATGTCTTAACCATTCAGACATTTGCTCGTGAAACAAACAGTCTGAATCATTAAGTGCTGAACCATTCAGCATCTGAACCGTTAAGCAGCTGATTAAGAGGCTGCCAAACAGCCCCTTATTCTTTCTAGCAGTCACTTGTTTTTTCAGTATGGAATATAAAAACAATACCTATCAAGTTGTTGCGATACAGAAAAACAAATTACATTTTATCAAATATCAACACCAAACCAGTCCGACTTATTCAAACATGATCTAGTCTTGTTTATAAAAACTTGTCGATTTTGATTACTCCCATTGTTGTTTTGATGTCGCTTCTCTTTGATTGGAAATTCTTGCATTCCTACCTCTCAAAATCTAACCACACGGAGACAATAGCAATGGCTCTATACATCCTATTTAGCGACTACAACACATTAATTTCATTTAACAGTTGAAGCAAACTCAAGACTCACGTTTTGAAGTAAAAGGTATGTTTATCCATCTCCCTCCCATACCATAGTGGTTTTGTCAAATGATCACATTTACTTTGGTTGGTGATAGGGCATTCATATTGTTGATTAAAATTTAATGCTCTTACATATTTCTGGATGTATAACTTTATTATTGAATCTCAAGTAAGCCGCATTATATGCTAACTATGTCAAAATTTAATGTATCTTAAATCATATTTACATATGAACTTTTTTGATCTTACAAGATAAATTGATCTCCTAAGTCTAGATAAATGGAATAATCTTAAAGTAATTAGGTTGAAGTGTTAGAAGACGGATCTTTGATTTGTTACTTCCTTTAATACATTAGAGCCCAAGTGTTCCTAGTTGATTTATAATTAGGTGTCGGTTTCGTTGAGTGTTTCCACGGTTTTGTTGAGTGTTTCTAGCAATATATATCTCTATAGTTCATCTTTGGTACAACCGTATAAACTTCTTAGATTTCAGTTTGGAACATAGTTCCTTATTATCATAGTTATGTGTTAACTGTTAAGTGGGTGTGTGGATGTGTTTTTCAAAAGCACTTATTGGTTTTTGGAGGGGTGAAAAGACAAAAATACCCTCCAAAAGTTTTAATAAGTCAAAAAATTCCGACTTATTAAGACTTTTGGAGGGTATTATTGGAGGGTATTATTGTTTTTTCACCCCTCCAAAAACCAATAAGTGATTTTAAAAACACATCCAAACACCCCCTAAGTAGTAACGAAGTCATTAAAGGTTAACTCAATCCTCATTATATTGATACACCACATGTTGTGCACTCAGGTACTCATACATCCATCAATGATGATGACTTACGATAAACAAACTCTTAATTCATACCAAGAACTACCTTGTTTTCTATTTATTTTCTGTGTATATTAGAAAGGATAATTACTTTGTAATAGTTTTTGTTATTTTCTTGTATTTATTTATATATTCAATTATTACTTATATAAGTAACTACTTTCTTTAAAAAGGCAAGTTGGATAGAGAGAGATTGTTATTATTGTTATTTAGATTATGCATTAAAGGCTTGTTTTGGACTATTAGGCCATTAGCCCCTCACATAATAATGTCCTTTCTGCTTTTTGTGAAATTCCCTGCGGTCCCCGTATAAATGATAAATATACATTACTATTTTTAAAAAATCCGTGTATTACACGGTTGAATAAATAAAATATTAATATAATAAAACTTATGAAAAATAAAATGATATTTTAAAATTTGATATGACTGAAATTACGTATAAATAAGTACTATAAGTAATAAAACAGTGATATCAACATTTTATAACTATGTTTTTAATTTTTTTTAAAAATAAATATTTTGTTCTAAAACAAACCGTATAAAAATATCATTTTTTAAAATATTTTATTATTATAACTCCTAAACTAAATTATTTTGGTTTTTAAATAATTTACTTTTTAAAAATAGTAGTTTTATAATATATCATATTTTTAACAAAGTTTGATATTTTAGAAAAAAATATTACTTATAAAAATTTATTTATTTTGAAATAACATTAATAACAAATTTTTTTTCTTAATTTATAAAAAAATATTTTAATCTAAAAAAATATTAAATAATATTATTAGTAATTAAGGTAATTATTTAATAGGAGAGAGAGACGGGAAAATTTTGGTGAGGAGAATTGTGGTAGTGACACGTGTCATACCAAGTTACTCTTTTATTATAATAGATTATATTAATACGCCCATAAATTTATAGGATTGTATACGAGTCGACTCACTTATGAGCTCCTCAAGCTCGGCTTTTTGAAAATTATATCAAGCCGAACTTAGACGAGTTCAATCTAAACTCAACTCTAATTATAAATTTGCTTGGGTTTCTGTAATGAGTGAGGTTATTCTATAAAATGTACTTTTGTTACAAAGTGTAAGAAAACACAATGAGGTTAAAAACACAAAAAAATTATATCTCATAATCTAAATCGAATTTTTAAAAACAAATACTTTAGAGTCTCTGTTCCTTTCATCATCCTCTTTCATAAAAAAAATTTTAAAAAAATTATTGTGTCTTTTTATGACACAATGACGTTATTGTGTCTTTCATAATGACACAGTTAAGTCATTGTGTATTTTATAATGACACTATAACGTCACTATGTCTTTCATAATGATATAATGACGTCATTGTGTCTTTCATAAATGGCAAAATAAAAAACGTTAATTTTTTTATTTTTTATTTATTTTTCGTTTATTTTTTCTTAGTGATGACGGTTAAGGGAACAAAAGCTCGAAATTACTTTTTTGAAATTCGCTTTAGATTGTGAGATATACTTTTTTGTGATTTTTTTGTCTCATTATGTCTTCTCATATTTTATAGTAAAAATACACTTTGTAGCAAACACACATTTTGTATTTGAACATATTCTTCAGTAATTTTATCCGTAGACTTCAAAAACATGTAGTTCATTAGCACGGTACTATTTAAAATTTTGCTATGAATTAATATCATTGATTTTATTTGTCTAGTATAATACTATAAGTTGATCTTCGTTGTAGACATAGGCTTTTATTGTATGAGTGTGTTCATTTGAAAATTGGATATACACAATTTTATCCGTAGACTTCAAAAACATTTAGTTCATTAGGACAGGGTAGTATTTAAAATTTTGCTATGAATTAATACCACTGATTTTATTTGTCTAGTATAATACTATAAGTTGAACTTCGTTGTAGACATAGGCTTTTATTGTATGAGTGTGTTCATTTGAAAATTGGATATACATATGTATAGCTACTTCTAGCAGTTTTTATTTTTTTCTAAATTAATTAAACATGTAATCTGTCACACGTTATTTTCTTTCTTCTTTTTTGGCTAATCCTGTTTTTATCTCACCGATAAGAGTTTCTAGATTCGTCATTGCTCGGAAAAAGTTTCTAAATCTTTCATTGCTCGAAAAGAGTTTTTAAATCTTTCATTGCTCGAAAAGAGTTTCTAAATCTTTCATTGCTCATGAAATAAGAATTGAACTTCATTGTAGATATAGCTTTTTACTCCTTCAATTTGTCCATGGTAAAAGTTGTAACACATGCTTATAGCTACCTCTCATACACTTTCTAATTTTTTTCTGAATTAATTGAACAATTTCTCTCTCTCACCTCCATATTTTAAGTATTATTTTCCATCTTCTTTCTTGAACAACAATACTTGAAGGTTGAAAGCAAAGATTTTATTTTTTAAATTTCACAATACACTTTTTTGTTGCTTAATATTAAAATATACAGAGAAATTATAGTAGGAAAGGAATAAATCTTTTTTACTTTTTTATTGCCATTATGAAGAGGTTAATTTCAATTCATTTGGGTTACATATTATAAAAAAAGGGTTAACTACATAATATAAAACAAATAATAAAGAGATTTAAAACTCTATCTAAAATAGTAATTGCACCAATGATTACTCAAGTGTACTATCCATACAAATTGTTCTCCTCTGTTATTTTGAATTTGAAGGGACATAGAGAATCTAAGAATTGTGTTGAGAAGAAGAGATAAACTAAAATTTTGAGAAAACTTAAAGCCACATGGGACAGGTAGTTTTGGATCAAAAAGTGATGATCATGGACCCTACTCTTGTACTAGAAAGTGGAAACCATTGGAATTTACTAATTATATTTTATAGATCATGGATCATTTTTTTTAATTGGAATTTTGATGGCTACTAATTTATTTTCAAATAATTGCAAGCAACATTTTCATAAAAACTTTTCTTATATTGTACATACTTAACTGTTACATACTAATATGTAACATTTAAGTTTAATAGATATAAAAAGCAATAATGAATACAATTATGACTATGTACTAAACACTTTTAATCGTCTTAAACACCCTCTTTTATCTAAAAATAATTTTTTTACATAAACGATGAACTGACATTGCATTAAACTACATTATAAACTAATAGTTTGAATTGGATTTACTTCAAAAAAAATTTTAGCTCTTACAACTGAACTACAACCCAAGTGGTTAAACTAATAGTTTAATTACTGTCATATCTTATAAAACTTAACAATAACAAAACTATATATAGCATGAACACAACAGAAAGAAAACATGCTATACACCTGCTAACCTACATTTCTTTCCCTTAGCATAATGTAACTAACTTGACCCTCCTTTTAACCACTTTATTTACATTATTTACCATTGGCTTTATACATTTACAGTTCGACTCATACTTCTAATCGTTGTCCTGTTTTTTCGCGACATAATAGTCATCTAAGATGCATGCCGATAGTCGGCTAAAGTTAATCAGTTAATAATTTTCTATCGTTACAAAATAACATAAATCTATCACTGTTTATTTTCCTTTCCAAACATTATATATATAAAACAACTTCAAGTATGAGCATATGCTAAATATATATAATACAATTTATAGATGTATTAATCATACATGAATAAGCTACGGTCTCATTTTTTGGATACTTGAGTTGAGGCCTTGAGCAAGTTTAAAGTTTTCTACTGGTCAAAATGCAAGTTTGCTGAACCGTTTTCACCAGACTCGTAGCCCATCACATGGCCCATCATACATACGCCTTCTCATAATCGCTGGCCCAACTTTTTATATGGCTACTGACAGCACATTCAGGCCCAAAACTACAGCCCATTATTATCAAACTGGATCCGTTCTGCTTCTCTTAACATCTTCCATATCTTTCGACCCAAATTTGGGAGTTATAATAAAGTCTTTTTTAGTTTTAGTTCTTAAATATATCCGACCAGTGTAGCACGCGGTTACTAAAGCTAGTTAACTCTGTATACCTTCAAAGATTCAATTTTGAAGTTCTTTAATTTATAACAGTTTACTCACAGTATACTACATGTTCGTCTCTAATATTTAATATTGAAACTGGGTTAAGTGATTCGGAATATGACACCTTTGTCGCTAATGTCATCCTAATTCCTATACGGTGGTGTTTTATGGGTCGGAGTCCTTTGGGCCGAGGTTAATATTTCACCAAATTATTGTTTGTAACGTACCAACATGTATAAAGCCCGTAAACATCTTTCAGGTCGGCTTAGTGTATGAACCCTATGCTTGAATATGTTAGCCCATCGGTCCCTACAACCACTGTTACAGGATAATTCTCACTCTATCGCTCATAATATCGTCTCGTCTCATACATAATAAGACACATCTTTAAAAGTTGATTTGACTTGCTATCTGAAGGATGTTTCGGGGGGGGGGGGGGCGTCTTAGATCACATTCTAATGGGTTCTTAAGCGTCGCAACTTAAATTTTGACTCAAGACTAGAACGATCCATCATCTTCATACCCCACATGTTGAGATCTATAGTAACAACTTTAGTTTAGAATGTAGCATCCAAAAGTACTAAAAGTATTCAAAATCGCTGAGATATATGTCTGATTCAAACTCATTTTAAATATCATATTCATAATCATCTAGTTTTTCCAAAAATAGTGTAGCTTAGAAAATTATTTACTAAAACGGTGTAGTTAGAAAATTATTTATCAAAATATTGTAGTTTTAAAACTTTATTACTTCTCTCCCTTATATTCATCGACTACTTTTCTTTAATATTTTTTATTATCATTCTAAGCAATATATCTTGCAAGAAAAGAACAAGGTATATAACCTAGTGTTTATAACTAGGTTTTTTTACCCACATGTTGCATGAGGAATTTTATAATTATCTCAAAATATCAAAACGCGAATGCAACAACACCATGTGACGTGACGTGCTAAAAGAACCAATGTTACAACCTGTGTAAACTTTTGTATACATTATAAAATTATATAAAAATATTACACATACCCGTATAATACACAGGTTTATAACCTAGTATATGAATATAAAACACTTTAAAAAATCATTTTTTAAAGATTTTAAAATAAGCTGAAAAATATAAATGATAAACTCTCAATCTAAAAATTAAAGATATCATCCTAGGAATTAAAAACATTTAAAAAAACCTTAAGTAAAGTAACGAATGAAAACAAATGAGAGAATCAATAAAATTTTCAAAAGAGTAAATCTCGGTTTTGGTCCCTGTGTTTTGCAAATTGACTCCACTTGAGTACCAACGTTTATTTTGTCTCCATTTGACTACCAAATTTCAAAAAGTTGTCTGTTTGAGTACAAAATTTTAAAAAAGTTGTCTGTTTCAGTCCTTTTGACTTACGGTGTTAACATTTTCTGTTAATTTTTTTTAAAAAAGACCAAAATACCCCTAAGGGCTATAAATATATCACCGTCTCCACCACACACCACATACCACCACCACACACCACCGCCACCACCGCCACCACACACCACCGCCGACACACTCCGATCAGGAAGGTCCAAATCCTGAACAAAAATGGATCCAAAGCCTCCCCTCCGATCAGGAAGGTCCAACTCACTCTCAATCTCTCGATGCTCTGTCTCTCTCGATCTCTCAACTCCGGTGAACCCGAAATCAAGAATTTTCGATCGAAGTTCAAGTGGTTGCGGTCGGTTGAAGGTGATTTGGGGGTTCAATGGGTCGAATTCGAAGGTCGACAGAGATGAGGTTTGTCACACCCCGACCGACGGCGGAATCATCGGAGCGGACGAGGGAATGATTGATTGTTCATAACACATGATTGTCTAATAATGGAAATAATATTAAAATCAGATTACAGGATAACATGAATTTAACATATACAAATACAACAGTTAAAGTCACAAATAGTAATTGTCTTTTGTTTTGACTAAGTCCGGGTCTTATATGAGCATGTAGAAGTCCACTAACTTACTTAACCTGAAATCATGTGAGAAAATAAGTCAGCTAACGAATTAGCTGGTGAGTAATCACAGTTTTGAGTATATATATAGATTGATTGATTGATTGAGAATAATCCAATTCACATGGTAACGTTAAGACTTATATTGCAAGAGTAAAGCATATAGATAAACCGACACACTAACAACCCCTTGACTTGACACTTGCATATAATAGACTCCACACATACACCATAGATTAACTCCTGCCTCTGGCACAATCACCACTCGTAAGCCATATGGGGTGGGTTATCCAAACCAGTAGATCTATCATTGATACCAGGATTGATTGATTGAATTAGGGTTTTATTGTCGTCCAGTTTAGCATAGTATGTTCACGTAATTGCAAGTAATAACATAGCCTGTCTTGAATTGAATTTAGAATGAAACAACAATAGAATATCATGATTGAATATATTGTATTACATGATTTCCCCCAAATAGGAAATGATATAAAAAGGGGATATGAATACTCACTTGATTGATGAGATTAGAATCTGGATGTGATAGATTAGACACCAACGATTTCCTTACGATTAACCTAAGGAACGGTATCTCGAATTAGAATAATAATGATTTGGGAATTTAGGAGTAAGTTGGGGTTTCCATTGGGTTTTGAATGGTAGTTTAAATAAAGTGATTTATTTAGTTGAAGTGTTTTGAAATAAATAATATGAATTTGAAAGTCATTATGTTTTGAATTTATTAAAATTGTATGTATCAGTATACGTATCTGTTTGATTTATTGTTAACGTGTGGAAAAATAAACAAATAATTAAAATTAATTAATTTTATTAATTAATTATGTCAATTAGTTAAAGTATTTAATTATTTAAATGAAAAATGTTTTTGGAATGATTTAAATATAAAACTTTTATATTTAATCATGATTTAGGCAATAATAATTATTATTTGAATAAATTAAAAGTAACACTGTGTCGAATAATAATTTAATAAATTAAATTATTATTAAAAGTTTACTTTTGTTTAAATAATTTTGTATTATTTCTAGTTTTATTTATTTAAAACATTTAATAAAAATAGATAAAGTGTTAAAATAAATTTCAGAAAAATAATTTTAGTTGTTTAAAAATGTTAATGTTTGTAAAAACATTTTATAATTTTTACAAATTTTTCCGGAATTTTTAGAGGCTTAAAAAGCCTTAAAAAATGTGTGTAGGTGCCCGGGGTCGAACCCGGGACCTTCTGTTTGACATGGGAGCTAGGGACCAGTGAACCAAAGCTCTAATCTACGGTTAAGAGTGGTTTTTAATTGTTTTATGCTTAATCTCGTTTAAACCCCAATTCCCCAAACCCGAATCGAGCCCTAGTTCAAATCGCACCCCAATTGAACATCGAATCAATTTCGATTGCATCTGCAATCATGGGGCTTTCATTCCCCATGTAAAAACGAGTGTATAGATACATTTAATTACTCATATGATGATGGATTGAACATACCCTCTTCGAAGAACAACCCGCGGTTGATGTCGAATCCGTTTGATATGCAAGAGATGATGATAATCAAATTAAATTGATAAGAAGCTTTGGATGATGATAGAGACTAAAAACCCTTTGTTAATTTTGAAGATTGAAACCCAGAGATAGGTGTTCGGGTGTGGTGTGTGCCGCGACGAAGGTGATGATCGATGGATGCTCAAACAACGATTATAATCGAATTAAACTTCAGGTAAGCTTCGAATGATGGTATTGATGAAAAGCCCTTTATCAATTTCAACTAAAATCGACTGAAGATGGGTTTTAAAAGGTGTTGCAGGTCGACGGTTTTGGAGGAGTTCGAAGGTGATGTTCGGGTGTGTTTTAGATCGATCTGAACATGGTGGAAGATTATAAATGCTTAAAGGTTCGATAGTGCGCGTTTAATTTGGTTATTTTCAAGGTTTTAGTGCGATTTATGGCTGTAAAGCAGCCGAATATCGTGGGTGCGATCGGGGAAGGAACAGGGGGTGGGGTTGGGTATTTCAGAATTACACTTCTGGTCCCTAATGTTTAGGTTGCTTATTAATTCATGTAAAAACCATTAAATTAAGTTTTGGAAATTACAAAGTAACCCTAGACTTATACAAACTAATTTGAATAATAAATTATAACTACTATTAAAACCTTATAAGTTTATTAAAAGTCATTTTATAACTAAATAATTTTGATAAAACTTTTCCATTTAGTTATTTATCGTAAAATGATTAATAAATCTTTATAACTTTATGTGAAGATTTATTTCTAAATCAATAAATGATTACAAGTTGTTTAGATTATAAAGAGTTCATAATAATAAATTACACATTTAGTGTATTTGCTCCATTAGGATTTTTTAAATAGTTTAATAATGAAATTTCAAAATAGTTTCGGGTTTGGGTTTTATCTCCGAAAATGGCGAATGTTACAAGGTTGGTGTCGGTCAGAGATGGTGATGGTTGCAATTGGACAGTTCGCAGGTGTGGTTGTGCGAAGGGGGCGACGGTTGTGAGGCGGCGGGTGGTGCTGGTTCGCTATGGGTGAGAGGCCAAGGAACTTGGTGGTGATCGGAGGGCGTCAGATGGAGGATAATTTGGTGCAGTTTGATCTGGTGTTGATGAGGTTAGGGTTTAGGTCATCTGTTTCTGATCCTGTTGTTGATTTGGGTTTGTTTTAATCACAATCTAATAGGTTTTGAATCTTTTGGATTTAGGTTTTGGAGTTGGCTGGAAATGCAGCGAGGGATAACAAGAAGAACAGGATAATCCCAAGGCATGTGCTTTTGGCGATTAGGAACGATGATGAGTTGGGGAAATTGTTAGCGGGGGTGACGATTGCTCATGGTGGTGTTCTTCCGAACATTAACCCTGTTTTGTTACCGAAGAAGACAGCTGCTGGAAATGCAGCGAGGGGTAACATTTTCTATTCGATGGTGTGTGGTGGTGGAGTGTGTCGGCGGTGGTGTGTGGTGGCGGTGGTGTGTGGCGGCGGAGTGTGCCGGCGGTGGTGTGTTACCGAAGAAGACAGCTGCTGAAAATGCAGCGAGGGGTAACATTTTCTATTCGATGGTGTGTGGTGGTGGAGTGTGTTGTAACATCTCGTATTTTACGATAGTTAAAAAAAATATATAATAATAATAATAATAATAATAATAATAATAATAATAATAATAATGTTGATAATAATAATATTAATACTAACAATTATAATGTAATACTAACATTAATAACTAATAATAATAATAAGAATAAAAATGGAAAAATAAGTTTAACTATAAACCTTTTTACATAAATAATAACAATACAAACTTCAAGGGCTGAAGTGTAAATTAATTAAAACTGAATTACAATTTTGAATTCAGTTGCAAATTTCCATAAACCACAGGGACCATTTCGGTAACTTTATAAAAAAAAAAAAACCAACTGCTCTCTCTCCGTCGACTCTTCCCCCTCCGGCCACCGTCGGCCAACTATCCGGCGAGGCCACACGCTCAACAATACTCGATCTCAACTAAATTAAAAACTCCCGACAACACCATGTGCGAGATTCGAACCTAACCCCCACACCAATTTGAATATTATGATCGGTTAGTGCGATTTAACAACCCACGTTCTTCGGCCGACCAACCTCGATCGATCGCACTAAAACTTATAAAAAAATGCAACTAATTGAATGGGAACGAGTATATATCCATCTATAATCAATATCCATACTCAATTGCATCAAAAATCAACAAAAACACCACATTTAATCATCTTCCAAGTCGCGAACCTGCAACTCGACACTTAACCCATATGCAATCGATTTTAAACCAAATTGATAAGGGGCTTTGATTTTCTATCAACATACGAAGCTGCATATCAAATTAATTCGATTATCATGTCCATTTGATCATCCATCGATTAGCACGCGAGTCGCGACCGGTTCTTCAACAGGTTCATCACCAAATCGAATACCATTTAGGTAATTGAATACACCTACATGTTCGGTTTACAGTGGGAAACAAAAGCCCTAATGTTAATTGGATTAACAAACTCGAATTGGGGATCAATTTGAACTCAATTGATTCTAGGGCTCGAATCGGATAATTGGGGATTATGATTGGGGGTTATGTTTAAAATAAATGAAACCGGGTTATTAACCGTGGCAGTTGCCTTGGTTCACCGGTTCCTGCGCCCCATATGCTAGGGGAGGTCCCGGGTTCGACCCCGGCAACCCCCCCCCCTTTTCCTTCTTTTTCTTTTCTGATTTTTTTTATTTACATATTTAACCCTTTTAAATTCTGAAAAATTTCTAAAATTATTTTAAAAATTGCAGAATTTATTTAAATTATTGTTTAACTAATTAGTGACTAATTAAATTTTTATAAACTACTTTTGTATTTATTAATACATTGTTGTATATTTAAAAATACAAAAGAAATATGTGAAATAATATTTGGGTATATATTTATATATATATTTATAAATACTTCCTTTACTACCTAAATCACTTATTATAATTATTACATATAATATTATAACTGCTTAGTATATATGTTCTTATATATATATATTCAAATAATTAAATTGTTTAATTACTTATAAATATATATATATATATTCCTTTTAATGACTAAAATCACTTATTAAAATTATTATATACATCTTTATAAATCGATTTAATGAACAATTAAAATCAAGTCATTCTTATATTCTTTTCTTTTTCGCACAAACAATTAATTATACCAAGTATAAAAATCCATTCGTTCCATCAAACCGATCACATTATTAACATGTAATGAATACGAGTAATTAATAAATCCTAATAGATCTACAACACTAAAACATAACTAATCATCAAACAAATTATAACGCGTTGTCTTATTTATAGTTAGGTGCCTTGTAAAAAAATTGTTGGAACGCCGCTTAATCCGTATTATCACTTTGTACACCTATACGTCAAAGTGAGTATTTCTATACCCATTTTATTATTTCACACACTTTTGGGTGAAACATGTTACCGTATAAACATTACACTTGTAAACACGTTTGATTCTTGTAAACTTATGGCAATTTACTTGTGTGTTGTGATTAGTTGAATCTTGTAGCTACCATGTAATGTCGAATATATGTACAATCATTAACTATTGCTAGCCTGGCGACGTCATAGATCTATGGGCCTGACAAGCCTGCTTGGTTGATCCAAGTACACTTAGCTAATCGTATATTCTTGTAAACGTTTGAGACTTGTAAAACTTTGTCAAGGTTTGATTGTGCATTCTGTCTTACATCCCTAGTTACCTTGTTCTCTAATTACAACATGAATTGCCATCTTTTATATACCTATGTATGAAAAACTATAGAATGCTCACCAACAATATGTTGACCCTTTATTTTTAACATGTTTCAGGTTACTCTTTGAAGCTTATCACACTTAGGATTGGACTTAGAGAAATAAACGAATGATCTGGATGTATCTTTGTTTAAACGTTTACTTGTATTGTTACAATTGATTATATATTTGGAACAAATAATAGTGTTATGTGGCCGTGAACAATCGTAACTCTCACGCCTCGACGATTCCGCCGTCTAGGTTGGGGTGTGACATGTGTCGGCGGTGGTGTGTGGTGGCGGTGGTGTGTGGCGGTGGTATGTGGCGGTGGAGTGTGCCGGCGGTGGTGTGTGGTGGCGGTGGTGTGTGGTGGCGGTGGTGCGCGGTGGCGGTGGTGGGTGGTGGTGGTATGGGTGTGTGGTGGAGATGGTGATATTTTTAATGCCCTTAGGGGTATTTTGGTCTTTTTACAAAAATCTAACAGAAAATGTTAACACCGTTAGAAATTTAGACTGAAACAGACAACTTTTTTAAATTTGGTACTCAAATGGAGACAAAATAAACGTTGGTACTCAAGTGGAGTCAATTTACAAAACACAGGGACCAAAACCGAGATTAACTCTTTTCAAAACTACATTATAATAATAAATAATTTTTTAATTATACCATTTTGATAAATAATTTTTCTTAGCTACATTATTTTGGAAAAAACTCAATAGTCATCTAATTAGAAATTACTAAAAGTACTTAAAACATTTGTTTTTTTTTAACGGTGACTTTCTTAAGAGTGACTCAATGTCACATCGTCCATGAGGTTTCCCCTGGGCGACCCTAGCCAAGATCTGCTCCAGACTATGTTGTCTGAACCGGGTCCACGTTGGATTGTCAGACTTGGTTTCGGCGTTCCCCGGAAACCGTACTGCCTCCACAAGGGTTGCCTCTCTGGAGTAACAGCCGGATGAAAACCGGGGTCGAGCTCTGAGAATCGGCGTCCGCACCAGTGGCTCAAAGGCTAATTCTCGTCATTGCTCTAAAATGTCCCCCAAACCGAAAGAGAGGTTCGAACCCCTGACCTCCATTTTGGGAGGGGGCTGTTACCAACCAACCTAGTCTGAAGGACACTCAAAACATTTGTTAGATCGTTTTTCATCAACGTTTCATAATACAACCTATTCAAAATCATTTTAAACCGTTCTCGAAATACAAACACGTCTGTTAACCAATAGCATTTCAGCAAACATCCACATGGACCAAACACGAAATCCCGACACGTGGCATATAATTATCTTGTTCAACACGACACCACCCCTCTTTACCCAGTATACCCACACATCAAACTTTTCAGTGTTTGAGAAAAACAAAATTCAACAAACAAATCAAAGGTGTAAAATGGCGAACAAATCGGTGATTATCGCTTCATCGTTCACCGGAGAAGCCTTCGAATCGATCGACGTTGAGTTCTCCGACTCCGATTCATGGCAAGTCGTTGATCCGTCGGATTCCGATGACGGAAACTTCTCCTACGGTGACGTCACCACCGACGATGATGACGATGATAACGACGGTGACAGCGAAGTCGTGCCGGATGTTGATGATCTTCTTCAACATCCGTTCGGATCTCCTTCGTCTGATGTGTCTATGCAGTCGATTGTAGATGAAATCACTCATCATCGTCAGGTAATTAGGTGTTTTTACATTCTTAGTGATTTGTTAAATTTTGAGTTTATACATCGATCTCGATGATGTTCGCTTAAACTTCGAGATCGTGAGTGGAAGTACTTTGAAATTTGGAGGTAAAATGTTGAATAATGAGTTTATTCATGCGTGCAGGAACTTGAAGACGCCGTGGTGGAAGACGGTGGTTTGATCGACGGTGAAGATGATCCATACGAAGAGGATGAAGGTGAGAGTGATGAAGATGACGATGTCGATGATGATGATTTGGATCTGGACGACGAACTGGTGCCGAAATGGTTGAACAACAAATTCGAACGGCAGAGGATGAGGAAATTGGGGAAACGTGCGTATCCGAAGATGAAGAAATCCAAACGATTGGCTTACATGTTCAACAAACCTGGATGTGTTCATGGGAAGCATGGAGTGGGAACGAAGCATAATCTCATCTGGTAAGATTATGATCATGATGCTTTAGATCACTTGAATCGATGGTTGATTTCAGAGGAACTGAATCATTTGATGATCGATTTGGTGATCCTATTGTTAATTTGGAATGTACAGCGGTTAATTAGGGTTAATGATTTGTTCTTATGTCTATGGTTAGGGTTTGAAGTTGGTTTGTTTAGATCTGCAATGTATATATGGATTATTTGATCAAAATTGCATTCTAATTTCGCTGATCTACAGTTGATTCGCTATTCATTGAATTTATGTTTGTTGCTACAAGCCTACAACGGTGTTCATAAACCTATCAAACCATCAAAAGCATAATGGTCGGCTGGTTAGGTCGGTTTAAGATCCACACGGTTCAGTTTTTGGTTTGGTTTTGACAGTTTAACGATTTGTTCGGTTTAAAACTCGAAACGAGCATCGGATACCATACCAATACTTTTCATTTTTAGAAAATATGTGTCCATGAAATATGTTTGTTCGGCCATTAAAACTGAACTATTAAACCGGCAAAGTGATAATACCGAGTTGTTAGGTCGATCCACCCCACACGGTCGGTTTGGTTTTTGCTGCATAAAACAGTAGTTGACAAACAAGTCGAATCGAATCCGGGAACTATGCTATTGTATGATGTTTTAACTATTCGGTGATAATGACAATAAAGGCTTGCACAACCACATTCATAAAGATGCCACAGTTGGTCTGAGAATCAATTTTGGGCATTTTGGGTAAGTTGCCTAACACTTGGATGGTTTTCATGCAATCAAGTATGATAAATGAGAAAAGAGAGAACGATTTGAACATGTATGGTAATGGTTTGAAGAACATGTATTCTGTATGTATATAACAAAGATATAACGTAAATTTGTTGCTACTTGATTTTTTCTTTAATTTTTTTTAACAAAATAAACATTATTTTGGTATAATAAAGTTGTTTATAATTGACTTTGTGATACCCCGGGAGTTGGGAAATTATTTCTCTTTCCAAGAGGTTGGGAAATTATTTCTCATTTCGTTTTGTTTCAACTTATGTTAAACAATCCAAATAAATTTTAATATTAACATTCTAATTTAACTTAAAATTTTATCAATAAAACACCTTATCAATTTTAATAAGACTTAATTACATTTACAATTCTAATTTATTTTCAATTGCTTTCCAACATATTTTCTGAATACTACGACCCTTAAGATTTAATACGTGTATAAGTTTTATAAAATAAATAAATAAAATAATATTAGAACTTAGGTTTCATGAAGAGGATAACGTTAGAATGACTTGAATCCAACAATGTTTAAGTATTTTCACATCTTATATAATATAAGGTTTTTACTTTAAGATAATCATTACGTTATACTATGATTAAAGAAATAAAACTGTAATAAATATCACCCATTAATAAACCACTGTAGGTGGTTTAATGCATTTGAATATATTATATGTACTTTCACTTAACTCGTCAAAATTACAAATCTAAACCTGAAATTTTTCACGGACCACAATCTTAAAAAGCTAAAAGCAGCTTGGTAAGCCAAGCGAGCCTTGTATTGTAGTAGGTCCAGACTCCAGAGTGCCATTGTACTATTTCTATTGCTAATGTCTTTATTCCTTAAACAAAAGGATAATAGTTAGCTGAAAGAGGGTTTGGATTAACCAGTAGAATGAAATCAATTGTAATGCAATGGAGGCAGCGACGGAGCTTGAACATCCCCCTACGGGGGGCGGGCGCGAAATTATTTTTTTTAGGGGGGCGAACTCATATTTATATAAAAATTTACACTATCGGACCAAAAAATTACACCATCGGACCAAAAATTACACTACCGGGTCAAAAAATTACACTACCGACGAAACCATTAGCCTCGCATGAAGTCCCGGAATAAATGATTTTTTTAGTAAAGTGCAAAGATTATCCGTCTTATGTTATAATCTTTGCACTAACAGATCTATTGGCGGGGGTCTTTAGTCAATAATCATAAATATAAAACCAATCAAATATTTTATACTAGTTAGTCTTCGTGTATTACACTTATTGAATAAATAAAATATT
Source organism: Flaveria linearis (assembly GCA_024085815.1). Classification (NCBI taxonomy): domain Eukaryota; kingdom Viridiplantae; phylum Streptophyta; class Magnoliopsida; order Asterales; family Asteraceae; genus Flaveria; species Flaveria linearis. The sequence goes on from CM044001.1 coordinate 2,090,070, forward strand.
GAATAATTAGTAATAAAAATTTATACGTCATAAAATCAAGCTTAAAGATAAAATATGATTATAATTACGTATAAATAACTACTTTAACTAAATAACAATAATGTATTTTTATTAACTTTGGTTTTATAAAAAAAGTTGTGATTTTTAAATATTTTGCTTTAAGAAAATGATAAACAAAAGTTTGTTGTATTCTGTATTCTATAAAACTTTTGTTTTAAAAAGTGTGTTTTAATAAAAATAGGTTTTTAATTTATTAAATTATATATTTTTTATTTTAAAAATATTATGAGTAATATATTAGTATTCAATGTTATTATTAATAATATAGAGAAATGAGAAACTAAGTATAATAATGCTTATAATTTTTTCACACGTATCTTGATTTTTTATAGATAGATGGATAGGCTAAAAACTCATTAATTAAACGGATTTAGTTAGTAATAAACACTAAGAGTTACAGTATAATATTTTAGTATAAATATAATTAAATATATATATTGAATAATTTAAGAAATAAAATAATTATACTATTTTTTAACTCTCTTATCTAACTAATTTTATTTTTAAACATTTGTTTAAAGATTTTTTTGAAAAAATTATTTTTTTATAAAAATTTGATTTTTTAAAAACACTAGTTTGTAATTATTGCAGATAAAATACGAGAGGGAAGATTAAGATGGTATGGACATGTCAAGAGGAGACCAATGGCAGCACCGGTCAGAGCAGTGGAGAACATCATCATAGAGGGTAGGAAGAGTAGAGGAAGACCTAGGTTGACTTGGGAAGAGAGAATTAGGCGAGATATGGTACACTTGCACCTCTCTGAGCACATGATCGAGGATAGGAGTGAGTGGAGGCGTAGAATCAAAATTAAGGACTTTTAGTGGTTCCTGTAGTCTAGGAAAGGACTTTGATTAATTGTTACGGAGCCTGATGTGTATGTAGTACGCTTGGACCTTTGTAGGGGAAACTTGTTGCTTCCCTGATACATGCGTGTTCATTTTGTCACACCCCGACCGACGGCGGAATCATCGGAGCGGACGAGGGAATGATTGATTGTTCATAACTCATGATTGTCTAATAGTGATAATAATATTAAAATCAGATTACAGGATAACATGAATTTAACAGATACAAATACAACAGTTAAAGTCACAAATAGTAATTGTATTTTGTTTTGACTAAGTCCAGGTCTTATATGATCAAGTAGAAGTCCACTAGCTTGCTTAACCTGAAATCATGTGAGAAAATAAAGTCAGCTAACGAATTAGCTGGTGAGTAATCACAGTTTTGAGTATACATATAGATGATTGATTGATTGAGAATAATTCAATTCACAAGGTAATATTAAGACTTATGTTGCAATAGTAAAGCATATAGATAAACCGACACAATATAAACCCCTTGACTTGATACTTGCATATAATAGACTTGCACACAAACACCATAGATTGACTACTTGTCTCTGGCACAATCACCACTCGTAAGCCATATGGGTGGGTTTGTATAATCACCACTCGTAAGCCATGTGGGGTGGATTATCCCAAACCAGTAGATCTATCATTGATACCAGGATTGATTGATTGAATTAGGGTTTTACTGTCGTCCAGTTTACCATAGTATGTTCACATAATTGCAAGTAATAACATAATCTGTCTTGAATTGAATTTAGAATGAAATAACAATAGAATATCATGATTGAATATATTGTATCACATGATTTCCCCAAATAGGAAATGATATAAAAAGGGGATATGAATACTCACTTGATTGATGAGATTGGATTTTGAACGTGATAGGTTAGACACCAACGATTTCCTTACGATTAACCTAAGGAACGTGTCTCGAATTTAGAATAATAATAATGTGAGAATTGGAAATAGATTAGGGTTTTCATTTGGTTTTGAATGGTAGTTTAAATTAAATAATTTATTTAGTTAAAAATGTTTTGAAATAAATAAAATGATTTATTGAAAATGATTATGTTTAGAATTTTAAAATAAACGTATCAATACGCGTAACCGTTTGTTTTATTGTGAAAGTGTGGGAAAATAAATAATTAATTTTATTATTAATTATATGATAATTAATTAATATATTTAATTATTTAAATTATTAAAAGAAATGAAAATGTTTTTGGAATGATTTAAATATAAAACTTTTATATTTAATCATGATTTAAACATAATAAATATTATTTAAATAAAATAAAAGTAATTTAGTGTCGAATAATAATTTAATAAATTAAGTTATTATTAAGAGTCCACTTTCGTATAAATAATTTTGTATTATTTGTAATTTTATTTATTTAAAACATTTATTAAAATAGATAAAATGTTAAAATAAATTTCAGAAGATAACTAAATTGTTTTAAAAATTTTAATGTTTGAAAAATCATTTTTTTATAATTTTTAGAAATTTTTTATAATTTTTAGAGGCTTAGAAAAGCCTAAAAAAAATAGTGAGGTTGCCCGGGGTCGAACCCGGGACCTCTCGGATAACATGGGATCACGGAACCAGTGAACCAAGGCTCTAAGCCGCGGTTAAATCCAGTTCTAAATTCTTTTAAACTGAATTAACCAAAACCCAAAATCCCCTTCGAGCCCTAGGTTCGAATCCGATCAAATTGAACTCAAATTCGATTTCGTTAACGATGATAAACATGGGGCTTTTGTTCCCCATATGAAATCGAGTTTATAGAAATGTTTAACTACTCATATGATGTTGGATTGAACATACCCTCTTCGAAGAACAACCCGCGGTTATGTCGAATTCGTTTGGTATGCCAGAGTTGATGATAATCAAATTAAATTGATACGAAGCTTTGGATGATGATAAAGACTAAAAGTCCTTTGTTAATTTTGAAGACTGAAACCCAGAGGTAGGTGTTCGGGTGTGTGTGTGCCGCGACCGAGAGGGAGAAGTCGAGTGGGGGTTTGGGTTTGTTTTGAATGGAATTGAAAGATGCATTCGATTGATAATAGATATAGGATCGTTCATGGAAGATTAATTCGATTATTTTTAAGGTTTGGTGGTCGACAATGGTGAAAGTGGTCGCGGGAAAGAAAGGTTCAAGTGGGTTGTTTTTTTTTGTCGATTTTTGATGAAATTGAGCTTGAAGACAAATCATAAACGACTAATAATTCGTTAGTGCAGGAGTTCTTTCGATATTAAAGTCTGAAGTGGCTGAATTTGGCCACCAAAATTCCGGTCAAGTGGTGAAGAAAGCAAAATGGGAAGAAGGGGGGTGGGGTTGGGGTGTTTGCGATTTTACACTTTCAGTCCCTGGGGTTTGTAAAGGTTTACAACTGAAATTCAATATTTTGTTTTAGTTTTAACTAGTTTACATTTTAACCCCTAATGTTTGAAAGGTTATTATTTGATGTAAAAGGTTTATAATTAAACTTATATTTCCATTATTATTGTTATTATTATTATTAGTTATTAATGTTAATATTAATATTATTATTATTAGTATTGTAAATTTTATTATTATTATGATTATTGAAATTTTTAAATTAATATCAATGTATTGTTTACAAAATTAACTTTTATTTATCGAAATTACGCGATGTTACAGTCTCCCCTGCTTTAGGAAATTTCGTCCCGAAATTTTAATCACGAGGAGGCTGAACGAAAAGATGAGGGTACTTGGACTTCATCTGGTCCTCACGTTCCCAGGTGAATTCTGGGCCACGTTTAGATTCCTAGCGAACTTTGACAATGGGTATCCGGCTACGTTTGAGTTGTTTAACTTCCCGATCCATAATTTCCACAGGTTTCTCAATAAAGTGCATAGATTCATCAATCTAGACTTCGTCGAGTGGAATGTGGAGATTTTTTTTATCGGCAAGACATTTCTTGAGGTTTGCTGAGCTCTTGGGTAGTTCAAGCTTGTAGGCCACTTTCCCAATTCGCTCGTGTACTTTGAATGAACTCACGTAACGAGGTGCTAGTTTCCCTTTCTTTCCAAAGCGAATCACTCCCTTCCAAGGTGACACCTTAAGAAGTACGAGATCACCGACATTGTATTCCATGGGTTTACGTCTTTTATCAGCATAATGCTTTTGACGATTTCTAGCAGCGACCAAGTTATCACGGATCTTATGAATTTTGTCGGTTGTTTCTTGTATCAATTCCAGCCCAGTAATTTGTGATTCACCAACTTCAGACCATACAAGGCCTCAAATGGTGCCATCTGGATGCTGGTTTGGTAACTGTTATTGTAAAAGAATTCAATCAACGGAAGATGGGAATCCCACGATCCACTGAAATCAATGACACAAGCCCGGAGCATATTCTCGAGGGTTTGTATCGTTCTTTCAGTCTGTCCGTTAGTTTGCGGTTGATAAGCTGTGTTAAGATTCGGTTGAGTTTCGAGAGCTGATTGGAGACTTTTCCAGAAAACGAGAGATGAAGCGACCATCACGATCAGAGATAATATCTTTACTTGACAATAGATTGTTTAGGAAGACTACCATCACATAATCAGGTTTTGATGACAACTCACAATGAAAGTCGATAGATAAGGAATAAATGGTTCAATGTAGCTAGACCAATCAAAACATGAGAACAAAGGGAAAGAAATCGTTTTAGGAATTTAAATGCTCCAAACTTGGAATCAAAATCATCTTAAAGCGATCGGGTCTCTTTTCAAGTTCAGAGATCATGCTTTGGCTTGATAGGTCGAAACACTAACATTATTTCACCCTTCAAGTTACTACATGCCTCTCGTCACTTGATTACAACCTTGATAAGTTGGAGATCAAGAAATGAGAATAGTCATCAAGGTGTGGTTTTCACCCCTAACTTGATGGTGTACTCTCAAGGTATGACCACTAACTTACCAATCAAAAGTTCGATCTCAACTCATTGTTGAGGATCCACAGAAATAAGAAGAGGTAACTCACCATTAAGGTAAGGGAAATCACTCCTATCTTAATGATGAATTTTTACAAAACAAAATATAATAAGATAGACTTCCTCATCAAATCCAGAATTCACTCCTACTTTGACGAGGTCGTTTCATTTGAGAAATACATCCATAAAAATGAAATTATCATCAAGGTATGAAATTTACGTCTATCTTGATGATTGAATTTTATAATAACAAGAAAACAATTGAAGATTGACATTTGTCACCAAAGTACGGGTTTCAATCCTATTTTGGTGAGATCATGTCATTTGTGAAATGCAAGTTCCAAAGTGAATAGTTGAAGTCAGTCCTCGAGATAAGGAAATCACCCTAATCCAGAGGATGAAATTTCATAAAACACATCATTGGAAACCATTTATTGAAACAAATAAAGAATCATCATCAAAGTAAGGGAATCACCCCTGTTTTGATGAGTTAGAATTATTTAGGAGATATGAGTGTCCTTAGTCATAGGTTGACTTGCAAACTCTTGCATCTCCCACGGTGCAAACGGTTCAAGGTTCGACTTAACAACGAAAGGAAAATATTTCAATTAGAAATTTAGAAATTTTCAAATTACATCAATGTAACAAAGGAAATCACGCTTGCAAATCTTGAATTACATCATGAACACGAAATCAAGGACAAGAATTATTCAACACCACATCATTGGTGGCTTGAGCTTGTTGAGCATTAATGTTGAAAGCACGTCCTTGAGCCGTAGGAACTAGGCTGACAAGTTGAGGGCATCGATTGCGAAAATGATTCGGATCACCATATTGATAGCATGCACGACCCTGGGTAATTGCATGAGGATGTTGGTGAACTGGTGCATTGGTCGGAGCTTTAGCAGCACTCCTGCACACGTTGAATGTATGACCCAAACGACCACAGTTTGTGCATTGACGACACTGAATGTTAGCGGGATGGTGATACATGCAGTTGTTACACTGCGGATAGGGTCCAGCGTATGACTTTTTCATTAGTGATTGGTTGTTTACTGCTGGTTGACGAGTTGGAGGGACTTGATTAATTGGCACAGCAGGGGTAATCTTAGCAAAGTTTTGAGATTGAGCCTTCCTCTTCTTGTTCTTGGAAAGCTCGACTTGGTCTGATTTGACGTTTTCGTTAGGAAGTTTATCGGTATTCTTCTTCGATCCTTTCCTGGTTAAGGAACCAGCTTTCACATGATTATCGGTTAACTGTGCAGCCAGCCTGATAGCATCTTCTAGTGTTGAAGGATTCCTTCCTAGCACCGTATCCTGAATCTGCATGGGTAGTCCACCAATGTATTTCTCGATGGCTCGGAGGTAGGGTAGCAAGATGCGGTACCAAAAGGCTCAGTTCGTGGAATCGGTTAGTGTATGCGAGGTTCTCGCCACTGTCTTGGGTTAATTCCCAGAATTCAGCTTCCAGTTTACGGACTTCATTTCTTGGGCAGAACTCTTTAGTCATGAGCTCCTTAACTTCAGTCCATGTTAAGGCTAGAGCAGTCTCAGTTCCACGGTTTCGTTTCTCTCCGTTCCACCAAGTAAGTGCGCGTTTCTAAAGAACACATGTGGCATACCGGACTTTCAGATTTTCAGGGCATTCGCTGTTTAGGAAAGTGTTCTCGATGCTTTCGAACCACTGTAGTAATCCAGTAGCTCCTTCAGTCCCACCGAACTTAGTGGGGTTGCAAGAACTGAAATGTTTGTAAGTACAAGTTTGGGGAGGGTTTGGTGCAGTTGGGTTTTGAACAACATTGTTGCTTTGGTTCAAATGGGTAAGTAGAGTTGGGATGACCGCGGTAACTTCACGTGCTACAATAGCAGCAATCTTACGGCCAGAGTTTCTAGACCGTGAACGGATTTGACGAGAAGACATTCTGGAATATCATTAAGATAGTTTATGAGAATTGGATTAATATGAGCTATGAAAACGACAATCGAGAATTTGGCATAATACAATGATATGTTCCGAGTGTAATCGTTTGATTCGAAATCAAAGCGAATACGTTGACTAATCAAAGTATTGGTCAATCACAACTTTGTTGAAGACATGCGTACCTATAAGCAGATACTCATCCCGAGGGTTCCCAGGTAAGGTAAACAGGTCCATCGGTTGGTTTGGATTTATGCGAATACCTTGCCTAGACAGAACACCCCGAGATACAGACATCCCACTCTTCCAGCATTACATGTATTCAGTTATGAGACACAGACTTTGACGAGATTTTGAAAACCATGAATAACAATCGAGTTTTGGAGTTTGAAATTACTTGAATTAGGCACACAATGCCTTAGAATATGATTTAAGATTCGTGTGTACATGATAAGATTCAAGCATAAGAAGAACCACATAAGGCAGATAATCACATAATCAAATATAAACATATAAGGCACATAAAAATCCTATCTAAGCATGTAAAATACATGAGAGGACTCATGTGTAAGGGTACTTAGTTATAGTCTAGTCATTCCATTTCTAATAACCTAATTCCCTATAACCATGGCTTTGATACCAATCTGTCACACCCCGACCGACGGCGGAATCATCGGAGCGGACGAGGGAATGATTGATTGTTCATAACTCATGATTGTCTAATAGTGATAATAATATTAAAATCAGATTACAGGATAACATGAATTTAACAGATACAAATACAACAGTTAAAGTCACAATAGTAATTGTATTTTGTTTTGACTAAGTCCAGGTCTTATATGATCAAGTAGAAGTCCACTAGCTTGCTTAACCTGAAATCATGTGAGAAAATAAAGTCAGCTAACGAATTAGCTGGTGAGTAATCACAGTTTTGAGTATACATATAGATTGATTGATTGATTGAGAATAATTCAATTCACAAGGTAATATTAAGACTTATGTTGCAATAGTAAAGCATATAGATAAACCGACACAATATAAACCCCTTAACTTGATACTTGCATATATAGACTTGCACACAAACACCATAGATTGACTACTTGTCTCTGGCACAATCACCACTCGTAAGCCATATGGGGTGGGTTTGTATAATCACCACTCGTAAGCCATGTGGGGTGGATTATCCCAAACCAGTAGATCTATCATTGATACCAGGATTGATTGATTGAATTAGGGTTTTACTGTCGTCCAGTTTACCATAGTATGTTCACATAATTGCAAGTAATAACATAACCTGTCTTGAATTGAATTTAGAATGAAATAACAATAGAATATCATGATTGAATATATTATATCACATGATTTCCCCCAAATAGGAAATGATATAAAAGGGATATGAATACTCACTTGATTGATGAGATTGGATTTTGAACGTGATAGGTTAGACACCAACGATTTCCTTACGATAACCTAAGGAACGGTGTCTCGAATTTAGAATATAATAATGTGAGAATTGGAAATAGATTAGGGTTTTCATTTGGTTTTGAATGGTAGTTTAAATTAAATAATTTATTTAGTTAAAATGTTTGAAATAAATAAAATGAATTATTGAAAATGATTATGTTTAGAATTTTAAAATAAACGTATCAATACGCGTAACCGTTTGTTTTATTGTGAAAGTGTGGGAAAATAAATAATTAATTTTATTAATTAATTATATGATAATTAATTAATATATTTAATTATTTAAATTATTAAAAGAAATGAAAATGTTTTTGGAATGATTTAAATATAAAACTTTTATATTTAATCATGATTTAAACAATAATAATATTATTTAAATAAATAAAAGTAATTTAGTGTCGAATATAATTTAATAAATTAAGTTATTATTAAGAGTCCACTTTCGTATAAATAATTTTGTATTATTTGTATTTTATTTATTTAAAACATTTATTAAAATAGATAAATGTTAAAAATAATTTCAGAAGATACTAAATTGTTTAAAAAATTTTAATGTTTGAAAAATCATTTTTTTATAATTTTAGAAATTTTTTATAATTTTTAGAGGCTTAGAAAGGCCTAAAAAAATAGTGAGGTTGCCCGGGTCGAACCCGGACCTCTCGGATAACATGGGATCACGGAACCAGTGAACCAAGGCTCTAAGCCGCGGTTAAATCCAGTTCTAAATTCTTTTAAACTGAATTAACCAAAACCCAAAATCCCCTTCGAGCCCTAGGTTCGAATCCGATCAAATTGAACTCAAATTCGATTTCGTTAACGATGATAAACATGGGGCTTTTGTTCCCCATATGAATCGAGTTTATAGAAATGTTTAACTACTCATATGATGTTGGATTGAACATACCCTCTTCGAAGAACAACCCGCGGTTATGTCGAATTCGTTTGGTATGCCAGAGTTGATGATAATCAAATTAAATTGATACGAAGCTTTGGATGATGATAAAGACTAAAAGTCCTTTGTTAATTTTGAAGACTGAAACCCAGAGGTAGGTGTTCGGGTGTGTGTGTGCCGCGACCGAGAGGGAGAAGTCGAGCGGGGGTTTGGGTTTGTTTTGATTGGAATTGAAAGATGCATTCGATTGATAATAGATATAGGATCGTTCATGGAAGATTAATTCGATTATTTTTAAGGTTTGGTGGTCGACAATGGTGAAAGTGGTCGCGGGAAAGAAAGGTTCAAGTGGGTTGTTTTTTTTTGTCGATTTTTGATGAAATTGAGCTTGAAGACAATCATAAACGACTAATAATTCGTTAGTGCAGGAGTTCTTTCGATTATTAAAGTCTGAAGTGGCTGAATTTGGCCACCAAATTCCGGTCAAGTGGTGAAGAAAGCAAAATGGGAAGAAGGGGGGTGGGGTTGGGGTGTTTTGCGATTTTACACTTTCAGTCCCTGGGGTTTGTAAAGGTTTACAACTGAAATTCAATATTTTGTTTTAGTTTTAACTAGTTTACATTTTAACCCCTAATGTTTGAAAGGTTATTATTTGATGTAAAAAGGTTTATAATTAAACTTATATTTCCATTATTATTGTTATTATTATTATTAGTTATTAATGTTAATATTAATATTATTATTATTAGTATTGTAAATTTTATTATTATTATGATTATTGAAAATTTTAAATTAATATCAATGTATTGTTTACAAAATTAACTTTTATTTATCGAAATTACGCGATGTTACACATTTTATACTTTCTTTTGGTGATATTTTAATGTTTGTTGTATGATTGTGTGTTGTACCATATACCATATATCACATATCGTATGTTTGATTATATGTTGATTCGTTAGCGTTACTGTTTTTGCTATCGAGCCAGGGGTCTCTTTGGAAGCGGTCTCTCTACTTATCTGGATAGAGGAAAGACTTGCCACCACCTACCCCTCCCAGACCCTGCTCTTGAGTGGGATATACTGGGTTTGTTTGTTTGTTTGTTTGTTACTAGTTTGTAATTATTCTGGTTGTTTTAATAATTTTTTTTTAAATATCACTTGTTTATAACTTTTTGTAAAACAAAACAATTTAAAATATTTTATTTAAAAAAGGTTTAGTGTGTTATAAAATTTCATATTATATAAAATTTTAGTTTTTTATTATTTAGATTTTAATTAAAAGATGTGATTTTTAATTCCTTAATAAAATCTATTTTAAAAAAAGATAGTTTGATTTTGAAAAATTTTAAATAAGAGAGAGAAATATAGCAATTAATAAAATTCATTTTAATAAGAGATATAAATTGTATGAGTATTTAAATTACCATAATACCCTTTTGGAGAAAAAGTTGATGTGTGGATGTCTAGAAGAAGGAAATGTGATAAAAAAATGGGTTAAAAATGACAAGTGATAAAAAAACATTCTTTTATTAGATACTATAGATTTTTAATGTTATATGAAAAAATGCCTATTTAGAGGGCATGCAGATTTTAGTTAGAATAATTAAACATGTGTGTATTAGGTAACTACTTTTAAGTTAGCCGTGTTTTCTTTGAATTTGTATGTTAGGATAACAAACTTTTGTTACTGCTATTTGATGATGAATAGTGTTTTCTCTCGCGCTACGCGAGCAACAGTTTGGTTGCTTTCTTCTATCTTATACGACGTGATTTTGTACGTTGTCGGCTTAGTACATCAGAAAACACAAAAGCGAATACCGGTACTGATTTTGATAATATATACACCCACAACTATTATGTTCACTCATAAACGGTTCGGCAAGTCGAAGTACTGTAACAGTAATAGCACTCCCTATAACATACGATACAAAAAACACTCAATTATATCTCTAACATCAAAAAAGCTGTTGGTGGTCATATAAAAAAATCTAAAATCTAGGTGACTAAACTTGAAAAACCCTCATAATCTATTACGGTACTTAACTTGGTTTCATATTCAAGTTTCTATCTAATCATTTTCCTTTTATTTGTAAAAAAATAAAATTTCCCCGTTGCATTTGATATTATTTTATACCACGTTAATAAGATTTAAAAATGAACCAACTGATTTACATTACAATTCAAAAATCTGATAAACCTGCCAGTTCAATTATCAATTGAGTTCTCAAAACATTTTTTTTTCTAAACCAACTTAATCAATCTCACGTGTAACACACGCTACTACCCAGCTGATAAAATAGTTAAAGAGAATAAATCCTAACTCCTACCAAAACATTTCATGCAAAAAAATAAAAAATAAAACAAATTAAATGTAATCTCCTTTATTACCTCCTCCTTGTTAAGGTTTGAAGGTCTTTGGGCTTTCGGATGGAGTTATGGACCTAGCCAATTGAATCTTCTTAAAACCTTAATTATTCTTATATATAGAGCATATCATTGTATTGAAATCTTGTCCCTTGAGCTTAATAAAATACATAGTTGCAGAGAGTGGACGTAGGTCATCTTGACCGAACCACTATAAATTCTCGTGTTCTTATTGCTTTCGTGTGCGTGCGTGTAATAATCCGTTTATTTCCGCTGCGTAAAGATACCTAACAACTGGTATCAAAGCATCAGGCTCTTGAAGATTTTCGCCGCCGCCACTATCTAGGGTTTCTGCCGTCGCCGCCACCTAAGGTTCCTCCGCAGCCGCCGCCACAATACAGAGCGCGAACAGTGTTTTTTTGGTGTGAACAGTGTTTCCGCGTGAACAGTGTTTCCGGCGTGAACAGTTTTTTCCGCCGTGAACAGTGTTTCCGCGCGTGAACAGTGTTTTCCACGTGAACAATGTTTTCCGGCAGTGAACAGTGTTTTCCGCCCGTGAACAGTACTGACTGATTTTTTCAGTTTTTTCAGTTGTTCGGTTCTGTTTGCTACTGTAGTTTTGGGGGCTGTTTTTTTTGAGTGATTTTTGCGATTAGAGTTCCGGCTGGGATCTCTTGGAGTTGCTGGTTTCGCTCAGGTTTTGGAGGTGAAGCGTCGGGTCGGGTGTTTTGGGTTCTAGGGTTTTGGTTGGAAGTACCGGATCTGGTTTCTCTATCCTTTGTTGACTGGTTATCAACTATTCAGCGTGCCTGTTTCATTTGTTTTGTCTCTGGTTTGCTACTATGGCTGAAGACGGAAAGACTGTGATCGAAAAGTTCAATGGCACTGATTTTGGTTGGTGGAAAATGCAAATAGAAGCATTACTATGTCAAAAGGATTTGGATATGGTACTGGAAAAAAACCGGATAGTATGGAGAAAGCTGAAGAAGCAGTTTGGAATTCCAAGGACAAGAAAGCTAGAGCGGCTATTATGTTATCTTTGACGAAGAGTGTTGCTTTTAACATCATGAAAGAAACCACTGCAAGTGGTATGATGTTGGCTCTGTCAATATGTATGAAAGTCGTCTGCAGCTAACAAGGTGTTCTTGATGAGGGAACTGTTCATGACGAGAATGAAAGAGGGAAGCTCAGTCACCTCCCATATTAATGATCTGATGTCTATTCTTACTAGATTAGAATCAGTGGGAATAAAATTTGATAATGAGACTCGAGCCTTGGTGTTGCTATCTTCACTGCCTGATAGTTGGTCCGGAACTGTAACTGCTGTTACAAATTCTATGGGGGCTAACGACATGATATTTGAAAAGATCCGAGACATTGTGATAGGTGAAGACACACGTCTGAAAAGTGCAAATGTTGGATCATCTTCTGAGATGTTACATGTTGGCAGGGGAAGGGAAAATAGCCGAGCCAGTGGGAGTCGGGGAAAGAGTTCAACTCGGACTCAGAAAATGTGAGGTGCTGGATCTGCAACGAGGATGGACATGTTAAGAGTCAATGTCCAAAGAAAAGTCTGAACACTGCTGCTGAGGATGTTAATAATGGTGACGTGTTAATTCTTGAGGCTGAAAACAGTGTGGACTCTTGGATCATGGATTCTGGTTCTTCGTTTCACGCCGTACACAGCGGTGAAATGATGGTGAATCTGAAAACAGGTGATTTTGGGAAGGTACGTCTCGCTGATGGCAGAATGCTTGATGTAATGGGCATGGGTGATATTGATTTGGTGACTCCATTGGGAACTACATGGAACTTGAAGAATGTCAAAGTGATTCCAGGTTTGAAGAAGAAATTAATTTCTGTTAGTAAATTGGATAAACAAGGAATGGAAGTCAAGTTTGGTGGTGGTAAATGGAGGGTAATCAATGGGAACCGGGTGATTGCTTGTGGTGATAAGCATGGGTCATTGTACATGGTGGAGGTACCTGCTGAGGGACTGATCAACCCGGTTAAGCAAGTCAAAGTCAGGTTCGCTAAATCTGCTGCTAAGAGATTTCATTTTGCAAACATGAAGTCTGGAGCAAAGATTGTAGCTGAATGGGGTCATAAGTCCAAACCAGTCAGAAGATTTTATGACAGTGGGAGCATGGGGTATGTTCCAGGTACAGTCAAGAAGAATCGTTGGGTTTTGAAAACTACGACTAGAAAAATCTCTCCTGGTGATTGTTTGCTGAATTTAGAGAGTGTTAGTGGTTCTCGGTGTATTTCTGAATCTGATGGATCATGTAAACCAGTTGAGACAGAGGATGGGTCGCTGGTGGAATTTACCACGACTGGGTTGGAGCTCGGGGGAGCTTCAACGGGCCCTTTCAAGTAATTGATGAGAAGGGGCCTCTGCAACTAGGGGATTTGGATTGAAATCTTAGCTTGTTCTTTGGAATTGAAGGCTTGGAGGATTTCTGTTACTTGAAGATTACTGATGACATGGTTGCTTTGTACTTAGATGGCTAGCTGGAGTATTCGCAAGGCCTTCAAGTGGGAGATTATTAAGGTGTGAAGGCCTTTGGGCTTTCGGATGAAGTTATGGCCCTGGCCCATTGAAGCTTCTTAAAACTCTAATTATTCTTATATATAGAGCATGTCATTGTATTGTAATCTTGTCTCTTGAGCTTAATAAAATACCTAGTTGCAGAGAATGGACGTAGGTCATCTTGGCCGAACCACTATAAATTCTCGTGTTCTTATTGCTTTCGTGTGCGTGCGTGTAATAATCTGTTTATTTCCGCTGCGTAAAGATACCTAACACTCCTCACACCACACATACTTTCTTTCTCTAACAGTCATCACCTGTCAAAAATTACAATCACTTCCCTAGATACTCTGCCACCACCACTACCACCACTACCACCACAACCATCACCACCACCATCACCACCCATCACCGCCGCCAACTCCCATCCCCAGATCCGACCCCAACCACCCCACCTTTGCTCAAGGAAGGACCATCGGAAACAACCAAACACCACCATAACATCGTTGCCGACACATGATCCGACACCGTCGTCAGATCTCCGATCCCACCCAACGGGTCCCGCCAAGAAACCCTCAAAGCTATACGAACAAAGAAATAACATAAAAAACCTCAAGATCAACATGTTGGGACCCGGGTTCGGGTTTGTTTTTGGGTTCTCGGAGTCTCGCCGGAGACCCGTACGCCGGAGAGCCTCTCGCCGAGAGTTCTTAACTTCCCATCGCTTGTTATAAGGTCGGTCGCTCATGAGAAGTAAAATACAATATTATATCTAACTAACGCTGTGTTCCCGAGTTTACTTAACGAAAGAAAAGAAAGGAAACACTTTCTTTTTCTTTTTCTTTCTCTTCTTTTCTTTTCTCTTCTTTTCTCTTCTGTTCTATCTTTTCCTTTCTCTCCTTTTCCTTCCATTTTAGAAGGATTGTTTTTAGCCTTCTTTTTTCCTTCCATTTCCTTCCATTTCTTTTCTTTTCCCTCCTTAAGTAAACTCGGGAACATGAATTTTTAACAATGCTTTCATTTCCTTCCATTAAAAAAACTCTAGAACACAACTATTTCTTCTTTTCTTCCATTTCTTTTCTTTTCTCTCCTTAAACGAGACTCGGAACACAGCGTAAAAGAATTCCTATTATATATATGAATAGAAAGGTTTTATAAATAGTAAGTTTTTGTTTTATTATTTAATCTCAAAACCATAAGCATTTTTATTTTGGTTAGAAAAGTATCTTTTTTACTTTTGTTTTTGTTGTTTTTTAAATTTCATCGTTGTATCTGCGTTTGTATTTTGATTTTTCGATATTCACTTTTACAACGGAGTATGCATTCGGTTTTTTACGGTGGATTGATAGTCGCTCTTACGATGGAGAACAGTTATTATGACGAAAGACACTTTGGGTATTCCTCATGGAATTGTGATAAGCGACACCCTCATTTATTGTTTATTATATACCGACTATCTATTATCATTTAAAATCATTATGTAAATCTTACATAAAAAATGAGTTTTATGTCTAAAGCGTGCGAACATAAGAGCACCTAGACCGCATGCGGGTAAAGAGCTCGGATCCCAACAACTTTAGTGAGAACACCACCCTGGTGTCGTGGGTAGGGCGCCATTGGGTTCAATTATGCGTTTGTGAAATCGTCCTAGAAGCTGCTTACGATTAACGTTATCAACGACTATATAGGCATTTCAAATTACCGTTACACCCATTTAAAATTAAAAATAACTTCTTTTAGCTGTATAAAACAACCCACATTTCTCTAACCTTTTTACATTTAAAGAATTATACATCTCATCGACTAAAATATACAATGAATACATTGTGTTTTATACATGATGCATCCAGCTATGAATTAATTGATTATTCTGGCGGCATAATTCTTCTTAAAGTGACCGCCACACTTAACTTTAGTTTTGGATAAATTGTCCAACGAGTTTTTAGGGCCCATATCACGAGAGTAATCACCAATACCTAGTGATTATACTCTGAAGCGGTGACATCACATAATTTATAAATCTGAAATACGTTTTTTTATAATGTCGGTTTAAATAACAAAATTAACATTCTCAAACAATCTGCATTACTCAATATTGAGATGCATGAAAGGGCCTCAAGATGTCCACTTAATGTTTATATAATGTTTTTAAATATCAATTAAGCTTTTTTTTTATTAAAGAATCACATTTAAATGTTTTTAAACTAGCTCCCAATAATAACCAAGGCCAAATATAAACCAAATTATTAGATAACGCATGTTCCGTTGGGTTCCTGGATGCATCAAAGAACAATATTTTTTAACGTTGCAAAAGCAAAATTTCACTCATTCCAAGTCTTTTTTAAACGAAATGTGAATATTGTTCAAGATCACACTTGAGAAATCAATTTTGTACCAAGAGTTGCAAGATAGGCAACAATCGAATTAGCCAATTACTTGCTAATATAAATTCATCCTTTTAATCATAGTAAAAATTAAAAAAAAAAAAGAAAAAAGAAAGAGCAACCAGTTTCATAGGCGAGTTTAACAACACCATCAATCTTGTCCCAAGCAGGCAGACAACTTTGCATCCTGTTACAAAAACCAAAAATAATAGTCGATATATGGAAGAACAACCACAATACGAAGTCATATTACAAGTGTATAAGACTACCAACGTAAAGCTCTAATCACAAATCACTATTGTAGTGATTTGTGACAATGAAATAAGAACAAGATGAGAAGAATCAAGAAGTTTCAACTTTGTGTTGAAACCCTAGAAGACGAAGAACAATCGGGAGCGTTTGTGAATAAGGGTTTGCGTGTGTGTTTTCTTGCAATCAAAGGAGTACACCACATCGCTAAATAAACGAGACCGAGCCTTAGCAGCATATTCCAGCCCATGAAGACACAAGCCCATCAGCCCACGAACAAGCCCATCAGCAGAAATATGCAAAACAAATAAAAGAGAGAAAGAGAGAAAAAGAATTAATAACTGTAATATAAAATAAAGGAAGTATGTTTGGATATAGAATTATTAGTTTTAACACCCCCCATAATTCAATACCCAAACATATCATACATGTGTAGACGTTTGCAAAGGTAATTATGTTGAAAAGGAAATAAACCTTTTGTGAAAATATCTGCAGGTTGTTGATCAGAGGAAATGGAGACAGTTTTAATAAAACCCGAGGAGATTTTTTCTCGTAAGAAAAATAGATCAATCTCAAAATGTTTAGTTCTATCATGAAAAACGGGATTTGCAGCAATTGATAAAGCTGCATCATTATCACAGAAAGAGAAACAGGTAAGGGAACACACATATTCAGTTCAGTTAATAAATTACTAACCCAGATAGCCTCACAAGTTGCTGAACACATAGCTTGGTACTCTGCCTCTGCAGAAGACCGAGAGATAGTATTTTGTTTTTGCTCTTCCAAGAAATAAGAGAATTGCCAAGGAAAAGACAGAAACCCGTGACAGATTTACGAGTGTCAGTACACTTACCCCAATCAGAATCAGCACAAGCAACAAGGTTTAGGGACTGACCTTTACTGAACAAAATACCATTACCTGGAGCCTTCTTGAGATATCGTAGCAGACGAAGACCAAGTTTAAAATGAGCAATAGTAGGGCAATGCATGTATTGACTTAAAAATTGAACCGAGTAAGAGATATCAAGACGGGTGTGAGATAAATAAATAAGTTTCCCAACCAGTTTCTGATATTCAGTGATATTTTGCATCAAACCAGTTTTATTTTTACACTGAGCAGAGATAATATGATGATGTTCTAAAGGTGTGATAACAGGTTTACAAGCAGGCATCCCAAATTCACTTAAAAGCTCTAGGCAATATTTACGCTGAGACAAGCATAAACCTTTATTAGATCGGATTACCTCAATACCAAGAAAGTATTTAAGGAAACCAAGATCTTTTATCAAAAATTTTGAATTTAACAGTTCCTTGATTTTCTTAATTTCAGTTTCATCATTCCCAGTTACAACAATGTCATCGACATAAACAAGTAAGAAAATCATCACAGCACCTTGAATTTTAATAAACAAAGAATAATCAGTTTTGCTTTGAACAAATCCGAGCTCAAGCAGCACTCCAACGAGTTTTTCATTCCACATACGAGGTGCTTGCTTGAGACCATATAAGGATTTATTAAGTTTACATACCCGAGTGGGGCTTCTTCTTCTTTTCCTTCTTTCTCTTCTTTTTCTTCTCAAGGATCGAAGCTCAACTTGAAAGAAAAGGGTATAACTTCATTTTTTGAGAAATAACCTTCGGGTAAAGTCATGTAAACGTCCTCATTCAAATTACCATATAAAAACGCATTATTTATATCAAGTTGATATAAAGGCCAGTCAAACTGGACAGCTAAGCACAGAATGACCCTAACCGTGACCATTTTTACAACGGGGGAAAACGTTTCATCAAAGTCAATGCCCTCTTTTTGATTATATCCTTTAGCCACAAGGCGGGCTTTATATCGTTCAATTTCACCAGATGCTTTATATTTGATTTTGAAGACCCATTTACAACCTATAGGCTTTCGATTAGGAGGAGGATCAACAAGATCCCATGTGTGATTTCGATTTAAAGCGGTCATTTCATCGTTCATAGCATTTACCCGATGTTCATTTTTTGATGCTTCAGTATAGGTTCTGTGTTCAAGACCTTTGTTTAAACTAGACATAAAACACAAATTTTCAGCATCTAAATTAGAGTAATTGACAACTTTTTCTAGACCGTATTTGACTTTTCTCTCTATAATGAAATCATCAAGTTTTCGAGGGGGATGTGATGTTCTAGTGGATCTCCGTAGATCAGTGTGATCAGGTTGAGATGAGGTCCCCTCAGAGGGAATATTTGCATCATGTTTGTCACGCACTCGATCAGCCTCGCCAGTGCCTTCACCTGAGCCAAGAGGCTGCTCGGATAGAGCCTTGCTCTCAGCTGGAGGACTGCAAACAGGCTGCTGATGAGTGGTAGACATATCATTGTGCACCCTCTCATCATCATCGGGGACATTTTCACGCACAGGGTCATTGTTGTTTGAGTAATCATTTGGTGTATTTGTGCTTTCAATGTCGAAAAAATTTAATGAGTTTAACAAGTTATGTTTGTCTGAGCTTGTAATTGAGAAAGAACCATCTTTATAAGGGAAGACAGATTCATAGAATTTGACATCCCAAGAAAAATAAACGTTTTATTATCTAAACTCCACAATTTGTACTCTTTTTTATGTGAATAACCTATAAAGATACATTTTTCAGCATTGCTTTCAAATTTATGTGATTTGTTTAAAACAATACTGAAGCACAAACAACCAAATGTTCTTAAATGTGTAAGAGAGGGTGAAAAACCAAACAACAAATCATACGGAGATTTACCACATAGAACAGAAGAGGGTGTCCTGTTAATTAAATAAGCAGCAGTTAGAATACACTTAGTCCAGAAACTTAAAGGAATGCCACTTTGAAAAAGAAGAGCACGAGCAACATTTAATAGGTGTCGATGTTTTCTCTCGGCGATGCCGTTTTGTTGAGGTGTGTGAGAACACGAAGTTTGGTGTATTATTCCATGTTTTTTGTTAAAGTCAGAGAAAGTTTTATTTGTAAATTCAGTCCCGTTATCACTTCTGAAGAATTTAACAGACTTATTAAACTGATTTTTTAATAAATTTGTGAAAGTTTCAATATTAGAGAACACCTCATCTTTGCTATGCATAAGAAATACCCACACGGCTCTTGTAAAGTCATCAACAACAGTGAGGAAGTACTTGTATCCTTCTCTACTTTGTATACGATAAGGACCGCAAACATCCAAGTGGACAAGATCTCCAATAGATTTGGATGAGTGGTCGCTTAAAGAGAAAGGATCTCTATGTTGCTTAGCCCTATGACATACCTCACAGGGAGAGGAAGTATTAGGAATTTTTACTTTTAAAGAATCTCCTAAAACTTTCAAGACTTGATCAGATGGGTGACCTAGTCTTGAGTGCCACATATTGAAAGGTTCATGACTCATAGAGCAAATTTTAGTTGATTTGGAACCTACCCCACAGAAATAGAGACCATCAGTTTGTTCACCAGTCACCAGGATTTTCCTTGTGAGTGAATCCTGGATGTAACAATTTGTTTCATCAAATGTGACAAATACTTTGTTATCCCTAGCAAGTTTAAACACAGATATAAGGTTTACACAGTATTCAGGGACTACAAATACATCTTTAAGAAATACTTTTTCACTTAGCTTAATGTTGCCTATTTTTGTAACAGTGGCAAATGTTCCATTTGGGTGTTTGACAGTGATGTTAATTCTGAAACATTTATTTGATCTAAGACGTTTTTATCACTCATTACCATGTGTTGGTTAGCCCTGAATCTATGATCCACCCAGTTGTAAGGTTTGTGTTTAGCTCCGAGGAGAAACTAAATATATGTTGGTTTTGAGAACTTTGGAAGTTTTGAAAGTAAGAGCAGTTATTTTTACCACCAATATGGGAGCTTTGTGGGTTGTCATTCGGACTTTCATTTATCAGGCCTAACAATTTTGATATCTGATCAGCTGTAAGAGCTGTCACAGGGGACAGAGTAGCAGAATTTACTGCACCAGATTTGTTAGTACCAGAATTGTTTCCCTTCGAACCAAGATTTTGACCTCCCCTTTGTTTATTATTCTGAGGATAGCCTACTAACTCAAAACATCTCTCAACTGTGTGTCCTATCTTATTACAGTGTGTACACTTTAGGTTAGGATTATGACCTTTACTAGATTTCTTTTTATATTCATTGAATTGACTTGTTTTAGACGCAAAACCAACATTTTGACTGTTTTTTGGTGTGGTATTGCAGGATCGATTATGGGTCACTCAACAGATGGTTTTGTCTCAAACTCACCTTGAACCAACACTCAGCAAGAGTCTATGAAGAGTTGATCACAATATAACAAGTAACAAGCACTAAGTAAATAAACACAGAATGTAAATTTTCAAGGTACTTTTATATATTGCTTCTCAACTCAAAGGATTACAAGACTCTTGGACTCAAATCGCTTATCTAAAGAGTTACAAGGAGAAGATATATATAATACTATCTACAGCCGGATATACTTTGATACCAGCTGGACACCTCTAACCTTACATCTATACTACAAGACTCTAGGTGAGGTCTTTCAGACATTTTGCCTGAGAGTTGGTAGTCAGGACATGTCCCTGACTTACCTTTTGTCACCAACTAAAGTTGGTAACATGTACTATCATAAAAAGGTGAACAGTAGAATAAAGTATGGTCAACAACATGGCTCTTTAGGAAGATGCCATGTTGTATCAGAGGTCTGCAGCGGACTGTCAGGGACCATACTTTTATCTGCTGGACATAGCAATGTCTTCCGAAGGATAAAGTACTTCGGAAGAATAACTTCTTCCGAAGCCACTTATACTTCGGAAGACTGCTTCTTCCGAGGCTTGGAGTCTTCTTTGTCTTCGGAAGCAGACTTTGTCTCTAGCTCTTTCATCAGACTTTGTCTTCGGAAGCTCAAACTTTGTCCTCATCTCTTTCATCAGACTTTGTCTTCGGAAGCTCAGACTTTGTCTTCGGAAGCTCTTTCAGACTTTGTCTTCAGAAGCTCTTTCAGACTTTGTCTTCGGCTGTTGTTCTTCAGACTCTCGGAAGATCTCTTGCTTGGCTTCGGAAGCCCTTCAATGTAGCACCAAAAATGACTATGAAGTGGTTTTGATTGCACCAGCCTCATCATGATCCAACAGGTATTAACATTTCTGTGAGATTCTTCTCTAGACACAATTGAGAAAGCATTTTTTAAAGTAGGAAGGGGTTCTTGGGTCAGAAGGTTTGTTCTCACGGGTTGATAGATATACTATCCTAAAAAGAAAAAAAAAAGGGGGGGGAAACATGCTTCCATGTTGTCTGGCACTTTAATAATTGAATAAAAAAAAGAGAGAAAACATGATTTCATATTTTCTGCAACAAACTCACGGGAATATCGAGATAGAATTTCATCATCAATCATGTTTCAAACGGCAGTTATATACACCTGCAACCATCGATCACATCTCACGAAACCACTATCGATCAAGTTCCATTGATCGTTGCTTCAATTTTTCCGACTTTTGTTCGCCACTACCAGTGAACCACCACCGCCACCATATTTCAGCCCGGTCAAGCTGCTCGTTTCTCTCTTCGTGCAATAATTCTACGTGGTGGTAGTGACCGGTGAAGTACTTCTAGCCCTCGGTTGGTTCCGTTCCTTAAGATCAGGTACCCGTTCTTTAAATAATGCTACTGATTTGATAAGATTGATCGTTCTGCTGCGAAATCGACACACACTTGTTGCCTCAATCTGATTCGCTTCCGTTGAAATGGTTGCAGGTCTTCATTCAGCTTCTTTTCCGCAACGCAGGCAGCCATCACACCTTCTGCATTCCCGCTACTGCCTCGTATACTGACCCATTTGTGTCTTGTTGTTTGAGGTAACATCCTAACCATCATGTTTTGTTCTAAGCGTTTCATAAATCGGATTTTCTGTTTTGACTTCGACATGGTCCGGCGACAAACGTATCGAATCAAAGGTCTAAAAAAAAGAAACTTATTAAAATAACTGCTCATTTGTATCATACGTTCTTGTTAATATACGTTTCTGATCCTTTGAAAAAAAAATGGATTTTGAAACTTAGTTTGGTGCATGGCATTTACAGCCTCATTATGAAGACTTTAATAGATAGATTATTAAACTTAAATGATAGGGTAAATGCATGTGAAATTCTTGGAAACTTGATTTAATATATATATTTGTGATTATACATCCATCATGAGAGACCACTGTACTCATGTTTTTGTTCTTACGTGCATACAACAATTATTCAAATTAATATCATATGGTAGGCATCAAATTATCATAAATATGTTAATAGGCCTCGGCATAGTCGATCTTAAATGATAAATCTGAGTAAATAAAAGAGTAATTGGTTACTAAAGTAACTATATTAAAAAGTTACGCTTTTGTTGATTAGCAAAATCTGTTACACTTTGTTTCTATATATTAGGTAAATAGTTAAACATTAATAAACACAATATGACGGCAATAAGTCGTTCGTAATTTAATTAAGAATTCTAGAAGTTTTGTCGCCGGAAAATTTCAACTGAACAAATAATATAAAGTTGACTACGATAAATCTTATTCAAATATAATTAAACTATAGGTCCGATTTCAAGTTAAGGAAGGCTTAAATTTGTTCCGCTTAATCAACCTAAGGTACGGATTCTGTTTCCTTGTTATCATAGTATTCATTTTTGTTTCCGTTACTTTGTAGTATGGATCATTGACTCTCGTCTCATATTTGATTCCCGTTCATCTCTACTTTTGATTCCTGTCATACATAGATAATTTGCCTTTGATTCTGTTATAAGTAGCTTGACTACTATATATTTCTGAATTTGTTACCCGAGCTCTCCCTATCTTGGGGGTGACCAAGACGCGTTATTGCAGCATCGATAACGTGGCACCAACCGTGGCGGTGAGCTGAGATCACGGTGTCTCTAAAGAGGACTCTGAAATTATGACTTGTTATATTATTATTACCTCAGAGGCGTATGGATCGATCCTAGGCTAGTTCTGTTATTTCCTGATGGATGGTTACACACCATTCCATTCAGGACTCTGGTGAATGGTTTGTATGTCTGCCCATACTCCATTTCACATTGGTTCACGGGCTCGCTACCTGTGTTCCCCCTGTTTAGTTATTATATGATATGATTATTAGCTCGGGGTATGTTCTATCTGATATATGTCTTATGACGTATATTCTATTTGATATATATATATATATATATATCTTATGATCTTTGATTCTCCGTTATCATCATGTCTGTTTATTTTTGATATCTTCTGATTCTTTGATTATCATCATGTCTGTTTATTTTGATTATCACTATATCTGTTTATTTTTGATATCTGCCGATTCTTTGATTATCATCATGTCTGTTTATTTTTGTTATCCGCTATTCCGTTCACTGAGCGTTATGCTCAGGCGTGCTTTTGTTTTCATGCATGTCAGGTCAGTAGGGTAATCCGGGAAACCAGTTAAGAGTGAATTGAAGACCAAGATTATCTGTTACTTTAATTAATGTATTGAACATCTTAATTAGGTTCTTTCAGATTATTTAGTGTGTTTGAAGTTATTTCGTCTGATCGTTTCTGTAATATCATGGATTGGTTTTTGATTTGATATCCGTATTAGTGACACGTCAGCCTTGTCGGGTTGGGGTGTTACAGTTATGGTATCAGAGCAAAGGCTCTTCCTGTAGAAAACTTAAACATTAATAATAAACTTGTGAGGTTATGGGTAGACGTTGGGTTAGGATCTAATTTGTTTTCCAATCTAAATTCCAGTGTTCACACGTATATTTTCATTTCAGATGGATCCTAAGAGACGTGTGAACAACCGCAATAAATCGAGTGGCCCCTCATCTGATACTCCTCTTGAAACCCTCGTTGCTAATGCCGTAAACGCTGCTATTTCTGGAATACTCCCTAATCTGATGACTCAGACTGCTCAAACAGTCATCCAGCAGATACAACAGGCGAATTTGGGAGGAAATAACATCGGGTCAGCATCGGAGGGAAATAACAATGGACCACCACCTGGTGGAAACAACACAGGACCTCCACCCGGTGGAAATAACTCAGAGCCAACTTCTGGCGGGAACAACACGGGACCACCTTCCGGTGGAAATGCAACACCACCTGTGGCTGAGATTCATGTTTGGCTTGAGCGCTTTATGAAGCAAAGACCAAGATCTTTTAGTGATGCTGCTACACCGATGGATGCTCGGAACTGGATAGCCCATGTGGAAAAGATTTTTGAGGTACTAGGAGTCGGTGACATATTTAAAACTAGGCTGGCTTCTTACAAACTGGAGGATGATGCTCTTGTTTGGTGGGAAGGGGTCAAACTTGCACATGGTGGAGAGGGTTATGCTGCTACTCTTCCTTGGGCCGACTTCCGCACTATATTCTTCCGAAAGTATTTCTCTGAAGTGGAACGAAGTGAGTATGCACGGGAATATGCATCTATTGAGCAATGAGATGGTGAACCTTGGCAAGAATTCATGGCAAGATTCTGTAGGCTGGCTAGTTTTCTTGGGGAAGCTGCAGGTAGCCCAGAGGTCCAAGCAGAAAAGTTGAAATGGGCTGTTCATGAGAGAACTCGAAGATGGATAGTGACTCAAAGGTTTAACAACATCAATGAAGTAGCTGATGATGTGAAAACACTTGACATGGAAAACAAGAAGAGGTTAGCTAAAGCTGAGGAGAGCCGTAAGAGAAATCGTGAAGGGAACCATACCGCACCGTCTGGGCAATCTTCGAACGACAAGTACAATACAGGTGATCGGAAAGCCCAATTCAACAGAAATAATAACCGCCAAGGTAATCAATGGAAACAAAAACAGCAGAATCCTAAACCTGCCGAAAACCAAGGTCAAGAGCAAGTCCCGGTATGCACTACATGTGGGAAACGTCATTTTGGTGTTTGTCGTCGAGCTTCAGGAGCCTGTTTTAGATGTGGAAAGACCGGCCATGTATTGAAAGACTGTCCATATCCTGATAACAAAGGAAAGGCTGGAAATAGTGCTAAACAACCTACTAATGGAGGACGAGTGTTTGCTTTGAACGCAAAGGATGCAGCAAAAACACCAGGTACAACTCTTGATATTCCTCACATATGTGAACCTGTCGTATTTGAATAATCTAATAGTCTTACCATGCAAATTATACTTGTTATCTATTACTAAGTGTGTCATGGTAACATAAATTCTTTAGGTACTGTTTCTGGTACTCTCATGTTAGGAACTCATGAAGTTCAAGTCTTATTTGATACTGGAGCAACACATTCCATAGTTTCTCAATCTTTTCTTAAACATCTAACGATGAGTACAACATTATTAGAAAATACTTTGAATATTATGACTCCTATGGGAAACTTTGTTACAATCTCTCATGTGTATGAGGATTGTCCGATCCGAGTTGAATCCCTCATTCTTACAGCGGATCTGTTGCCCATGCAAATGGAAGATTTTGATATCATCCTGGGAATGGACTGGTTAACTCGGCATCATGTTACAATTGAGTGTCAGACTCGTCGCATTCTGTTTGGAGATCCCCATCATCCTGAACTTATTTATCAGGGGACTAAACCTCGAAAAGCTCTTCAAATAATTTCAGCACTTAAGGCTCGTAAATCCCTACTGCACGGCGCTACAGGATTCCTTGCTTCAGTTAAAATTTTATCTTCTGAAGAGCCTAGTATTTCTGATTATCCGGTTGTTTGTGATTTTCCCGATGTGTTTCCTAAGGAGTTACCTGGACTTCCACCAGACCGCGAGGTGGAATTCACTATTGATCTTATTCCTGGTGCTGAGCCGATTTCCAAGGCTCCATACCGTATGGCACCACTTGAACTCAAAGAACTGAAGGAGCAATTACAGGAGTTATTAGATCTTGGATTTATTAGACCAAGCGTCTCACCTTGGGGTGCACCGGTCCTGTTCGTCAAGAAGAAAGATGGATCTATGAGACTCTGCATTGACTACCGGGAATTAAATAAGATCACTATTCGAAATCGTTACCCTCTACCTCGTATCGATGACTTATTTGATCAACTTCAGGGAGCGAAGTGTTTTTCTAAAATTGATTTGAGGTCCGGGTATCATCAGTTGAAGATTAAAGATTCTGATGTTCCAAATCTGCTTTCCGTACGCGATATGGCCACTATGAATTCTTGGTTATGCCGTTCGGGTTAACGAATGCCCTGGCTGTTTTCATGGACCTAATGAATCGAGTTTTCCGTGACTATCTGGATAAGTTCGTCATCGTTTTTATAGATGATATTCTGATATATTCTAAGAGTAAGGAAGAACATGAAGACCATCTTCGTATCGTGCTTGAAACTTTGCGTAAAAAGAAGCTTTATGCTAAGTTTTCAAAATGTGAATTTTGGTTGAGTCAAGTAGCCTTTCTGGGTCATGTGGTCTCTGTAGATGGTATTATGGTGGATCCAGCGAAGATAGAGGCAATCACTAAATGGCCAAGACCAACTTCAGCCACAGAGGTCCGGAGTTTTCTTGGTCTTGCTGGGTACTATCGCAGATTTGTCGAAGGGTTTTCTGTTATTGCTTTACCCCTTACGCAACTTCTGAGGAAAGGGGTTAAGTACTCTTGGAATGATGAGCGGGAGAAAAGTTTCGAAGAGCTTAAGAAGAGATTGGTTTCTTCCCCGATTCTTACACTTCCATCGGGTACGGGTGGATACCAGATTTACAGTGATGCATCAAAGAAAGGACTTGGATGTGTGTTGATGCAACACGGAAAGGTCATTGCTTATGCTTCACGGCAGTTGAAACCTTATGAGGTCAATTATCCTACGCATGACCTTGAGCTTGCTGCTGTTATTTTCGCGTTAAAGATCTGGCGCCACTATCTTTATGGAGAGACTTGTGATATCTTTACCGATCATAAGAGTTTGAAGTATATCTTCACTCAAAAGGAATTAAATATGAGACAAAGGAGATGGTTAGAGCTGTTGAAAGATTATGACGCTAACATTCAGTATCATCCAGGAAAGGCTAATGTGGTAACTGATGCTCTTAGCCGTAAGAGTTCAGGAATGGTAGCCTCACTCCAGTCTCAGATTATTACTGATCTTGATAAACTTGGTATTTGTCTACAGATTGGTAAGAATGATGGATACCTCGCCAGACTTCAGATTGAGCCAGACCTGGTATCTCGAATTAAGGATGCACAGAAAGATGATGGTGAACTCTGGGCAATCTTACAGAATGTGGAGATTGGTAAACAATCAGAATTCAGAGTAGATGAGCATGGAGTAATCTGGTGTGGTAACCGTTTATGTGTGCCTAATGATTCTTCTCTTCGAGAATCGTTATTAGTTGAGGCACATAGTTCTCCGTTCTCTATCCATCCTGGATCTACAAAGATGTATTGTGATCTTCGTCAGAATTTCTGGTGGAATGGTATGAAAGAAGACGTGGCTAAGTATGTTAGCCGTTGCCTTACTTGTCAGCAGGTCAAGATTGAGCATCAGAGAGCTAGTGGTTTGCTTCAGCCACTACCTATTCCTGTATGGAAATGTGATGATATTTCCATGGATTTTGTGACAGGGTTGCCAAGGACATTTAAGAAGAATGATGCAATATGGGTTATAGTTGACAGATTGTCAAAGTCGGCTCACTTTCTCCCAATTCAGCAAGGATTTTCGGTTAGCAAACTATCTGAAGTGTTCACACAAGAGATTGTTAGACTTCATGGCACTCCGGTGTCTATCGTGTCTGATCGAGACCCGAGGTTCACTTCTCGTTTTTGGAAGGGTTTGCAAGCTGCATGGGGTACCAAGTTGAGGTTTAGTACGGCGTTTCATCCTCAGACTGACGGTCAGTCGGAGCGTACTATTCAGACACTTGAGGACATGCTTCGAGCTTGTGCCTTAAAGTGGACTGGGAACTGGGATGAGTATTTGTGTTTGGTCGAGTTTGCTTACAACAATAGTTGGCAAGCTAGCATTGGCATGGCACCTTTCGAATTGTTGTATGGTCGTAAATGTAGGGCACCTATTTGTTGGGAAGAGGTCGGTGAAAGAGTCATCGAAGGACCCGAGTTAGTTCAAATCACGAATGAGAAAGTTGCTATTGCTAGAGAAAAGTTAAAGGAAGCTCAAAGCAGACAGAAAAGTTATGCAGACCGACACCGTCGACTTTTGGAGTTTAAGGTAGGTGACAAAGTATTCCTAAAGGTTTCGCCTTGCAAAGGCGTACGACGTTTTGGTCTAAAAGGGAAACTTAGTCCACGGTTTATCGGACCCTTTGAAATTCTGGAAAGAGTTGGTGAGGTTTCGTATCGTTTGGCTTTACCACCTCAACTGTCACATGTGCATAATGTCTTCCATGTATCTCTTTTAAGGGGGTACAATTATCATCCTCTTCACGTTGTGAATTATCCGCTTCATTTGATTCGTGAAGACTTATCGCTCGAGGAGGAACCCGAGGCCATACTTGACCGACAAGAACGCATTATGCGTAAGAAAACTATACCTTTTGTTAAGGTATTATGGAAAAACCATTCTGAACGCGAAGCTACATGGAGATGGAAGATACAATCCGTTCCCAATATCCGAATCTTTTTACAGCTTAGTACTTGGTTTTTATTAATATATTTTTGATATATTTTGGCTTTACACTATAAAGATATCAGTTATTATTTTCTGATCATCAGACTATCTGTTACATGTTTCTGTATTTTTTTTTGATTAGCTCCGTCTCTGTATCTAAATGATTATGAGTTATCTCATTCACTCGTTGATTCTTTATCACTCCCTATAGGTTATGTCATCAACGTCCAATCTGTACCTAGCAATTTCGTGGACGAAATTATTTTAAGGGAGGTAGAATTATAATATCCTAAAAAGAAAAAAAAAAAAAGGGGGGGGGAACATGCTTCCATGTTGTCTGGCACTTTAATAATTGAATAAAAAAAAGAGAGAAAACATGATTTCATATTTTCTGCAACAAACTCACGGGAATATCGAGAGAGAATTTCATCATCAATCATGTTTCAAACGGCAGTTATATACACCTGCAACCATCGATCACATCTCACGAAACCACTATCGATCAAGTTCCATTGATCGTTGCTTCAATTTTTCCGACTTTTGTTCGCCACTACCAGTGAACCACCACCGCCACCATATTTCAGCCCGGTCAAGCTGCTCGTTTCTCTCTTCGTGCAATAATTCTACGTGGTGGTAGTGACCGGTGAAGTACTTCTAGCCCTCGGTTGGTTCCGTTCCTTAAGATCAGGTACCCGTTCTTTAAATAATGCTACTGATTTGATAAGATTGATCGTTCTGCTGCGAAATCGACACACACTTGTTGCCTCAATCTGATTCGCTTCCGTTGGAATGGTTGCAGGTCTTCATTCAGCTTCTTTTCCGCAACGCAGGCAGCCATCACACCTTCTGCATTCCCGCTACTGCCTCGTATACTGACCCATTTATGTCTTGTTGTTTGAGGTAACATCCTAACCATCATGTTTTGTTCTAAGCGTTTCATAAATCGGATTTTCTGTTTTGACTTCAACATGGTCCGGCGACAAACGTATCGAATCAAAGGTCTAAAAAAAAGAAACTTATTAAAATAACTGCTCATTTGTATCATACGTTCTTGTTAATATACGTTTCTGATCCTTTGAAAAAAAAATGGATTTTGAAACTTAGTTTGGTGCATGGCATTTACAGCCTCATTATGAAGACTTTAATAGATAGATTATTAAACTTAAATGATAGGGTAAATGCATGTGAAATTCTTGGAAACTTGATTTAATATATATATTTGTGATTATACATCCATCATGAGAGACCACTGTACTCATGTTTTTGTTCTTACGTGCATACAACAATTATTCAAATTAATATCATATGGTAGGCATCAAATTATCATAAATATGTTAATAGGCCTCGGCATAGTCAATCTTAAATGATAAATCTGAGTAAATAAAAGAGTAATTGGTCACTAAAGTAACTATATTAAAAAGTTACGCTTTTGTTGATTAGCAAAATCTGTTACACTTTGTTTCTATATATTAGGTAAATAGTTAAACATTAATAAACACAATATGACGGCAATAAGTCGTTCGTAATTTAATTAAGAATTTTAGAAGTTTTGTCGCCGGAAAATTTCAACTGAACAAATAATATAAAGTTGACTACGATAAATCTTATTCAAAATATAATTAAACTATAGGTCCGATTTCAAGTTAAGGAAGGCTTAAATTTGTTCCGCTTAATCAACCTAAGGTACGGATTCTGTTTCCTTGTTATCATAGTATTCATTTTTGTTTCCGTTACTTTGTAGTATGGATTATTGACTCTCGTCTCATATTTGATTCCCGTTCATCTCTACTTTTGATTCCTGTCATACATAGATAATTTGCCATTGATTCTGTTATAAGTAGCTTGACTACTATATATTTCTGAATTTGTTACCCGAGCTCTCCCTATCTTGGGGGTGACCAAGACGCGTTATTGCGGCATCGATAACGTGGCACCAACCGTGGCGGTGAGCTGAGATCACGGCGTCTCTAAAGAGGACTCTGAAATTATGACTTGTTATATTATTATTACCTCAGAGGCGTATGGATCGATCCTAGGCTAGTTCTGTTATTTCCTGATGGATGGTTACACACCATTCCATTCAGGACTCTGGTGAATGGTTTGTATGTCTGCCCATACTCCATTTCACATTGGTTCACGGGCTCGCTACCTGTGTTCCCCCTGTTCAGTTATTATATGATATGATTATTAGCTCGGGGTATGTTCTATCTGATATATGTCTTATGACGTATATTCTATTTGATATATATATATATATATCTTATGATCTTTGATTCTCCGTTATCATCATGTCTGTTTATTTTTGATATCTTCTGATTCTTTGATTATCATCATGTCTGTTTATTTTGATTATCACTATGTCTGTTTATTTTTTATATCTGCCGATTCTTTGATTATCATCATGTCTGTTTATTTTTGTTATCCGCTATTCCGTTCACTGAGCGTTATGCTCAGGCGTGCTTTTGTTTTCATGCATGTCAGGTCAGCAGGGTAATCCGGGAAACCAGTTAAGAGTGAATTGAAGACCAAGATTATCTGTTACTTTAATTAATGTATTGAACATCTTAATTAGGTTCTTTCAGATTATTAGTGTGTTTAAAGTTATTTCGTCTGATCGTTTCTGTAATATCATGGATTGGTTTTTGATTTGATATCCGTATTAGTGACACGTCAGCCTTGTCGGGTTGGGGTGTTACAATAGATGTCATCAAGCCCCATGAGAAACTGAAACAGATTCATCATATGTTTAAAATCGTTAAACTCTTTTGAGGCCTTACATGAACATGAAGGAAGTTGTATCATGTTATCGAATTGTTTCCATATTGAATTAAGTTTGTGATAATATTCAGAAATTGTGCTACCATTTTGTGAAAATGAGTTTATCTTTTGGTATAAATTGAAAACAGCCGCTCCATCAACCTTATTATAAGTTTCATTCAGTTCAGTCCAGACCTCAGAAGCAAGTTTAGAAAAGACTTGACCCACATACAATTGTTCAGATATAGAATTTAAAATCCAAGTAAGCACAAAAGAGTTGCATCTCTCCCATTGACTGGCCAGAATTTCATCAGTAGTTGATTTTTTACATGAACCATCTATAAACCCAGTTTTATTTTTACTTGTAGGGCAAGTTTCATTGAGCTTGCCCAAACAGTATAGTTCTCAGTTCCTTTTAGTTTTATTGTAGTGACAGTTAAAGCGCTGGTGTCACTGGGATGGAGATACAAGGGATCACTGGCTTCTATCTTACTAACCAGTGTAATGTCAGTATTAACAATAGCCATAGTAATTTCTCAAACAAGAATGATGCCACACAGTCATACGCATAGAAAAACAGCAAGGATCAGAGCTAGGTTTTCACACCAATCAAGTTGGCAGATCAAGGGATAATCCAGGCTGTTATAATGCAGCACACAAAGAGTAACACACAAGTGATGCACAAATATGAACAAGATCAGAGAAGACAAGCAGATTAACAGAAACAAGATACTCCCTGTAGAGAATAAACCAGATCCGGTACTCCTAACCCGGCCAATAATGCCTAAACAATGCAAGGACAAAATAAAAGAGGAGGGATTAGAGAGATCTCACAGTGGGGCACCCTATATAGGGGATTCCAAGCAGGATTAATCACTGTAACCTTCACTTAGGGTTAAAGTGATCAATCAGAAAATAATAAGCTCCAGATGATCTTTGCCCAGAGAGAAGAAGCAAGAGAAAGAGTTTCTAGACTCCGTTCTCCTTCCAACCAGAAGAAACAGCCACACAGAGGGTTTTGAGACAAAACCCTTACTATCAGATTTACCCTTTGCAAGAGCAGCAGTACCAACAGCAGCGAATGAGAATTTAGGGTTTCAAAGATAAACCCTAGATTTGGAGTACCAGTACCAAATCAGCAGCGGAACAAGATATAACCAGAATCAGACGTTACAATCGGCCAGAGCTGATACCATGTTACAAAACCAAAAATAATAGTCGATATATTAAAGAACAGCCACAATACGAAGTTAGATTACAAGTGTATAAGACTACTAACGTAAAGCTCTAATCACAAATCACTATTGTAGTGATTTGTGACAATGAAATAAGAACAAGATGAGAAGAATCAAGAAGTTTCAACTTTGTGTTGAAACCCTAGAAGACGAAGAACAATCGGGAGCGTTTGTGAATAAGGGTTTGTGTGTGTGTTTTCTTGCAATCAAAGGAGTACACCACATCCCTAAATAAACGAGACCGAGCCTCAGCAGCATATTCCAGCCCATGAAGACACAAGCCCATCAGCCCGCGAACAAGCCCATCAGCAGAAATATGCAAAACAAATAAAAGAGAGAAAGAGAGAAAAGAATTAATAACTGTAATATAAAATAAAGGAAGTATGTTTGGATATAGAATTATTAGTTTTAACATCCGCGAAGCAACTCTGCACCTTTTTTCAATATTATTGGTAACCCAACAACAACAACTCGACTCGTCTTTTTTCGTGTTCGTATTCGCGACTCATATGACGGGGTTTTTAAATGTTCAGATTAAACACAGGTAATGCATCATAGTTTGTAAAAGTTTGGTGAAGGCATGTTTAGGATTGCTTTTAAAAAACAACTTATTAACTTATGATTTTTTTAAATAAGTTAGCATGTTAGTATAGAGTGATTTATTAACTTTTTCTCTCATAACAATCATATTGACAAACACTATAAAGTAACTTTTTAACTTTTCAAAAATTAAAAAATTAAAAGTTGATTAAAAAAGCACACTCCAGAACAACCATGGAACTAATGGATTTAGGAGGGGGGGTGTTTGTGTAAACATGATTTGTATGATCAAGATATTGACGGTTGGGATTTGAGAAAAGAGGCGTGATAAACTGGTTGTGGGCGAGAGTGGTATGCATAGGCAATTCAATTACCTAGTGTACCAATGAAAAGAAACATTTAAATATATAACTAGTATTTTCCCACCCGCGCGTTGCGGCGGGATTTCGTTTGAACGCTTGAGCCATACTTTGATAAGCACAACCTAATATCCGTATTACAAAACACGTTACGTAGAGTAGCAATATTGTTTGATTAGCATTGGTACAAAACACTTGGCTCTCTTAAAGTATTGGCAGGTTGGCATATAGAACAATTGCACTTACCGAAGAGTCGGATTTCTTAAGCAGTATAACATGTGTAATGTAACTAAATAAAATGGATTAAATTTATGGCCTTCCAGCCCACAAGGTATAGATGCAATACTACCGCGTTTCCTGCAAATACGAATGAAACAATTAACAACACTATCACATTATATTCTCAAGTGCATTGTATTCCTATGATACAAATAGGTATATTAGAAACAATCAAATAGTCAACTCTACTCGCATATTTCATAGAAGAAGCGTAGGAAGACGTCATACCTTAGGCTAGCATTTACGGGTGGATTTAAATATCCATTAACGTTTGAAATGGAGTTGTTTCTAAATCCCTGCAGAAAATATCTTACACAAAGTCAAGATATGAGCAATAAAATTTACATTCAAGTACAAACAGTGAATAAAAAAGTAAAAACAACAATAAAACAGATTCCAATATGTATATATACATATGCATAAAACATAGATATTATGCTATGATACTAAAATACCAACTATATCAGGCCTATGATGTTATGCAAGACATTGTAATACACACAAATAATAAAACAACTCCAATTCTTTACAAACACATAGCAGGCTACAGCCATAGTACCTTGCAAAAGATATAAAAGTTCCTAAATATACATCAAAATACATCTATAGGCAAAGATCACAAACAAACAATACAGAGAAATCATACACCAACATACATACATATTACAACATATGATAGTACACTAACAACATGCACACAAACAAAAATATAAACCTGCGATATTCATAAACAAACCTGTACATAAACCTGCGATATTCATAAACAAACCTGAACAACCTCAAAAGCAAAAAAATTCAGGCTATCAAACAAACGAATCAAAAACCAATCACATAATCATCTATATACTTAACTTGAATTATCACGCAGATAACAAAAGAACTCAAATACATCACAAACGCATAATAGTTTGAGCAAAATTAAGAATAAGTCATTTTTTAAATAAATGATTTGCGAGATTTTATGAATTAAAAATAGTTTGAGCTATTTTCTAACAATGTTTGGCATCATGATATTACATTATATAAAGGAAGGTAGAAAAAGATTGTGACCTGAAGCATGATCCCAAGAAATGCCCAAAACTTAAAGATATGGCAGGGAACAGCAATACAGAGCTGATGCAATAAAAACAAAATCAGATGTAAACAATGACTAATTTACAGAAGCAGTTTGACTAATGATATTAAATTAAGAAAATTATATAAATTGACATACCTCATGGAACACTGCAGACGTAAAGAATGCAATCAAATGGGCACCTCCCTGAATCAAGTGTCTCAGATATTAAAACTTTGTAAGACAAAATATCAAGATAATATAAGTTTATCTTGATAAAAAAGATAAAGTTATGAATAATTGCTTCTTTAAATAATAAAAAACAACTTTTTACCTTAGGTATGCCACTACGTAAGCATGGAAAATATATATGCCTCACGATCCATTTATGAACTGGCTGCAAAAAAATGAAATATTTATTAGAATTTATCAGCAATGCCTTTACACATGATGGACCAAGCTACAGAGTAATTTGTATGCACTTTAGGCCTGACTGTATAATACATTAACAACATGCATACAAAAAAAATATAAACATGCGATATTCATAAACAAACCTAAACAACAACTTACACACCTACACAGAAATCTTGAAAGAACATATATACATGGTAAACACACTGTAACAAACTAACAACTCAACAATCTAAACCCACTATACTTATAGACTTAAGTTGAACAACCTTAAAACCAATAAAGTTACACAATTAAGTATACACTAAACACGTATTAACACACAAAAGTTAGTATATTCAATAGTTAGTAATTCGATTGTCCTTATAAGACCCTATGTATACTGATGTAACTCCTCTTCATAACCATATTCAATAGTTAGTAATTCGATTGTCCTTATGCCCTTGACTCTAAAGGCCAACCCCTTCTGCGATGATAGGTTCTGTCACTCAGATCTCGTCATCTGGTTAATTCTCTTCTAACCTAATTTACTACGAGTAGTAAATCAACGTGTACCCATAAGATTAAGAAGAACACAATCCTACTTATTAATTCCCAAAAAATAAAATGACTAAACCCTAAGAATCACAAGCGATACCAACTGTAGATCACGAGTTCCCTGCTCAACAATAACAATCTAATCATCCGTAAACCACGGGTAACAACTAACAATCACTTCTCTGATGAAACAAACACAGCACAAAACGCTGCTAGATCCATCCCGACTCTACCTCAACCGCAAAAGGGAGGCGAAGCCGGCGGAGCTTCCACCGCAACCATCACAAACAACATGAAGACATCCCGAAAGGTCTACCACCGACACCACGGCGAGATGAGTCGGACCAGGAGATGAGATGCAACTCCCGATGCGTGCAACAAAAACGAAATACAAACCTGCCGGTGCACTACCGGAGAGAACCAGAGGCAAAAGAGGAGCCGGAGGACAGAAGGATCGCCATATCCCCGCCATCGAACCGTGCGACCTCAACAACTACCAACGACAACATCTCGCTGGAGCTACCGTGAACAGAAGAATATCATCTTGCCCCCACCTCCGCACCACCAAAGAAGCCATGTGTGTGTGGGCGTGTGTGTGTGAGGGGATCATGGTGAGGTCTGGTGAGGGATAAAGAGGAGGTTCAAGACCAGTGGGTAGGGTTTAAAAGGTCGGTGGCACTGTAGCCACCGACATAAGTCTTTAATATATAGTATAATTTGTTTTTAGCAATTTTCGATTTGGTTCAAGTGAGTTACTAAAAAATACATATTGGTAAGGGTATTGAGCGAGATTAAGGGTACGTGTTGGTTAAAAATGAGTGCTCTTAGCACCCTAAGCATACTTAAATTACGGATTATAATCGACTACATTCTTATTTAAGTATTTGAAATTATCTTTTATCTTTTTAAATCATCATATTGAAATTAAAATTATCAGATACCAACATTTAATTTTGAGGTGGTTTGAAACATATAAATATATATATAACATATAAAATAAATAAATAAATAAATAAATAAATAAATAAATATATATATTATATATGCGTTATAGAAATTTGAATATAACACATGTAGACTTTTTGGAAAAAAAAATATCACATTTTGTTATGCATCTTACATGGATTTTTATCATAAAACAAGCAAAAATATTGTGTTAAGACTAGTATATAACTTAAAAACAATAAAAAATTTGAATCTTATCAAACAATATTCTGTAACAAAATAAAATACTTTTGTTAAATGTCGTTTTGTTACACCTATTATTTAAATAAATGATATTATTTAAATATCAGTTTAAAATATAAAAGTAAAAATAGTTTATCTAAATAAAGTTTAAATAAAAAAAGTTGCACCTATTCATAAACTTTTTTGTTTCAATCAGATTATTAAAGTTTAAAATGACAGTTTAAAGTTTATTTTAAACTATTATTCAAATGATATTTAAGTATTTGAAATTATCTTTTATCGTTTTGTTACACCTATTCATAAACTTTTTTGTTTCAATCAGATCATTAAAATTTATTTTGATGTTTTAATAATATGTATTTAACTTATTCAGGTAAAAACTTAAAAGGCTTAAGTTTGGATGGGTGATGGTTAGGGGTGTTCAAAAATATCCGAATCCTGAGAATCCAATTCGAAAATCCGAAAATCCGAATCCGAAATATCCGAATTTTCGGATATCTGAAAATTCGGATATCCGAATTTCGGATATCCAAAAATTCGGATTCGGATAGTAATTTTCAAAAGTTTTGGATATTCGGATATCCGATTATCTGAAAACTAAAACATATAATTTTTTATTTTTTAATTTTAGATATATTTTTACTTTAGATTAAGATTTTTTAGTGTATGTTGTGAATTTTATGATATGAGTTAGTTTTTATATTATTTTTATATTATTATATGTCTAATTATTGTAAAAAAACTAAAAAAGGAAAAAAATAAAAAATAAAAAATGAATTTCGGATATCCGAATCACTATCTGTATCCGTATCTGAAATTTCGGATATCCGAAATTTCAGATACGGATACGTATAGTGATTTTCACTATCCGGAATTTCGGATACAGGTACAGATAGTGATTTTCACTATCCGATATTTCGGATATCCGACTTTGAACACCCCTAGTGATGGTGGTCGAAGATGATGAGGCGGAGATGAAGGGGTCACAAGTGATGGAGTCGAATGTGATGGGGCGGTGATGGTGGGGGTACGACATTGATGGTGTGGTCGGAGGTGGTCAAAGGTGGAGGGAGAGGGGAGTTCGAAGGTGAAACTGTGAAGGAGAAAGGTGGTCGATGGTGCAGGTAGAGAGAGATGGTTAGAAAAACAATTACCTGATAATCAAGTTAATTACATAGGATTTAAACATCAAACCAAAATTAATCATCTAACTAAAACAGTTAGAAAAATAAATTATATTATATATATATATTAAAGACTTTGGTCGGTGGTGTCGGTGGTTTTTTTTTTTTCTTCTGAACTTCATCTTCAAGATCGCATCTCTGCTGAAGTCGGCGAATGCTCATCGCCGACAAATGTCGTCGCCGGACCTTCGCGGGCAGCGGCAGTCGGTGGTTTTTTTTTTTTTCTTCTGAACTTCATCTTCAAGATCGCATCTCTGCTGAAGTCGGCGAATGCTCATCGCCGGCGAATGTCGTCGCCGGACCTTCGGCGGGCAGCGGCAGCACCACCGGCGAAATAAACACATTATCCCTACTGGACCTGAACCCACAACGGACGACAAGCTTTGAGCATACATCAGACGAGTTACATCCACCCACGGCGAATTCAGATTAACACCATACAGCAGATGACCAAAATTGATTCACTGCGGATGACAGGTCCTAAAGTCCACAGCGGACATGTTGTGAACAAGAACAGGACAACCGACCGCAACCAACCTCATCTCTATCGACCTTTGATTTCTAACCATTGAACCTTCAAATCACCTTCAACCGACCGACAACATCATCATCCTCGGTCGACCTTCGAATAACCTAAACCCCAAATCACGCAATTCATAGCAACCATAGAATCATCATCATCATCGACACCCTAAATCAATCATTGATTTTATGTGAAGGCTGAGAGTTCGTTCGAGAATTACCAACCGAGAGAGAGCATCGAGAGATGGAGAGTTTGGTAGAGAAACTGAAAGCAATTAGATTTTTTTTTGTTTTGAACCCTCGGTCCGATATAAGGGTTGTATTTGACTTTTTTGTAATTTTGACCAACAAAATATAGTATTTTTTTTAATATTCATATTATAATTATAATTCTATTTAAAGACTTTGGTCGGTGCATTTTGTTTCTATTCTATTTAAAGCTTTTTATATGGGTTTTTTTTCTATTTAAAGAATTACTATTCTATTTCTTTTCTTTTAAGGGGATGATCTGTTCATTTGATTTACAGTAAAGAGAGAGGGTTAGAGAGAGAAACATTAGAGATGCGCGGTCGGTTGCGGTTCTGTTTCCGGAGGATGGGCGATGGCCTGTCGTCTTCGGACATCTGCGCCGCCACAAGTTTGGCCGGTTACGGTTCTGTTTCCGGCGGATGGGCGATGGCCGCTTGGCTTGCCGTTTACGGCGACGCCGCTTGGCCTGTCGTCTTCGGACATCTGCGCCGCCACAAGTTTGGCCGGTTGCGGTTCTGTTTCCGGCGGATGGGTGATGGCCGCTTGGCTTGCCGTTTACGGCGACGCCGCTTGGCCTGTCGTCTTCGGATATCTGCGCCGCCACAAGTTTGGCCGGTTGCGGTTCTGCTTCCGACAGAGAAAGGCGATGGTCGCTTGGCTTGCCGTTTCCGACGACGCCGCTTGGCCTGTCGTCTCCGGACATCTGCGCCGCCATAAGTTCTTTGTTTCTCTTAAATAACCTTGAAGTCTCTTTGTACAAAAGGGAACTTAGAAAGAGCAACATGTATATAGAGAGAGATGGAGAGACAGAGTGAGAGGATCTTGATCGGAGGTCTTTCTAACCGTCTCCGGCGTCCGTCACGTCTCTCTCTCGCTCTCCGATGATCTCTTTTACCGTTGGGGTTTTCCTATAAAGGTTTATGTTGAGCTCATTTCACTTGATTTGTTCTGGATTTTTCTTTTGTTAATGGTTTTGGATGAATCTGTCTCATCCTAGATTGAGACTTCATTTTTTAAACTTGATGGTTTGTTTGGGTTTTTTTATTAACGGTTTACGTTGCTTTTAGGAAGACGCACTATAAGTTCGAGTTATTTTACGTCTCAACGTAAATTTAGTTCAAAAACGATTTGGATTGATTGTATTTTATAATACATCGCATCACATACGACGCCGCCGCAACGCGCGGCGGGGGTTAAAACCTAGTATCTATATTAAAGACTTATGTCGGTGGCAATAGTGCCACCGACTATCTTCTTCACTTTTAAAGGGGGAAAACCCTAAGCAGAGAAGACAGAGAGAATGGCACCGCCACCGCCACCGCCACCGTCATCGCCACCGCCAGCGCCATCGCCCCCGCCCCCGCTACCGACCAACAAAACCCTAATCCCCAAACCTCACACACCACACATTAGCCTTAAATCACGGCGGGTTGATGTCTCGCTTGACGGTGCGGTCCGATCAGGGGCTTAATCGGGAGCCCATGTGTCGGTTTGTCTCCGGTGACTAGACAAAAGGCGGCGGCGGGTAACCGTCTCCTCCTCATCCTTCTGGCTCTAATCGCATTCCAAATCACCACCGTAATTGGCGGTAAAAGCAGTCGATTTCACTGGTGGAGGCGGAGGTCGGGGAGGCGGAGGTCGGCGGTGGTGGCTGCGTTGGTGGAGGCGGAGGTCGGTGGTGGTGGCTGCGTTGGTGTAGGCCGAGGTTGGCGGTGGTGGCTATGTTGCTGGAGGTTGGCGGTGGTGGCTGCGTTGGTGTTCATCGATTTCTCTCATGTTATGCTGTTCAATGATGTCCTGCAGAAAGCCATTTCTGATGAATATTTGAGGTCAGTTTTCTGATTTCGACTATGTTTCGTTATATATTGTATATTAAAATTGGGGATTTTGTGATGTAATCTGAAGAACGCGTGTAAGCGATTTGTGATGGGGCTGAAACCTACATTTATTACTGATGACAACCCTAATAAGGATATTAATATTGCCTTTTACAATCTGCCTATCATTAAAAGGTATTCGGATGGTTTTTAGTTATCAATTTTACAGCTATTGGTGCAAATTTTGTGCGAATTTTAAGTTTTTATACGTTGGTTTGACAGATTGAGAGAACTGAGTACATCTGAGATAGTAGACTGGTGTCGGTAACCGGAGTGGTGACTCGAACAGATAGGTTAGGCCCGAGCTCATTCAGGGCACTTTCAAGTGCTTGGAGTGCGGAACAATTGTTAAAAACATTGAGCAACAATATAAATACACTGAGGTTTGTGCTTTTGTTATATGGTTAATTAGGTGTTTGATTGATTTGTATATGCAAACTTGTGTTTTTGTGCTTAGTGTTTGTATTATGTGGTGTCTGAAGCCCATGATATGCCTGAATGCTACATGTTCAAAGAAAGGAAGATGGACACTTCTCAGACAAGAAAGCAAATTTGCAGATTGGCAGAGGGTTAGGATGCAGGAAACATCCAAAGAAATACCTGCAGGGTCTCTGCCGAGATCGTTGGACGTCATTCTTCGCCATGACATTGTTGAACAGGCTAGATCTGGTGACACGTATGAAACATTACCTGATTAACAGCACTGTATGATGGTCATCTTTCTATATATAGAGAAGTAGAAGATAATTTTTTTTATTTGCAGGGTGGTCTTCACAGGTACTTTGGTTGTGATACCTGACATTTTGGCATTGGCTGCTCCAGGAGAAAGAGCTGAATGTCGTAGAGAAGGTGTTCAAGGTCAACGCTCTGGCACTGGTAGTGTCCAGAAGGCGTCAGGGATGCAGTTTGTATTGTCATACAAATACGCCTCTATTTCCAGAATTAGGATTTTAAAAGTCTGAGTATAAAGTTGGGTATGAGAAAACATAAATAGGTTTTAAGAAATTGTGGTGTTAGATGGATTTTGATGATTTTTGACAAAATGATTTTTTGTATAAGTAGGTTTCTATAAAAGATTGCTTGGAAGGTAACTGCATAGAAACATACAATGTGTACATGTCTCCTTTACTTTTAAATAACAATTACAAAATAATTGGATTGCAACTTTTATTTTTGACATAATGGTTCGTGTATTATACCCTTTTCTATAATGGTTTATTATTAATTAATATTAGCTTAAGGTGGCTTTTTCTTTTTTCATATGATCATTTACCCACTT
Source organism: Flaveria linearis (assembly GCA_024085815.1). Classification (NCBI taxonomy): domain Eukaryota; kingdom Viridiplantae; phylum Streptophyta; class Magnoliopsida; order Asterales; family Asteraceae; genus Flaveria; species Flaveria linearis. The sequence continues at coordinate 2,132,763 of CM044001.1, forward strand.
TTGCCCTCATTTGAATTTCAAAAATGGTATCACCAAAATTTGCATCCTACCACTTTGGATTTGTTGAATTTAAAGCGGTGGTATGCATGTATGCATAAGAGTTTAATGTTGTTTACTACATGCAAGCCCAAATTTTGGCTGAATAGTCTACATTGGATGCCTACATTGGATGCAAAGTATGTAGAAGGCTGGATATACATTTTGAGGTTCGTTAAAACAATATGGTTTCTTTTGTTGATTTTATTAACCCCTGTTAAATTTTGATGTTATATGCATGTTGTGATGTTATATGCATATTACTCACATTATTTATGGGTTCTTTATGTTGGTTTAACAAACATTGTTAGCGGTTGTGGATTTGCGTCATTTGTTGCTACATCCAGTGTCTGCTAATATATTAACCAAAGAAGAATTGCACCCAACAGCCACATTAGGTGGTACCAAGAGACACGGATACCCCAGTTCACATCACACTAAGAAACGAGAACACTCTTTTGTTAACTTCTTTGCAATGTTGAAAAAAGGCTTGGAACCAAAGGCGCTCATCAATAAAGGTGATGTGTGATAATTTTGCCTTTAATAGCTACAAATAAAAAGATTAATGTATTGTTTTGTTATCTACAGGCACATCCATGGTTGAAGGGTATACAATGGGAAAAATTATATCAAACTGAAGTTGCATTTATTCCAGAAGTTAATGGCGAGCTGGATACCCAAATTTTGAGAAATTTGAAGAGGTGCATTATTTAGTTGCTGAACTATCGTTGTAGTAACTGTTAATTTAATTTCTTTTCCTTTTCTTTTTTTGCTTACTCTTTTGTTGTTCATGTAATACTAGTACTGCAGGGTGAAAACCAAATTCCCTCCTCAACAAAACCAGGCCCTTGGCAAAAGGTTAGTAAGAATGTTGGTTTACTGATTGCAATCTCAATCGTTATTACTATGTTCTGTAGAGTTTAGATTTTGCTACTTGGGAGCTATTTAAACCTACCTAATGGTTGCTTATGGCGGTCGGCGATGATGATGAATCTGTCGTTGTCTGAGTGAATCGAACGAAGGTTGAAACTTACCGTATCTTGGCGGGGTAATTTCCGGAGGTTTCGCGGTGGAAATTGGTGTTTCTACCGTTGAGCAGCCGTGATGTTTGCAGCCATGGCGGTTTGTTCATCTTTGTTCTGATTATCATTATTAACAGATCTGATCCTTATTTTGTTCTTTTCATTGTTTTCCAGTTTGTTTTTTCGGATTGTAATTACAATATATGTTGAAATAGATACTCTAGAGACGCGATTCATATTCTGTTTCTTTTGTTTGGGAAGGAGGCTCCGCGAGAGAGATTGTTGTTGATCTCTTGCCATGTTTTTCCAGGTTATGTTGATTTTCTTATGTGGGTTTAGGGTCAGTATGAATGGTGTTTGGTATGGGTCAAAACGGTGATATTTGGTATGGGTCAAACGGGTGATATTTGGTATGGGTCAAAATGGATGGTTTTGGTAATGGGTCAAAATGAATGGCGCAGGGTAATTCAGGTGGTGGTCTTGGAGGCAACATGACCAGATATACAACATACAACCATTGACAGTCATGCATCTTCAACCGGGTTAGTTTGTTATTGTGTAGTTTTTATGTTTAGTTCTGTTTAGTGCAGTGGTTTAGACAAGTTGTAGTAGCTTTCTTTCACTATTATCTCATTATGTTGGATTAATAGAGTTGTTATTTTGAATATACAAATAACAAATCCCGCGGCATCGCGCGGGTATGTTTGCTAGTTATTTGATTAAAACATTATTAAAACTTGATTACTATGTTTTTAATTTTTTTCTTTTATTTTAATAATACTTAACATAATCTATAGACAAAATAGCGTACATTGATATAGAGAGAGAAAATAATCAACGTCCCCAGAGATTTCGAGAAGAAAAACAACAAATCGTAATAATAACGTATAAACGTGTCTACCGTGAGTAGATATGTGGTGATAAGCCTATCTGACAACCACAAGACGTCGATCGATACTCTCTACCGGTGACGAAACAACCATACACGGGGAATCCGACGGTGGCAGATGGCGGAGCACGGCGGCGGAGGCGGATGTTGTCCGCCGATGGATCTGTTCCGATCTGAACCGATGCACTTGGTGCAAATCATCATTCCTATTGAGTCTGCTCACTTGACTGCTTCGTACCTTGGAGATGTTGGTCTCATTCATTCAAAGATGTATGTACTCGTTTCTCTATGTTTGTACGCTGATTGTTGCGTGAATTCGTTGTATGGGGAATTGATGAATGATTGTGGTTATAGTGTATTTTTGGGGCGTTAGGAGTGTATGTGGTAGTAATTTGGAAGTGAAGCTTGAACGTTGGGGATCCAGCGTGCTTAGGGTTTTACAGTGGTTTAACGTCGTTGATTTGTGGTATTTAGGGTTTTACAGGGGTTTAAAGTTTGATTATCTGGAAAAGTTGATGTTTGAGATCATTTTTCTAGTTTTTCGCTTTAACGATATTGTATGTTTTCAATCATGTATTCTGAACAGGATCGCTATATAGAATTAAGTTTAGTTGTTTTAGCGTAGGGTTTAGAGTGGTTTTTATTTTCCTTTTCTTTCTGATTTGTTGGTTCAAACGGATATATGTATATTATTATGTATTTTAAATCTGATCTGAATTGCTTAGATTTTATTCGCATGTTTTATTATGTATTCTGAAGTCTGGACAGAATCAATCATAGGACTAGATAAAGATGCTATTGTTTTTGTGATTTAAGTTCTGAAATTTATAGTTACATAGAAGGACAATTAACTTTACCATGGTTCAGTTATTATGATGTTCAGTCTTGTGCAGTGAGTTGGCTACTGAAATTTTCAACTAGAAAGAAGTTAGTTATCTATGTGAAGGGCTTAGGTGATATACTGATAAGTGGGTTTTGATTTAAAATATCATGCTTAATTTTAAGGAAATATAAGAAACATGAAGATTGCAATTTCTTTTATAATGTTTACATAAAAACATACTTGTAGTGTTCTTATAGGTTTGACTTGGTTGGGTGGAAAATTTGCTTTTGTTTTGCCTCTTTACTCTGATATTCTCCAAATTCTTAATTTCTAACATATAACAACTTAACAAAATTTGTTCTACTGGTTGTTAATATTTCCTTCATTGGATTTCGCAGCTGAATGCAGAAAAAAGCCCTTTTCAACGAACATATGCTGGCCAGGTGAATTGTTTGTATTCCTCTTTATGCTTTAAAAAATCCTATATGACTTAACTGGCTTTCAAAATTAAAGATAAAATTTTACCTTGTGGAAGTTCAGATGATAGCATAATCTGCTCTACCTGAAAAAGATTTCTATTAGTTTCAAAATTTAGGGTTCTGTGAATGGTTTTCCAAAGTCATGTCCAAGTAAAGTTATTGCACTTTATGTGCATTTTTTGTGAATAGTTTCTGAAACTCAAGTCCTTCATGGGTTATTGTAATGCATTACTTTATAATCGAGTCAGTCCATGACAGTTACAATTTGCTCTGCTGTTCTATCTTCTAGGTAGCAGAAAAAATAGTAAATGTTCAATATTGTTTGTACAAGGATGCATGTTTGGAGTTTGTTACTTTCTACCATCTACTGCAGATTGCTTGCTTACTATTTTTAATACTCAATAGATACCAAAATACTAAAACCGTATTGAACCATTTTTATTTCATTGTTTCATTTATTGTGGGTGAAATTTAGATAACAAGTTATTTTAAGTCAATCTTGGAAAGGGATTACACTCTTTGTATGATTAAGTGTCAAGCTCAAAGTTTTGTGTTTAGTTACTTCTTGTAGTTTTTATTATTGAGACGACTCGTTAAATTGCTTTAATCATGAAGATTAAAAGATGCGGAGAGATGGCACGGAAGTTGCGGTACTTCAAAGACCAAATGTCAAAGGCAGGTTTCACACCCTCAGTGAAAACTGAAGCTAAAAGTGATATTAGTCTGGATGACCTAGAGGTATGTATAGATTAATTGAATTTTGATGTAAATGCAGGAAAATAAATCTGAATGAGGCCCACCCTCGTCACTGGTTAGGATATTTATAATTTATAATGATTGCTATTTTATAGGTAAAACTTGGAGATCTTGAAGCCGAGCTCATTGAAATAAATGCAAATAGTGAAAAGTTGCAGCGTGGTTATAATGAGCTTGTAGAATATAAACTTGTCCTACAAAAGGTAAATTACACTTTATAGGCTTGTTTTGGCAATATTTTAAGGAGTTTTTCTTTTGGCTTCTCCTTGACCAAATTTTGATGACATCATTATTTTACCAAGTTCGCTTGATATATCATTTTCTTAAATTTCTATCACACTAAGTATCGTTTTTATTACTACTATTGTAATTTATTTTTATTGTGACAGGCATTGTATTGTATTTATTTTAGTTGTTATCATTATATTATTATTAAATAGTTGAGTTTAATAGATCTTTTTCATGATATTACCAATGCTTTGTGTGATTAGTCTGGTAATTAAAATTTTATCTCAATGAAATTTGTGGCAGTCTAAAATGGCTTTGATCATCTTCTGCAAAAATCATTTTAACAGCTTATTTTAAAGTTCCATCACAATCATATAACTCTAAAAATCATCTTTTAAGAGCTTATTTTAAAGTTCCATTAAAATAACATAAAGCGATTGATGGTTTCATGCATGTGCGCGCACACACATGCTCAATATATATGTTTGTACCCAATCTCTTTCAGCTCCCTACCCTAATATTTACATTTGATATGGTGGTATCCTGTATTAGATATTTTGAAATTGTTTCCCAGGCTGGAGATTTTTTTGAAGCTGCACAAATCAGTGCTGTAGCTCAGCATAGTGAAGCTGCATCAGAGCAGGCTCATGAAGAATCTTTGGAAACCCCTCTTTTGACAGATCAAGTACAGATTATGATAATTGTAGTTTTAATCTTTTATTTTCTTTATCAGTTGTGTTTTTCCGCTTTAAAATGGGTTATTTCTGATGAATATATGTAGGAATCAAAAACTGACCAAGGTAAACAAGTTAAATTAGGGTTTCTTGCTGGTCTTGTGCCTAAAGCAAAAGCCATGGCTTTTGAAAGAATTCTTTTCCGTGCTACAAGGGAAATGTCTTTCTGAAGCAGGTTGCGTTGGAAGAAGCTGTTGTTGATCCTGGCTCCGGAGAGAAGGTTAATAATACATTTCTTCTTATTGGTTATCAGTTGACATTTTTTTTAGTTGATTTAGGTTGGTTTGCACTTTGGCACGCTATGTAGGCAGTATGTGGCATTTGTTTTACACTCGGGTATCATTATGGTATGGGTTTGATAATAGGATGGAATGCGGATGAGTTATTAGACACAACCTGTGGGCTTGGTGGATACCAATGTATCTTCGTACCCTTCCTCTTAAACCACCCACGACCCTATCAAAGGTCAAATACATTCCCTGAAATCGAAATCCTCAAATCTATCACAAACAGACAAACTTATGTTCTTTCTTCCAAAACTCACATTCACCTAGGTTAATATTACATTTCTCTATGTTGAATATCAATGACATTATTGTGACATTAGTGTGTTCAGTTATTTGACTTGTTTCAAAGAAGTATGACACCATAGGACTATATGATGTGATTTTGAACTCAAGAAATGGGTATGGGTTTATAATAGTCTGAAGATGGGAATGAGCATGGATTTCTAAACCCATCACTTTAAGTGAGTAATGAGTTTGGAGGATATCAACCCCATTTCCTTCAAACCCACACTCTTAAATCAAACATACACGTTAACACTATCAAACCCGTACCCTCTACAAAACGCTTTTAAAGCACCTCTTTCTTTCTTTTGAAAACCCACCTAGTTGTGAAAATTAGCTGATTGTCACATTATACAATTTGTGAATTTTGTCATTTCATAATGGGTTGGTATGCTCAAATAACCATCCTGCTAGCATGCTACCACTTCTTTTTTATATCATTTCATTAAGAACATTGAGTACCACTTTTATAGATGTTAACATGTGCCTACCATTGTACAGGTTGAGAAAAATGTATTCCTGGTTTTCTTTTCTGGAGAAAGATCAAAAAGCAAAATCCTCAAAATATGTGAAGCTTTTGGGGCAAATCGTTATCCTTTTGCAGAAGATCTTGGCAAACAAGAACAATCAATAGCTGAGGTATACTACAGCCTTCTTAATTAGTTATTTCAGTTACTTGTTTTACCATGCATTGATGAAAGTCAAGAATGTTCACTTACTAAATTTAGCGTGTTTGGGCCACAAGATACTGATCATTGAGATTTACACTTCTAGGTATCTGGAAGGATATCTGAGCTAAAGACAACAATTGATGCTGGCCTTCTACATCGTGGCAATCTTTTACAAACAATTGGAGAACAATACGAACAGTGGAATATTCTGGTATGTGTTGTATCACTCTTTCCATTAAACCTGCCCTTGAATTTTATTTTTTTTATTGCTCAAACAAGGCACTTAGGCAGATGGAACCCACTTGCTTACTGTGTTTGGGATCATTATTAATTAGCTCATGCTTTATAACCATAATCTGTTTTGATCCCTTAACCTCATTTTTCAGGTGCGGAGAGAGAAGTCTATATATCACACCCTAAATATGCTCAGCATTGATGTGACAAAGAAGTGTCTTGTGGCTGAAGGGTGGAGTCCCATATATGCAACTGAACAGGTCTTTCTTTTTTCTATGAATGGGTCGATTTAAGGTTTTTTTTTGGTCAAAACGGTCAAATCAAATATTTAGCCAAAAGGAGAAGGGGTCAAAAACAGGTTGTAAGTATTTTTTAATGCATGCAGTCATGCAATACAACCTTTTAAATCCTCTAATTCAAAGATTCATATTATCATTTTGACTATATTTTTATTTTATAATCACGATTAACACATTAATTATCTATAAATAAATATAAAAAAATAGACAAAATGTGCTAGTAGGTCAACATAACCTGGCATGGCCCATTAGACCGTACTAAAAAGTAAAAATACCGTTTTGACCCGTTACCAACCCGCCTGCCCACCCATCTAGTTCATTGGAAATGGGGGCAGGGATGGGGAATTACTAGATGGATGTACGTTCTTTTGTTTGTGGAATACTTCATTTCATATTATATATTTTTAGGCGGATTGGTGTTTTGTCGGTCTCTGCTTTATGTGAATAAAATTCAGGGCATCTAGAGTTTTGAGCTAAGTATATTATATACCTTCTTTTTGCAGATTCAAGATGCACTAGAGCGGGCAACAATAGATTCAAACTCACAAGTTGGTGCCATATTACAGGTTTTGCACACAAAGAGTTACCTCCGACCTTCTTCCGGACAAACAAGTTTACCGATTCCTTTCAGACAATTGTTGATGCATACGGGTCAGATTTACTTTACTATTCATTGGCCCTTATCATGAATTTGGTTTTTTTATTTAAATGTAAAACAAAACATTTTTTACATGTTAGACTTGAAGCCAATCAAATACCTTGCTATTAATGTATATGACATGAATTGTTATATGAATTAAACCAATGTGAGTATTGTAGTTGTTTCCTTAATATATTTCATACTGCCTTGTATTTAATCTGCTGTTACTGCAGGGTCGCGAAGTACCAAGAAGCAAATCCTGGAGTGTATACTATTGTCACATTCCCATTTCTATTTGCTGTAATGTTTGGCGATTGGGGGCATGGTATATGTCTGCTGCTTGCAACTTTATTTTTGATATTCAAGGAAAAGAAATACTCCACTCAGGTAACTTGTTCTCACCTCCTTGACCTAATTTAACTGTTCTTCCATTGTTAAATGAACAAGCCCCAAACAATATTTTTTTACTCAAGTTTATAACCAACTTAAGATTAGAGCAATATAGAAATCAGCTTTACACTTCATTACCAATTTTAGCAGCCAACCTTATTTCATAGGTTTTACTTGTAAATCACTGATGCGACACTGGTTGATGCCATGCCAGGCTGCCAGCCTCACATTAGATGCGACGAATTGAGAAAATGTTTATTTGAAAACAGATAAGTGAACTTGATACAAGTTTTGCGTAGTTATCTGTTTTCAAATAGTTTATTTCTGAATTACATGTCCCAAATGTCAAATTGAATAAATATACATTGAAATGACAAATAAGATGCCATCTGACCAATTGTTGAAAATTAGCAAAAACTATGACTAATGATAGAGCAAGTTACATATTTACAATCAGGAATAAAGTGTAACTGGGTTGTAAAATTGATAATGAAACGTTTTAAGTTGGTTTTACTTCTCATATCATTTAAAATTTGTTGCTAAAATATGGAAATCATGTAAAGTTGGTTTCTATTTTGTACAGTTTGATTTTCTTTATTATGCATGAAGAATAACATAGCTATGTTTTTTTGGTGAATGCAGAAACTTGGAGACATATTGGAAATGACCTTTGGGGGTCGTTATGTTATATTGCTGATGTCAGTCTTCTCTATCTACACGGGTTTGATCTATAATGAGTTCTTCTCTGTTCCATTTGAGCTCTTTAGTCCTTCAGCATATGTATGTCGTGATGCTGCTTGCAGGTATTCATCGCCCACTCTTCCCGAAAAGAAAACCTAGGATTGTGGGCGCTCATTTGGGGGATGTGGAAATTTCAACCTGTATATATATGTGAACAAACCGGAGTTTCGGGGAGGTTTGGGTGATTAATACAAGGGAGGTGGAAATTTAACTCATTTGGGAGTCTTTTAATTAGTATTGGGCTTCCATTCTTAATGGTTTTCTTGTTAGGGAAGGTTACTTGCCATCAAGGTAGTTGTGTTTTTTTAATGGGACAGGGCTGGTCGTTTAGGGGGTGAATTAATAGTCTTTTGGCTTGGGAGATCCCTACTTCTTTACTAGTAGGTCTGGGGAGACAGGTTATATCAGATTGGGTTGATCAGGTTGTGTTTATCTTAGACTCGCCATATCACAAAAACTAGCTAAATGGGAATGGGTTGAATAGGTTGAAAGTTACCCGAAGTTTATTGTAACTACATACAACCTACTAAAGTATTTTCTTCAAAGATTTATATTATTGTTTTAGTAATTTTGTTTTTGTAGTCATACATAACTCATCAGTTAGAGGGCGGGCCTGGCGCAGCGAAAAGCGTTCCTAAGGGACCGAAGGTCTCAGGTTCGATCCGTGGAAACGGCCTCCTCACAAAATGTGGGGAAAGACCGCGTACATCTTCCCTTAAATGGGACGGACCCTCCCTGGACCCTGTGAAAACGCGGGAGCTCTTTGCAGCACCAGGTACGCCCTTTTACATAACTCATCAGTTAATCATTAAAGAATGGACATAAAGAGTCTTTGGAGATCTGCCCTGACCTGGCTTATTTCGGCCCATGCTAAAAAATGACCCGTGTAAACCCAAACACATTTGACCCATAACCCATCCACCTAACTTGACCATCTTGAAATCACTACTTTCACCTTATCTTATATTTGCCTCTCTTTTATATGCAGTGAAGCTACCACAATTGGTTTGATAAAGGGAAGGGATACATACCCATTTGGTGTTGATCCTTCGTGGCATGGGAGTCGGAGTGAGCTGCCGTTTCTCAACTCATTAAAGATGAAAATGTCAATTCTTCTTGGTGTAGCACAAATGAACCTTGGAATAATATTGAGCTTCTTCAATGCATTATACTTTGGGAATGCTGTAAATATATGGTTAGTTTTTTGTGCTGATATCTTGTGACATGCCAGTGATAATCTCATTAACTTCTTTTGCTTCAATTGGAAAGAGAGTTCTTATGTTTTCATCAAGTAAATATGTTTTAAAGTTTGCAGTGGTTTAATATTATTAATAAAAAAAGGTTTGAAAGATAATATAAAGATTACTCTTTTTTACTTTTTTAGTTGCGTATTCAAAATATATTTTATCAATCATGTGCTTGTACTTTCACAATATATCAATGACATCATCTATCTCTAAGTCTATAACCTAAATATTAATAAACATAGATCATCTGCAAGAGGAAATGATCAGTGTTCTCTTCGTTGATATGGCTATGACAGAAGTGCAGTGATACAAATAAACAAGTCACCCATACTTAAGATCAGTTTACAGATCCATGCATATTATATGCAATATTACTGAATAATATATTATTCTCACTCATAGTAGAGCCTCTTTGAGTTTCAGGTTCCAGTTTATCCCTCAAATGATCTTTTTGAATGGCTTGTTTGGATACCTTTCCCTACTTATCATTGTGAAATGGTGCACTGGTTCACAAGCTGATTTGTACCATATAATGATATACATGTTCCTTAGTCCTACCGATGATCTTGGTGAAAACCAGCTTTTTGTGCATCAAAAACCATTCAGGTTGAATTTTATCTCCAACGATTCAAATGTTTTAAATCAGTATTGCACAACTAATACAATTTTTTTTTCATATTTGCATGTATGATGTTTAAGTATTGCTGAATTAATAATGAATATTGTTACATTAACAGCTTGTGTTGCTACTACTATCCCTAATTGCTGTTCCATGGATGCTGCTACCTAAGCCCTTCATTTTAAAGGCACAACACAACAGGGTATACCTTTCAATCCATGGCTCCATGCACAATTGCACGCACATTTAAAAATCTTTTATTTCTCCGCATGTTATATTCATGATCATTTTTCTTATGGCATTTTGTTTTCATGACCTTAGACACACCAGGGCCAGTCGTACACACCCCTCGAAGGTGAAGATGAGTCATTGCAAGTGGAGGCACATCATGATCCCCATGATCATGAAGAATTCGAGTTCAGTGAAGTATTTGTTCATCAACTCATCCATACAATTGAATTTGTACTTGGGGCAGTATCAAACACAGCTTCATATCTTCGTCTATGGGCACTCAGGTATGCTACACCTATCGTGATATGAAGTAAACCTATTTTAACATACTTTTGTTTTATAAAAAGCGGCTTTTCTTTTTCTTTTTATCACTATTTATGTCTGCACTTAATGTCTTAATCAAGCTGTTGGTGGTTCTATTAAGAGTATCAAGTTCATACTCTGGTAAATCAATCATGAAATATTCACATAATTTTACAGAGGTATAGTGTAGGAGCGATGAGAGTGGTGATGGGTTGGTTGTGAGATCATTATTTGTAGTTGTGAACATTGCAATACGGATTGTAATATTATTTATGTTTTTAGTAATGATTTGAGACCTTAATAAGAGGTGTTAATTTCATCTCATGTACTTAAGAACATGAATGGATCGATTTGGGTTTGTAACCAACCTCAAACTGGTCAAATAAGATGTTTAGTAAAGAACAAGTCAAACGGGTTAAATTCACCCACAGTCCATTTTTAATGCGTATAAACCTTTTGAATTAAACAAACAAACAAACAAACAAACATACCCAGTATATCTCACTCAAGAACAGGGTCTGGGAGGGGTAGTTGGTGGCGAGTCTTTCCTCTATCTTGGGAGATAGAGAGACTGCTTCCGAACAGACCCCCGACTCGGTAGCAAAAGCAATAACAATAGCAATCATGATATATAGCATACAACACATAGGTAAAAATCACATAAAGATTTAGATAGTGCGTACAACAAATTAACGGCATGTAACACCTATAAAGGGCGGATGTGGAAATGCCTACACCTCACGCCACGCGAGGGGTCCCGCATCATGCCTCCATATACCCTTCCTACCCACAGAACCCACTAAAAGTCTTTAATTTTAATTCTACGCCTCCACGTACTCCTATCATCGATCATGTGCTCAGAGTGGTGCAAGTCTACCCTCTCTCGTCTAATTATCTCGTCCCAAGTCAACCTAGGTCTTCCTCTACTCGTCCTGCCCTCTAAGTTGATGTTCTCTACTGCTCTAACAGGTGCTGTCATCGGTCTCCTCTTCACGTGCCCAGACCATCTTAATCTTCCCTCTCGTATTTTATTCAAATATTTTAATTGTTTTTTGTGATAACACATCAATTTATTTATAGTAAAATTGATGAAAAAGTTTATCTAAGGCAATCCAATCCAACCCGGCCAGTTTCTAATATGTATTAAAACATTTTGATCCGTTACCCAACCCTTCTCTCACTTCGACCGTCCACTTTCATAATCATTATTATTATTATTATTGTTATTAATATTATTCTACATCAACAGTATGGTTTAGAAAATAATATGGCCTGAATGTCGTTTTGTTATATTCTTGATACTAATAATGCAATAATTTCTCTCTTTTTATTCAGCTTGGCACATTCAGAGTTGTCAACCGTGTTCTACGAGAAGGTTCTTCTTCTTGCTTGGGGGTAAGTTAATTTATGAATATGCTTAGTCAACTATTCAAACAAACAACACAGTTTTTATTTATGATGAAATTATATGGAAAATTATTTACGAGAATAAGGGAAACAACTTGTTGAGATAGTAAATTGGCACATTTTGACCTTTTTTGGATAACAGGTAAATTTGTGTTATACTTTGTTTCTAGCAGGTCAAATGAGTTAATTTTTAAAAAAAAGTAGCACAACCAAAAATGGATTAAACATGTCAAACATGTCCAATGTCATCCAAATTGCATTCACGATCGTTATTTCTCATGATTAAATCATCATTGTTACAACAGTTTTTTTTTTTTTTTTTTTATATATAAACTTTTTGTATCATCAAATGCAGGTACAATAATGTCATCATCCTTATCATTGGCATAATCGTTTTTATTTTTGCAACCGTTGGTGTGTTACTCGTGATGGAAACTTTAAGTGCCTTCCTACACGCGCTAAGGCTTCACTGGGTTGAATTTCAAAACAAGTTTTACGAGGGTGACGGTTACAAGTTCCACCCTTTCTCCTTTGCATTACTCGGTGATGAGGATGAATAAATTATTTATTCATGTTCTAAGCAGCAAGGTTGCTCTGTTCATATCTGCATAATGTAATATCGTAATTCCCTGTCTGCCTGCATTAATAAATTAAATAACTTTATTCAGTAGAGGGCAGGATCGATACTCGCATCTGTGTATTTTCTTTATTCTTTATTTAGTGATGTTGTGAAAGGCAATAAATAAACTGCTTTAGAACTGCAGGTATTTAATTTGTGTTTGTATTCAGATACACAACTAGATGTGTCAAACTTCGTACAAAACGTGTTTATAAATATATTTAGTGTTTGCGTAAGTTCTGAACTCGTCTGATATTTGTGCCAAAGCGTTGTTCTGAGTTCGAACAGAGGGTAATGTATTTAGTGTTTGCGTGAGTTTTGAACTCGTCTGATATATTTGCCAAAACGTTGTCTGAGTTCGAACATAGGGATTTCGTATGGCTGCGATGGTTAGTTGCATGGCATTTGATCCATGCATAAAAAAGACGCGTGATTGATTGATCAATCAGTTTTATTTGATGTTTATTTTAAAGACACGTGCGGATCATTGTTGCGCATGTTGCATAGAGGTATTTTGATGCCTGTATGTACACCCTCTTCGCCTTCAGTTTTTACATCAGAAGCATACCAGAAAACCATACAACACAGCCAAACATCCAGCCTTTTTATACCACTAATATAAACGCTTTACTGTCATAGAAGCAAAATATATGTACATAACAATATTTGCGAAGTGCAAACCCGCACTGGTTCGTCCTGTTTGTAATAACCTATACATAATAGATGCATAGTCGAATAACAATCTAATATATTGTTCCCTTGTAATTTGTAAGGTAATTCACCAAATATCCGGAACACCCAAGGCAATCTACATATATTATTCCGTTGGTTAAAAAAAAATTGTCTTTGGGGGGAGAGGGGGGTTGGCTAGGGTTCTTGGTGGGTGATAGTTTGTCACTAGACCATTGAGCTCAAGCATGAAACTAAACAACTATCTTGCCTTAAATTTTTAAACAGGTTGAAATTGAGGCTCTAACACGGTTCGTATAAAAGTACAAGCCAACTTGTATATTTTTTAGTTTTAATGATCTTGTATTTCATGCATATATGACCAAAAAGAAAACGTCGTTCATATACGTGTAAATATAGCAAAAAAAAACTAGTGGGTTTTCTTTTACTTATGAGTTCGGCTTATTAAATTAAAAAGACAGAAAGACTCGCCTTAGCTTGACTTAAAATCATGAGCTAATTTCAAATGAAATAAACAGGCAGAACGACTCACCTTAGCTTGACTTGAAATCATGAGCTAATTTCAAATGAGATTTTACTGAGTTAAATTCATACAAACTTCAAGACTAGAGCTATTTAGACAGTATGGAGTAGTTGAACAATTTATTGGTAATTGTTACCCATTGGTCAAGCTTAGCTTAAATTAAATATAAAGGATGTGTTGTTTTGGATTGGCTGAATAATATTACTTTTACACGCCACACGAATAAGCTATCTTGCTCGTTACAGGCGGGCAGAGCACATAACAAGCTTAACTAGAAACAACTTATTTCATCATAAAATAGCACAGAACCATAAACAGCTTTCTTTAGTCAGATAATCAAAAATGCATACATGCTTTAAAATGGAAACCGATCACCTAACTAAAACCACTTCAAACAGCTATAAAACTATGCCATCAAACAAACAAACAAACAAACAAACAAACCCAGTATATCCCACTACTGATCCAAATTCAAAAGGAAACTATAATTGATCCAAAACTATGCCATCAAGAAACTATAATTGATCCAAATTCAAAAGGAAATTAAAATTAGCAAATATCATAGCCAGAATTGCTAGCCCTTACATGCAATTCAATGTGATCAAACAAAGCTGCAACCAAACACATAAATTCACAACCAAACATTAAAAAACTACAAAAGATAGTAAAAACTAGATATTATATATTTATATAAATCCATCACAAGTAATTGAACTTGAACTCTTTACATAGAGAAAGGACTTGAATATTTGTTTAACTAGATATAAAACTTTGTATCTAGCTCCTCCTCAACACACTCATATTTATATAGCAGGCGAATGTAGCTAATTTCATCATTTTATAGTTTATTTACATTCATATGGTTATAGAACTATTATATCTCAATTCATCCTCATCAGTTGTATTTATTTGTGTTGGTTGTTTCTTGTGATAGCTGTAAATAGAAGAAAGAATGGCCATATAACCAGAATAACTATGCAAAGATGAAAAATCCACATGCATATTGTAGAAGATCTTCGACAATTGCACCAATGGTGATCCACCTTTTTACCACATTTGTAGCAGAATTCAATTCCACATCTGTAAAAAATGACAATTCATAATCATAATTAGTTTCTTCACATTTAATTGGATACAGATAATAATAATAATGATGATGAATCAAATCAACATAGCATGTGTTTGATTGTTTATTAAAACTGCTTGTATGTTTATGGCTTTTTAAAATAAGAAGTCTAGATTAAGCAACTTGAAACTGCTTAGGGTGTGTTTGGCAACAAGCTTTTCAGAGCTTAAAACTCTTAGTTTTGAAAAATGAGCTCTAACAAAATAAAACCGTGGTTGGAAGACTTGGTAGCATTTGAGTTTAAACAAAAAGCACCTAAACAACTTGAAGTAGCTTTTAATAAAAAACAAACTACTTAAAAGTAGCTTGTTATAAAAAACTTCTAGCTTCCTGCTAGTTTTACCAAAAACACCCTTAGTGTTTAGGTAAGCTTATCTATACAGCTTAAGATTTTATTTTATTATATAAAAGTAGTTTATGAGCTTGCGTATTACCAAAACACAGCTCTTGAAATAGTGTTTGGATTAGCTTAAAATGATAAATGACCAAAACAAACAATGACTTCACAAATGAAGAACAAAAGGGCTCAAAGTTGTAATAAGCCAAATAATCCCAGGAAAAGCCGATGGAAAACAACTCACAAAAAGAGTTTAAATGAACCGATAAGCTCAAACAAACAAACAAAAAAACATACGCAACCAAAATCTCACTCTAACAAGTTTAGCCACATGTTAAATAGGAAGTCATACTTTTTAAAGCTGATAAGCTAGTAAGCTCCAAAAACAAGCTTAGCCCCCAAACGCCCCCCTAACTTGAATTTTAAATTCCCTTAATCATTTATTTAGAAATATAGCCATGTAATACTTGAAATTTCAATGTGGATATGCATATGATGTTAGCTATAGTTTGTTAGCTTAATATTCCCAAACAACAAACATTTCCCAATTGTAGAATAATATTAGGTATGCAAATTACATATGTCACTATCAAATTAGTAAATCAAGAAACAACATATGATGCAAACCTTCCTCATACTTCAACCATAACCGTACCTAAGCTAGAAAATAAGCCAAAATTTATATACTTTCTTGAAATCGTTAATAGAATCTGCATTATTTAGTCTGTTAACCATCAATTCTACCTTCTATTGTCTTCTCCAAACACCCTCAAATCTCAATATGATCTTTCTAAATTTAAAGAACAACTTCATAAAGTCTACATACCAATTCAAATTTTCAAATAGCAAGAACATGAAACAAAACAATGAAACCTTGATTAACTTCCTCTAATTCAAAGAACAAAAAGTACCTGCATCGAACAATGGCGCAACCTTTAACAAGCTCAACACAATGCCTACACATGGGGCACCTCATCCACTGCTTCCTCTCAGAAAGAATACCAAACGCGATATCGTTTTGATCCCTCGTCTCCCCACTCTCTTCACACCTATAACCAGCATGCCACGGAACCTTACACCGAAAACAAAACGGCTTCTTGCAATTGGGACACACACACCTCCTTAAATTACCACCACCACCACACTCATTGATCACCAAAGCTGAACAATCGCGATACGGGCAATAAACCCGATCAAGCCCCAACACAGCAGACTCACACAACGCATCACACCATTTATCAAACAGTTGGTGTGCGATTTTCGGGCGACACGAAAGGGGCTCAATAGAGTGATCGCAGGTGACAGCAGGGCATTTGATATCAGACACGTTGTCTTCCAGCTTCACCTGTATGTACTTGATCATACAATCGGTGCAAAAGGGGTGAACGCATTTATTACTGTTCTTGAATTTCCTGTTCGGAAGTGTCACAGGTTCGATGCAAATCTCACATGTAAATGTCGATGATGTTGATGATTCTTGATCTTCAAGTTCTTGATCGGGGTGTGAATCTTGATGGGGTTTTTGAATCGCATTTCCCATCAATTCGAAATCGGAAAAAAGCGGGGGAATTGCAGTGGGGTTGTGAGGGGGTTAAATTGAAGTGTGGAGGAGCATCAATGGTGGGATTTGAGGGTTGTTGCAGGGGAAATTGTGGGGAAATTGAGTGTGTATTTAAGGTGAATCTTCATGGGGAAGATTTAGGGTTCTTGTTGGTCATTTTCAAGTTCACTTTACGACTCTTGAGTCCAAAGCGGGTGTGAATTGGGGACGTGATTGGAAAATGTGCACTCGTACCATGATGCTGCCTTTAACCGTTTCTATGAAAATAATAATAATATTTTGTTAAGAATATATTATTTTTAGAAAAAGAATGTATTTTTTTACTATTTACTTATTTATATAAAGAGGTTTTAATTTTAATAACTCAAAATATGATTTATTAGTCAGCAACGATCCGTACCGAGAATAAAAGGATGTTATTATAACTTTTACTTTTGTTACTGGTAATAATTTCACTATTGTAATTAATATAGATTTACGTTTGATTTTGCTTGCATTGATGGTTACGAGCAAACTCAAATGGAAATCAAGTTTAAATTTTGTGATGATTATTGGAGTCACATTTGTCCTTGGTAATGAAAATTGGGCTACTAATTGTATAAACAAGTATTATAAACTAAATATAAATAAGATTCTTATAGACAAAATCAAGTATTATAAACAGTTATAAATTTATAACAAGTGTTACAAACTGGATATAATTTTAATAAACAGCTATTATAAAACCAAATACACATAAGCCCATGAAATAAAACACATTAAACATGTTTAAATTGTTTCACCGAAGCTCCACGCTCGTTTTTGGCTGAAGGTTCGGTCAAATTGATGACATCAATTGATGAGCTTGGTGGTTCTCGCGATTCTCAGTATTCCTAGAAGTTTTTAATAAATAATAATAAGCGACCAATTATTTGTTGCCACGCGATTCACAAATTATTGGTTGTTCGAATGTTTTGAATGGTCCATCCAGTATTGTACAGTGATGGATACAACAAATAAAAACCTTATTTATTATGTTCGTGTATAGTTTAATAAAATTAACTATTAATTTATCCATCTACATGCTAGTAGTTATACATACTCTTCACACACATTTATCCGTATAGTTAGTCACTATGTCATTTAGGATTAAAAAAGTGTATTATTTTGATTGATACTTCAATTATTTCATTTTATTACTCCTTATATGTTTTTAGTTCATCATCACACATCCACCTTATTATACCTAGACAATAACAGACGATAACTATCATAAGATTCAAAGTATTTTACTGATACTTAACTTTTACATTCTATATGCTACACATTTGTTTTTTATATATTTGTAAGCATATATCCTATACCATTCGAAATTGTTGTGAGTGTTGAAAAAGAAAACTTTATTGTTTATTTGTAAGCAATACACAGCTCATCCCTATTAATTTTCTTATGTTTTTTTGAAGTTCTTCGAATGAAGAACAGTAAAAATATAATGGTAAAGATATAAAAGACTACTATTTAGCTAAAAAATATAAATAAATTTTAATTTAACAATAGAATAAATAATGAAAAACATGTAGTATTAAAAACGAAAAACTTTTAAATACAATAATAATAATATAATAATAATTAATAGAGTAAATCTCGGTTTTAGTCCCTGTGTTTTGCAAATTGGCTCCACTTGAGTACCAACGTTTATTTTGTCTCCATTTGAGTACCAAATTTTAAAAAGTTGTCTGTTTGAGTACCAAATTTTAAAAAAGTTGTCTGTTTCAGTCCTTTTAACTAACGGTGTTAACATTTTCTGTTAAATTTTTTTAAAAAAGACCAAAATACCCCTAAGGGCTATAAAAATATCACCATCTCCACCACACACACATACCACCACCACCACCACCACACACCACCGCCGGCACACTCCACCGGCACACTCCACCGCCACACACCACCGCCACCACACACCACCGCCGGCACACTTCACCACCACACACCATCGCCACCACACACCACCGCCGGCACACTCCACCGCCGGAATTAGGGTTTGGGGCAAAAAGTAAAACTCAGACGATGAAGAAATGAAGCTTTTGCAAGTTCGATTTTTGGGGAAAATCCCCGCCGAATTACGCATCGGAAATGCGCGTCGCAGCCGATTACCGTCCCGATCATCGCTGAAATCGATCTCTACAAGTTCGATCCATGGCAGCTTCCCGGTAATTTCATCTTTCGTCGCTTCGATTTGGATCTGATCTATGGTCAAGGGTTTGTTTTGATTGTTGATTGATTTCGATAGATATGGCCTTGTATGGCGAAATCGATCTCTGTTGAAGCTGGTATTTGGATCTGCTTTTAAGTAAAATAGGAGTAAGGAGAACACATCATATTGGTCATTTTCAAGTAAAAGAATGCCGAGTTGCTGACAATAAGATCCCTCTATTAATCCAGTTCAGTGCCGATATCATCTTTTACTTACAGATATTAAAATGTGCTGCCCAGGTCATTGCACATATCACTATATTTTTGGGGGTTTATGTCACACCCCCGCTTAGAGCGGAAACACGAGGATGCGACGGACGGGATCGTCATAACACTTGGTATAAATACAGAGACATAATATGTGCAAAATCCTCGTGTCATGACGTTGCCCGACACAATGGTGACTTGTGTCGTGGTTAGTCAGTTCCACGACTATCATAGTCTTAATAATTCTAAAATCCATATACACAGTGTTCAATTATAACAGTAAATGATAAACAATACAAATGCAATCTATTGAAAGCCTGAGGGTCTCTGCTAAGGCACCAGCACTAGCTATCCTCTTTGATTATGTTCTCCTGAAAAGATATGCTCAAAAATGTCAACACATAATGTTGGTGAGTTCCGCAGGTTTAAATTTAAAACATTTGATGCTGTGTAGAATTTGATATGGATCATACTGTAAGCAAAAACCACATAACATGTGTTTTAAAGACAACCAAACCCTATGACGTTTATGCATATAAGTTCGACGGAATATATTCACCCATGGCCTGATTGCTGGCAGCTGTAGTCGGTAACTCACAAGTTAAACCGATCTGTCGAGGGTGGGGGTGTCAACCCAGTAGTACTACCAATACCTATCCGTTGGTTCCCAAACCCGGGAATTAATGGTTGTAAGAATCATAGAATAACACCATGTATGTATTAGAATATAAGAATAGTATCACATTGATTCCAAGTATGAAATTGTATGTAAGATTGTACAGCATCGAAAACGGGTGAGCATACTTTTCCCCCAAGTTTGAAAAACATTGAAACAATTATAAAAGCATAAAAAGGGGCCACGGAACTCACCTTGAATGATGTAATGTATATGAACAAGAACTTCAAAGAATTAAGCAATGCACGATCAAGCACGATCAATACCTATTATTAATTGTAACTAAGTCTTTAAAATGTGTTTATTGCGAATAAATATATTTGGTAAGATTTGAGTTGATTTGGTTTAACACGTGTCACGCACGCAATATGTTACAATGTTTTTATAGATTTCTATTGTATTAATAAATAATTATCAATAAGTATTAAACTTATTAAATAATTATTTATATTTTGATTCCATTAAAAGGGTTTTCATATTTGTATTTAAATATTTTTGGAATTAAAAATAATGTGGTCTAATTATATAATTTATAATTATCCAATAATATTTATAAATAAGAATATTTACACTTATAGTATTTTGATTAGTAATAAGGTATTAATTTATACCTTTGGTTCAAATATATTTTATAAGACATAACCCACAATTTCATAAATAATTTGTAGATTTATAAAATATATTAATTTGTATTTAAAGATAATAAAGTGTCCATTTTATAAAAATAATTATTTAAAATTTATAAATAATATTTATATGATTTTTGTGATTATCTCATAATTAACTTGATTTAGAATTATTTTATAAAAATAAGTATTTTTAATATTTTTAAATAATATTTTATAAAAATCTATTAAAGTTTTAAATAAAATAAATTTACAGAAAATTATTTTGTAAGATTTAAAATAAGGAAAATTAATAAAATTTATTTTTATAATTTTTAGAAATTTTCCATATTTTTAAAGTATTTATAAAGCTTTTAAAAAAAATATAACAATAAAAAGGAGGTTGCCGGGTTCGAACCGGGACCTCACACCCCACACACACCGCCCAAACCAGTGAACCAAGGCTCTAAGCCGCGATATGAACCAGTTCCCTTTGTTTTAAACAGCTTTCACCCATTTCCCCCAAACCCGTACGAGCCCTAATTCGACTCGATCCAAATTGATCAAGAATTCGATTATGTAAACGATTACATGCATGGGGCTTTTGATCCCCATGTAAAACCGAGTATATGGATGTGTTCAATTACCTGTTTGGATTCGAATTGGGTTAAGCACAAATGTAGAACAGCTTCGACCGAAGCTTGAATCAGCTTGATGTGCAATTGTTGATGTAATCAAATTAATTACACAGGAAGTTTCCAATGTTATTAGTGAGCAGAAGCCCTCTAACAATTTCGGATTATATTGACCAGAAGGGTGTGTTCGACCAACTTGCAGGTCGCGGGTGAAATGGGGATTGAATTCGTTTGTTTTGTGTGTTATAGATGGAATTGAAAGTTGCTCACGATTAGGATCAGTATATAGTCGCTCAGGTTCAATTAATTAAACGAATTATTGGCGTTAGTGGTGATTGTGGTGGTTTCTTTCGGTCGAGGGTCGAAGTGGGTTAGGTACCCGATCACACTTCCATTGAACCTAATTTTTGTGGGGTATTAGTTCGGTCATGTTCTAGAATCGTTCGAAACTGGTTTTGAGTTTTAAATCGGGTCTTTTGGATAGATTTGGCCTTGCCGGAGCTTGCCGGAGATTGGCCGGACCGGCGGCCGGGAAAACGAAGGGTGGGGGGCTGGGTTTTCGATAATTACACAAATGGTCCCTGAGGTTTCAAAACATTTTTATTTCATGTTTTAATCTTTAAAAACAAGTTTCAAAATTTACAAAACTAACCCTGAACTTATTAAATTAAGTTAATAATTTCTATAAATTATTTTTATTAATAATATCTTCATTATTATTAATATTATCATTATTATTATTATTATTATTATTATTATTATTATTATATTATTATTATTATTTAACATATTAACTTGATTATTTATAAAATTAACTTTTAACTAATAAAAATAAAAAAAAAAATACGGGATGTTACAGTCTCCCCTGCTTTAGGAAATTTCGTCCCGAAATTTTAATTATGAGGAGACTGAAACAAAAAAGATTAGGTTACTGAGATTTTATTTGGTCCTCGCGTCCCCAGGTGAACTCTGGGCCATGTTTAGATTCCCAACGGACTTGACAATAGGTATCCGGCTTTATTTCATTTTTATAGAATCTTTTACAAGATTCTTGACGTAATGTATGCCAATTCGAACTCTTCCAGAGAATCGCGGGATTCTCTTTGAGATATGGCATATGGAATGTTAGAACACAATGACGAGTTATCATAGTATGTTAGACTTATAATCACAACTTCCAGAATGTAATTTCGTGGTAAGGCGATGTGTAGAAATCAAGATAAGACCAACAATGATAAGAAAGGTTATCCGTCGGAATTTAAGAATCCCAAACGTCACCATATGAAACGACCTTAACGCATATCTTGTGGATTGTATTTCTCCTTTGACCAACCATCGGTCTAGGAATAATACGCTATGCGAAGGTCTTGAAATGGGTTCACAATGATGGTTAAGAATATTGTTAAAACAGAAAAATGAATCAATCATTTAGAATAACGATTGATGTAATATCATACCACGGTATACGAATATTTGAAACAGATGCAGGTTAATTTCTGACATTGTGAGATAATGTGTCGAATTGAATTTCTATAATGCACCAATTATCATCATACAGTTAAGATAAGAGGCACTTATTCTGGCCAAGTTAAAACTAAAAAGTTTCCATGACCGGTAGGCATGAAGAAGATAGGTCACACACAACAATCATTTCCTTTCCAACCTTCCTATTCTAAGAACAATACTGTATACAATAATCTCAGTCTTCGAGTAGTTCTATACATCTTAACTTACGCATGTCAAGAGTTTTCCTATCTCCACCGACTAACTAATTTCTAAGCAACTGGGTTTCATGACAAATGAAGGAGTGAATTTGAAGGAATCAATGTTATCCTCTACCAGTATCCAACAGATATGTATTGATTGATGATAAGATATGTGCCTATAATAACATCTGAGTCTTCTTGTCTATTTCACCACTAGTTTGCTTGCTCTAATCTCCAACTTTGTCCTACTATTCACAGATCTTCCCAATGTTCTACTTAATTCTATTTGATCTAAATGTTACAAGGTATGACATTAGCTTTGTCAACTTATGGATTCTATCAGTATAAAGAGCATGATTCCAATATTACAATTTTAACCTTTGCATTTCATTCCTTGGGTAATAGTACTCACTCACCAATGATTTTAAACTTATCTCAAGTCATGCCTATTGCAGCCTCACTATCTTATACTTGAGTTTAGGCATTCTACCATTTCAGTGCGGTACCCACTAGTGGACAAGCATCATTCTTCAAAGGCCATGTATATTCTAAGCAACCATTCAATTTGCATAATTTCTGAAATGTAAAAGGAGTGACGTCTCACTAGAGATAAGACTAGTGTCACCATGTGATTCCCATATAGACTCTAGGTAGATTAGAACTTATATAAGGGTAAATGTTATAAATGTTTCATTTCCTATATATTCTGGCGCTCAAACTTTATCTACAGCACGGTTAGTTAAAAGCAGGGTCAAAATAGTTCCACCTAAGTTTCGTGTGAAGATTGTCATTAGGTGTCTAACGGTTGAAGATATTGAAAGATTTCACGAGCGTAGTTTTAAGGAAGGTGGTTATCAATCACAATCGGAGTTGATATTAAAAATTCCTTAAAGGCTTTGAGGTAATGATTCATGCCTATCTTGATAATAACAAGAAAACAATCTAAGGTTGACATTTGCCACCAAAATACGGGTTTCAATCCTATTTTGGTGAGATCATGTCATTTATGAAATGTAATTTCCAATGAGAATAATTGAAGTCAATCCTCAAGATAAGGAAGTCACCCCAATCCAGAGGATGAAATTTCATAGAACTAACAAATGGGAACCATTTATCGAAATAGAGAATCATCAAAGTAAGGGAATCTCCCCTGCTTTGATGAAATAGAATCATTTAGGAGATACGAGTGTTCTTAGTCATAGGTTGACTTGCAAACTCTTGCATTTCCCACGGTACAAGTAGTATAAATTTTGACTTTACGATGAAGGAAATTAATATCAATTAGGAATTAGGAAAATTTCAAGTTACATCAGTGTATCAAAGAAAGATCATGCTAACAAGCTTAAGATCAAGGTTTGAGATAGTAGAGTTTGTTAGGATGATTTCAAATCTTGAATAATTTAAATCAGGAAGACGAAATCAAGGACAAGAATGATTCGACATTATAATGAGATGTGAACATTCGATTCACAATCGAAGGGAATACGTGGACTTCTCAAGATATGAGATCAGCCATCACCTTATTGAAGACATGCGTACTTATAAGTGGTAACAAGGTTATGATTAGTTTATTCGATTATCGAGGTGAGTGACCACCTATAATATAAAATATTCAATTAACAAAGTATCCCGAGATGTAGGAATTCCACCTACAGCATTGCATGTTTGGGTGGTGTGACACAGACTTTGACGAGATTTTGAAAACCACGAATAACGAGTCAAAGCTCATTTTGAAAAGTAATGCCTTGACTATAATTTAAGATTTGTGTGTGCTTTGATAGGAATCAAAGTGTAAAAAAGAATCACATATGGTTCTACTTATCAAGTTCCAATAATCCATGCTTCGGTCCATCAAGATCATTATATTGCCTAGTTTAAGCACATTCTTAGTATACCGGTGATGTTTATATATAGGGTTCCCCGCAGCGTTCCCACCACATCCACGATATACTTTGAATAATACTTAAACTAGTTACATAACATCTTAATTTTCCTTAGCATCATTTCAAAGAATAACGTAACGTAAGTTTAATAAGAGCCACCGCAACTACACTTATGTATAGGCGGTTTTACCAGTTATATATGGCTACAGTCAAACCTATACATCGGTTCCACACGGGAATTGATGGCTGTAAAGAAAACATTCCCAAAGTGTAAATAGTTTAATGTGACGTAGCAAGATCCACAAAGCGCATACGTATAGTTTATATGACGTAGCAAGATCCACAAAGCGCATACGTATAGATTACAACCAAACCAGTCCTTAGGTCCCATTACTGGAACTAATGGTTGTAATGGATGCTCGGCAAAGAAGAACCACAAAGTAGACCCACAAAGAAGAACCACACCGCCGAAAGCATCCACGATCAATAGCATTCACAAGTAATCATCATATGACACTTAGCATCACATAATAGAGTATAGCCACCAAGTAACATATAAGGTAGCAACATAGCATAGAGTTAAGAGTCATAATAGCATCATGCCTCAGACAATCAGGATCATCACGTAGCCCAGTTTAAACACATTCTTGGTATACCAAGGATGCTTATATATAGGGTTCCCCGCAGCGTTCCCACCACATCCGTGGTATACCTAGAACGATGCCTAAACCAGTTACGTGACATCCGTTTATCCTTAGCATAAGGTTAATATGATTGGAAATACCATGAAGGCTTTAAGTAGGACAGGACTTGAGTAAGTGCTGATAATGTTTGATTGCCTTCAACAAGGACCTACAATGTTTGATTGCCTTCAACAAGACTTACAATGTTTGATTGCCTTCAACAAGGACTTACAATGTTTGATTGCCTTCAATAAGGACTTACAATGTTGATTGCCTTCAATAAGGACTTACAATGTTTGATTGCCTTCAACAGGACTTACAATGTTTGATTGCCTTCAATAAGGACTTACAATGTTGATTGCCTTCAATAAGGACTTACAATGTTTGATTGCCTTCAACAAGGACTTACAATGTTTGATTGCCTTCAACAAGGACTTACAATGTTTGATTGCCTTCAATAAGGACTTACAATGTTGATTGCCTTCAATAAGGACTTACAATATTTGATTGCCTTCAACAAGGACTTACAATGTTTGATTGCCTTCAATAAGGACTTACTAGAATTATGACCCTAGCACCCTAGGGTATAGAATAGAAACGTGTGATACCCATGATCGTTACCTCATGGTAAGATTAACCAGACTTTTCATGCATGGTGAATTGCAATTACGTGTGCACCCGTAATGGTAATTTACCTTGCATGGTCACCCTAGCTCCACTTACCCCAAGTTAACATCATAGTATTATCTGGATTCATCAAGCACAAATAATGTAATGTCCTTATGTCCATGAGCCAGTATTCCAATAATAGCATGTAATAGCAATAAGCATATAAGCACATTAAGTCTAATGGTAACTGCATATCCGTCATACTTTCAGGATTTCAGTTATAACAATGATAGGGTCGGATTCAATATCCGAGATCGACGCTACGCGTGATCACCGAAGTTCCCTAATAATATGATGTTGTGCGCATACAAGCGTAAAGTTCTTAGTATAAAAGTATCCCATGGAGAAAGACTGAGAGTAATATGTCTTCCCCAGGATGTTCAGATAACACGTGTACATGTATAAAATTAGGTATGTAGGAACATACTTGTAGATTATTAGGTATATAGGAATATACCTGTATATTAAGTTCATAGACTTAATATATTTGACCCATTTGCCTTGTAGATCTGTGTATTGACCATAGTTTATCACTCATCTCAGAAATCCCCAGGTAAGCATACCAGGTCTCGTAATGAGATATATGCGATATGCTTGCCTTAGCCCGAGGGCCTTTTGCCAGGAAATCCAGAATACAGGTGTCTATGTGTCACACAAATCATGAAAGACATTTAGGTAAAATCAAATGCACACAATCCCTAGCATGCATTCTATATGAAGGTTCTTAGGTTATAGTCTAGGTCGAATTCTCCACCTAAATCTCTATAACCAAGGCTCTGATACCAATCTGTCACCCCCGCTTAGAGCGGAAACACGAGGATGCGACGGACGGGATCGTCATAACACTTGGTATAAATACAGAGACATAATATGTGCAAAATCCTCGTGTCATGACGTTGCCCGACACAATGGTGACTTGTGTCGTGGTTAGTCAGTTCCACGACTATCATAGTCTTAATAATTCTAAAATCCATATACACAGTGTTCAATTATAACAGTAAATGATAAACAATACAAATGCAATCTATTGAAAGCCTGAGGGTCTCTGCTAAGGCACCAGCACTAGCTATCCTCTTTGATTATGTTCTCCTGAAAAGATATGCTCAAAATGTCAACACATAATGTTAGTGAGTTCCGCAGGTTTAAATTTAAAACATTTGATGCTGTGTAGAATTTGATATGGAATCATACTGTAAGCAAAAACCACATAACATGTGTTTTAAAGACAACCAAACCCTATGACGTTTATGCATATAAGTTCGACGGAATATATTCACCCATGGCCTGATTGCTGGCAGCTGTAGTCGGTAACTCACAAGTTAAACCGATCTGTCGAGGGTGGGGGTGTCAACCCAGTAGTACTACCAATACCTATCCGTTGGTTCCCAAACCCGGAATTAATGGTTGTAAGAATCATAGAATAACACCATGTATGTATTAGAATATAAGAATAGTATCACATTGATTCCAAGTATAAAATTGTATGTAAGATTGTACAGCATCGAAAACGGGTGAGCATACTTTTCCCCCAAGTTTGAAAAACATTGAAACAATTATAAAGCATAAAAGGGGCCACGGAACTCACCTTGAATTGATGTAATGTATATGAACAAGAACTTCAAAGATTAAGCAATGCACGATCAAGCACGATCAATACCTATTATTAATTGTAACTAAGTCTTTAAAATGTGTTTATTGCGAATAAATATATTTGGTAAGATTTGAGTTGATTTGGTTTAACACGTGTCACACACGCAATATGTTACAATGTTTTTATAGATTTCTATTTGTATTAATAAATATTATCAATAAGTATTAAACTTATTAAATAATTATTTATATTTTGATTTCCATTAAAAGGGTTTTCATATTTGTATTAAATATTTTTGGAATTAAAAATAATGTGGTCTAATTATATAATTTATAATTATCCAATAATATTTATAAATAAGAATATTTACACTTATAGTATTTTGATTAGTAATAAGTATTAATTTATACCTTTGGTTCAAATATATTTATAAGACATAACCCACAATTTCATAAATAATTTGTGGATTTATAAAATATATTAATTGTATTTAAGATAATAAAGTGTCCATTTTTATAAAAATAATTATTTATAATATTTATAAATAATATTTATATGATTTTTGTGATTATCTCATAATTAACTTGATTTAGAATTTATTTTATAAAAATAAGTATTTTAAATATTTTTAAATAATATTTTATAAAAATCTATTAAAGTTTTTAAATAAAATAAATTTACAGAAAATTATTTTGTAAGATTTAAAATAAGGAAAATTAATAAAATTTATTTTTATAATTTTTAGAAATTTTTCCATATTCTTAAAGTATTTATAAAGCTTTTAAAAAAAATATAACAATAAAAAGGAGTTGCTGGGTTCGAACCCGGGACCTCACACCCACACACACACCGCCCAAACCAGTGAACCAAGGCTCTAAGCCACGATATGAACCAGTTCCCTTTTGTTTTAAACAGCTTTCACCATTTCCCCCCAAACCCGTACGAGCCCTAATTCGACTCGATCCAAATTGATCAAGAATTCGATTATGTAAACGATTACATGCATGGGGCTTTTGATCCCCATGTAAAACCGAGTATATGATGTGTTCAATTACCTGTTTGGATTCGAATTGGGTTAGCACAAATGTAGAACAGCTTCGACCGAAGCTTGAATCAGCTTGATGTGCAATTGTTGATGTTAATCAAATTAATTACACAGGAAGTTTCCAATGTTATTAGTGAGCAGAAGCCCTCTAACAATTTCGGATTATATTGACCAGAAGGGTGTGTTCGACCAACTTGCAGGTCGCGGGTGAAATGGGGATTGAATTCGTTTGTTTTGTGTGTTTAGATGGAATTGAAAGTTGCTCACGATTAGGATCAGTTATATAGTCGCTCAGGTTCAATTAATTAAACGAATTATTGGCGTTAGTGGTGATTGTAGTGTTTCTTTCGGTCGAGTGGGTCGAAGTGGGTTAGGTACCCGATCACACTTCCATTGAACCTAATTTTTGTGGGGTATTAGTTCGGTCATGTTCTAGAATCGTTCGAAACTGGTTTTGAGTTTTAAAATCGGGTATTTTGGATAGATTTGGCCTTGCCGGAGCTTGCCGGAGATTGGCCGGACCGGCGGCCGGGAAAACGAAGGGTGGGGGGCTGGGTTTTCGATAATTACACAAATGGTCCCTGAGGTTTCAAAACATTTTTATTTCATGTTTTAATCTTTAAAACAAGTTTCAAAATTTACAAAACTAACCCTGAACTTATTAAATTAAGTTTAATAATTTCTATAAATTATTTTTATTAATAATATCTTCATTATTATTAATATTATCATTATTATTATTATTATTATTATATTATTATTATTATTATTATTATTTAACATATTAACTTGATTATTTATAAAATTAACTTTAACTAATAAAAATAAAAAAAAATACGGGATGTTACAGTTTATACTCATTTTATCCAGGAATTCAGACCAATTTAAATGCTTTTTGTAAAATGTTCCCCCAGAAGTACATGACCATTATACCCACAATATGTTATACACAGGTCATTGTTATTACATATTCATTTTAGGGGGCATTATGGTCATTCAAAAAACAATCCATGATTCAGCCGCTTTAGGAAATTTGTTATTTCTTGACATCCACCACCCATTTGAAAGTTAAAATCAAAATAAAACCGTATGCTGGTAATGTTTTGATGATGGATGTTGTGCACCAGATGTTGGAAGAAAATCTATACCCACTAGTGGAACAGCTAGAACCAGAATCAGCAGCAAAGGTAACAGGGATGCTTCTAGAAATGGATCAAACCGAATTCCTTCACTTACTGGAATCCCCTGATGCCCTGAAAGCAAAGGTTGCAGAGGCTATGGAGGTCTTGAGGAATGTTTCTCAACAGCAGCATCAGCAGCATCAGCAGCAGCAGGCGGCAGTGTTGGGTTAATCTTGATCGGGTCAAGTCGGGTCATGGGTTATTAGAAAATTTATTGAGTCACATGTTTTTAATTATTAGTTGACCATAGTTAGTTAGCAGATTAATGGGTCTAGATAATGGAGTAGTGGGTTAGTGGGTTAGTGGGTAAGTTAATTTCCTTTTCTTTAGGTGCAAATATTTTTCTCTATTTAATGTACATTTGAGAATGAATGAGTAGTAAGAATTGAGTATGATCTTGGGCCTGAAACCAACATTTGGTATCAGAGCGCAAGGTTAGAAAAGAAAGCTGTTTTGAGAGTCGGTTCCGGTACGAGGACCAGCCCTTGGCTGCAGGCTGAAGAACGAGAGATGAGCAGAAGAAAGACGATAGAAGCGGTGAAAATGTGAAGGTGTTGATTGGAACGGTAGAGAAGATTGATAAGAAATCAAGCAAGCACACAAGAAGGTAGGTGAAGCAGGGGCACACACACCTGAACATTGTGGCTGTTTTGATTTCAAAGGAAAGCACGCAAGCAACCTGCTGGAATTAATTGAAGGCCGGTAGTAAGCAACCAAGCACGTGAAAAGGTAAAAACCGCCGTCAAAGAAAGAAAGCAAGAAGGCAGGCATCTTAATTAATTTGAACACGTAAGCACACAAGCAAGTTGTTGAATTAATTATGAGCCCCACATAGAAGAAATCAAGTGTGTAAGCAAGAAACCGCAAGTGCGGTTCGTGTAGCAAGAGCAAAAGAAAGAAAGCAAGCAAGAAAGTAAGCAAGTTAGCAAGAAAGATGATTCGAAGTTAGTAAGCAAGAAAGAATCGAATCAAGAAGCAAGAAAACCGGTACCGGGTATAAAAAGAAAGAGCAAGATAAGCAAGAAAGAAAGAAGAAAGAATGAAGAAAGAATGAAGAAAGAATGAAGAAAGAATGAAGAAAGAATGAAGAAAGAAGGAAGAAAGAAGCAGAGAACCGAGAACCAGATCAAGATTAAGGGGGTGAATGTTGGTTAATCTTGATCGGGTCAAGTCGGGTCATGGGTTATTAGAAAATTTATTGAGTCACATGTTTTTAATTATTAGTTGACCATAGTTAGTTAGCAAGATTAATGGGTCTAGATAATGGAGTAGTGGGTTAGTGGGTTAGTGGGTAAGTTATTTCCTTTTCTTTAGGTGCAAATATTTTTCTCTATTTAATGTACATTTGAGAATGAATGAGTAGTAAGAATTGAGTATGATCTTGGGCCTGAAACCAACAGGCAGCAGGTGTGCTGCTAACCAATTGGCAGGTCTCTCGTTGAATGATGGCATTGTTTCTTAGACTTTAGGTTTTGTTTTGTTTTGCAGTTGGATCATCACTCGTCGGATATCGAGATCGAGACGAACCATACATTGCTCGATCCGATGCTACGACAATGGTGCCGGCGGTGGACGGTGCCGGCGGTGGTGTGTGGTGGCGGTGGTGTGTGTGGTGGTGGTGGTATGTGGTGTGTGGTGGCGATGGTGTGTGGTACTGTGGAGAAGAATTGAAAAGTGAGATGATGATATTTTTATAGCCCTTAGGGGTATTTTGGTCTTTTTACAAAAATCTAACAGAAAATGTTAACACCGTTAGAAATTTGGACTGAAACAGAGAACTTTTTCAATCTTTGGTACTCAAAGGGAGACAAAATAAACGTTGGTACTCAAGCGGAGTCAATTTGCAAAACACAGGGGCCAAAACCGAGATTTACTCTAATTAATAACACATTTTCCCTCCCGCAAATTTAGGAAGCGCCCTGACGAATTAACGGGTTAGCCATCGGTTAACGATCGAACTCAAGAGCCTCATAATCACGTATGATCTTCATTCTGAAATCACCGATTCGACATAATTTCTAGATCTTTGTTGAATTTTCACCAACATACATCAATGGATGGTAGATTAAGCATTTGAAAAGGGAGAAATCAAGTAGTTTCCCAATCGAATCGAGGGAGAAAATACATTAGGGTTCTTGTTCTCCACAGGTTAAGTTAGATGGAATCGAAGGGATCGATGGGTGTCCTCTGCTATTCTGTTATAATCGCTATTCTTGTGTTGGAATCGGTTTTATTTGTTAATGGTGGATTAACCAGTAGTTTTGTGAGACAAACTCAGAAGACTATCGACATGCCTCTCGATAGTGATGTGTTCAGTGAACCACCTGGTTATAATGCGCCCCAACAGGTATTGATTTCGATCCATTTCGTAAGTTTTGTCCCATGATTATTTTGATACGTGTATTAATATGATATGTAATGAATCAAATTTTGATGACTTTTCATCGATTGGGAACGATTTTGGGATGGATTTTATGGGTTTTGTTTGGATATAGGGATCCGTTTGCAATTTGCTTTGGATTTGGCTGTATATCTCTATGTTTATCTGATCTAAGACCCCCCCCCCCCCCCCCCCCCCCAAAACCAATTTCAAGTTCTTCGGTATATACAGTGGCGCAGCTCGAACACTCCCATGGGCGCGGAGGCGACTCGATATTTATACACACACATATGATAAGCTTGTTTGTATTATCCTTTCATTTGGAGATAAATTTGACGTAGGGTGTTTTAAGAACGCCTAATTCACACACCCTTTTATGTAAGACAAACCCCCCCTCCCCCATATATATATATATATATATATATATATATATATATATATATATATATATATATATATATAATAAATAAATAAAAATAAAAAATTAAGGGGAGTAACACGTTTTCTGCACACTTTGATAGCACTATGCTACAAGCACTTTTGGCGGGGCTTGTTTATATAAGTCCCATTATCCAATTAATTGCTTTGATTTGGAGAAAGTTACAAGTGTTTTGTTTAACTTAAGAACACTATTTTTCAATTAATTGGCTCTACTGATATAAGAACTATGTAGGTAGCAATTTGGGGTGTCATTTTCTTGATTGTAATAACAAAATATTTTTCTTCTCTTTTTTCTTTTTGAATTTAAGGTTCATATAACCCAAGGAGATCATGTGGGGAAGGCAGTGATTGTATCTTGGGTAACAATGGAAGAACAAGGTTCTAATATAGTCACTTATTGGAGAGAAGACGATAAAACTAAGAACATAGCAAATGGCATTGTCACTACCTACACATTCTATGATTATACTTCTGGATTCATTCATCATTGCAATGTCACTGATCTGGAGGTACTATTTATATCCACACAATTCTTTTTATTTATCAATATATTGTTTTCTTTTGATATCATTCTCGGATTAGGATTGTTAATCCTGATTAGGGGATGATTGGGTTTGCTTATTTAATTAATTTATCAGCTTATCATGTTTTTTAAAGCAGATAAAAGATTTGAGTGTTTGGATGAAAAAATTGTTTATACTCGGGTGAAATAAGTTGTTTTACAACAAGCAGATTGCGATTGGCTATTTCAAACTAGTTACATTTTATGGATTCAAATTACAAGTTCCCACGTAGGGTGAATTAAGTCGTTTTTAATAACTGATTAATTAAGGAACACTAGATGATAATTGTTTAAAAGTACATTGATTATGATTATTATATTTCCCTATATTTCACAGTATGATACAAGATACTATTATGAAGTTGGGATTGGAAACACATCAAGAACTTTCTGGTTCACTACTCCTCCTGAAGTTGGACCAGATGTACCATATACTTTTGGCCTTATTGGTATCCTATCTTCATAAATTTTGTATATAAGAATCCAACAGTAAAATTTCTGAACAAGTTTCAGTATTTCTGATAATTTTTAACTCATTTACCTGACACGTATCTTGCCACCTCTAATTAATGTTGGATTACAGGAGATCTTGGTCAAACTTTTGACTCAAATGCCACACTTACTCATTATGAAATGAATCCCATAGAAGGGAAAACCATATTGTTTATGGGAGACATTTCTTACGCTGATACGTATCCTGATAACGATAACACGAGATGGGATTCATGGGGTCGGTTTGCTGAAAGAAGTACAGCTTATCAACCATGGATATGGACAGCTGGAAATCATGAAATTGATTTTGCACCAAAACTTGTAAGCTTCCATTGATTTTTACAGAGATGTAAATGCTGTCCCTTCTTTTTTTAAGTGGTTTGATTTGGGTTATGTTTTTTCTTCTTAAACGAGTCAAATTAGAAATATAGACTTAAAAGGCGTCTGGTTCAAATGGGTCAAGGCAGGTCAAACAGATTGAAAGTCACCTATGTTTCATCCATACAATTTCCTAAATCATTTTATGATGAGATTTAGATCATTCTTGTAATGATGTTGTCTATGTAAACACAATAAATGTATCGGTTACTTTTAAAAGTTCAAATTTTTTACAGTAAAGTTTTTATGAGGTCAACTCAAACCAATCCAACCCTTTCTGATCCATAACTAAATGAAATGTTTCAACCCAACCCCATTTTGATCTGACCCTTGTAGGTGAGCAGGTGGAAGACACATTTTATATAGAACCTTGTATGTAATCTTATTAAAAAATTAAGATCATTATTATGACAAAGTTGTTTTTGTAATGGTAATTATCATATTAATTATTTTAAAACGTTCACAAGGTTACAATAACTTGTTTGAGGGTCAACCCATACTAAGTGTTGACACATTTCAGCCCGACCCCTTGTTGACCTGCCTAACCCTGTCTTGCCACCTATAAACACTGAAACTTGATAGTGTTATAAACTTATAATCATGCTGTCTAGCTGTGAGATGGTTTTAAAAGATTCATGACTAACTTCATTTAAAAGTTGAAAATGAATCTATTTGATGTCAAAACTCATACTTTACATTTGTTTAAATTTGGATCCTTTTGTTGCAGGGAGAGACTGAACCTTTTAAGCCTTATACTCACAGGTACCAGGTCCCTTTTGAGGCATCACAAAGCACTTCACCTTTTTGGTACTCCATTAAGAGGGCTTCAGCATACATCATTGTTTTGTCTTCATATTCAGCTTATGGTGATCAAATATAAGTTTTTTATTTTCTCTCAAAATACTCTAGCTAAACTTCAACATAAATGCTCTAAATTTTTTTTTCTATTAAATTTTTAGGTAAATACACTCCTCAATACGAATGGCTTGAGAAAGAATTATCTAAAGTTGATAGAGCTGAAACACCATGGTTGATTATCATGACACATTCCCCATTGTACAATAGCTACATGTATCACTATATGGAAGGTGAATCTATGAGAGTTCTGTTTGAGCCGTGGTTTGTGAAGTTTAATGTTGATGTTGTGTTTTCTGGGCATGTGCATGCCTATGAACGCTCGGTAAGTCTTTTTACACAATCCATTTTTGTTGTTTTTTGAAAAAAAATTCTAAAAAGCACAAAAAGGCACATCAAAAGAGTTCAAAACTTTTGTAGTTTGTCTACTAACACACCAATGGTAATTAATCCAGTCACAGTGATTCTGTGATTCTAACCCATGAATTATAAACCACCTTGACCTATCCCTTGACGTGGTAGGATGAACGGTCACGTGGGTTGGGTAATGGGCTAGAATGGGTCCAGCTTGAAACATGTCATTTTTAGTTTGGGCTAAAAGATTGGAATGACCTGTAAACACCTTTTTGTCCAACTTTGTGAAATAATTAATGCACTGGTTATTATAATAGTATTATAAATCTTGAAAGAAATGATTAATGAAGTTGTATGCGGGACATTTCCCATTAGGCAACTTTTAACTGAGCTAAGTGTTCTGATTTGATACATTTGAGATGGAACACAACACAAATCAACATATTTCAAGTAAATGGATTGAATTTGCCACCTCTAGGCTCAGTTGGGTATTTCTAAAATGAAAATTGATTTTATGACTTGAATAAGTTACCTTAATTGCCATTCTGCAATCTTCCCTAAGCATAAATTAAGCATAGTTTTTTTGTGAAAAAAATTTGTTGCCACAGGAGCGCGTATCGAACATTGGTTACAATATTGTTAATGGGAATTGTTTTCCTGTAAAAGATGAATCTGCCCCTATATACATAACCATTGGGGATGGAGGAAATATTGAGGGTTTGGCAGTCAAGTAAGTAATAACATCTTATTACATTATCTTACAATACTATTTTCTTGTTTATATCAATAACTAACTCAAACTTTGTTTGATGATGATGTAGCATGACTGAACCACAACCAATGTACTCAGCTTTCAGAGAAGCTAGTTATGGGCATGCAATTTTCAACATCATCAACCGAACACATGCATTCCATAGCTGGCATAGGAATCAAGATGGATATGCTGTGACCGCTGATTCGATGTGGTTTTATAATCGGTATTGGTATCATCATGAACAGCATGCATCATCATAATCTCATGTTTGTCTAACTTTTGGAACACACATTTTAAGGTAATATTAGTGGTATAAACTTTAGGCCATGTTTTTTATCCTGTTCTTTTGTTTTGGTTTCTTGTGGGAAGCTATTATAAGTTGATTTTTGTAGATGTGAATTTGAGAGGCATATAATGTATTGCCAATTTTGAGATAATAGATTTGAACTCATCCAATATTGCAAATTAAGCCATTAAACATAATTTTAGATGCTGCTGGAGAATTGCAAAGTGCAAACCAATCCCAATACTGCAAATGCATAATTTTGGGATTTGAATTAATTAATAAGTAAATAAACAATAAAGGTACATTTATTTTGTTAATTTCGTATGCAGTGTCTATAAACAATAAAGGTACATTTGTTAATTAATAAGTAAATAAACAGTAAAGCCATTAAACCACCGGTTGTATCCTTCAGCCCTGTCTTGCTGGCTCGATCTTAATTACATTGAAAGGTACTCCGATTAGTCATTCATTTTAGTTTTCAAACATTAAACCTCACTGGAGGTTGCGATTATGTGAATGAGTATCATGAGCTTGTGTTGTCACATAATTTGCAATTTAGCTAATGATTTGGTGAAATAACAACACGAACAATATTGTTTCCTTTGATGATGTAACGGTTGATATCGATCTGGTGTTTTTGGTGTTTTTAGGACTAGAGATGCAATGAAAAAGGGTAAGTATTATACCATTTAGGATGTCCTAAAAAACAAAATTGTTAATTATGATGAACAAACAAACAATATTAGTCGGTATTAAAAATCGAAAAAATCCCAAAAAGTCACTCGGTACAAGAAGTCACCTGTAAGTAAACTCTACTATCTTTAGAAGGTAGAACCAAACACATAACTTACTATCTTTCATCACTCGGGTCACTTTCAAACATGTGTGATGAATCAGATCATTTAACTATCATTTCTTAAAAAGTTACGATACTTTCCAACACAATGATTTTAAATAACAACATACATAGCACGCGATATAAATATTTTTTCTAAAAAATCATATATCTTTGACGTCTTCTGCGACGTCAAGGTCGTGATAACCTTGTCATCGTGCATTGTCCTTCTATATACATGTCTCACTTAAACGACCTCTTCACAATAGAAATCGCTGATGCATCACCACCTATCTCCTCAAAAACGACTATCAGATTTCGTGTCGGTTTTAACCAAGATCGAGGGACGTGGTACCTACAAAACCAAGATAAAAACTTATAGTTGAAACTTTAACCGAAATGTGTCGGGTTGACCCAGCCTAAGCATTTTCTATGATTTATGGATGAAGGGAAATGGTTAAATATACCATCGTTGAGTCGGTTTCCCACAGCGAGTTTGACACTTAGCGGGTCGGTATGTACCAGCATAGTTGCAGCCTGTACAACTACCTTTTGCATGAGCTGTCCAATATCTTCCTATGCTCTGACCATTGATCCACACTTGACCCTTGCCCATGCTCTTCATGTCAATAGCCAAAGGCTCAACCCCTTGTGGTGCATTGAAATAAGCCTACAGGTTTACAAGTGGTTGATGACTTAATGCATCTAGAGGACTATATAAATTACTTGAGATCTAAAGTATAAATGGGTCGATTTTAATCATGTTTGTGTTTAACGGGTCAAACGAGTTAAGTTAGACCATTTAAAAAAAACTGACAGGTTTAAACTTTAAAGTCACCCGATGTGTTTCTAACCCGTTTTAATATGACAACACCACTCTTTTTGACTCGACACATTTTGGCATGTTTTCAAACATACCTGACATGACTCGCTCATTTTGACACCTCTACAAATCCATACCTTGTACCATGTAAGTGGCCTATGTACTTGTCCTAACAAGGACGATTCTGTCCAATCAACCGATGAAACCTCCGTTGGCGATGCTATGTTTCTGGATTCGCCTTTCAGGCCAACCTGTAAAACCGAAACACAATGGAAGAACAAAATGAAGATATTGACCCTTTGTTCGATAGGACTTATAGTTAAAATTTGAGGTCAAACGGGCTAAAGAAACAAACCTGGTATGACCATTTCTGATGAGATAAATCCCACGAACCACGACCTACCCCGTGCAACACAACGGGTCCAAAAACTCCCGTTTTCCATTGCTCAAAACGCGGCCCGTTGTTCTTTAGTCACGAAGAATCATCATATTTAGACTCGATTAAACAGTAAGATCAATCAATGAAAATAAAAATATGACAGCTATTGAAAAGGTTGTACAAAACCTATGGACTTTTAGAGTTAATGAAAAAAGCCCTTTCTTTTTTACATGTAGGGGTGAGCATGGATCGGATTTGTTCGTTATAGGTTGAAACTTAACCTTTTCGGTTTTAAATTTTTCATAATGGATCTCTTTTGGTTATAAATTGTTAGGTTATTTGAAAACATGGTTCGGTTAACCACAACTTTAAACATGGGTGGATTCAATCTAATTTTATCTTGTTATATATTAGGTCAAATAAATGTTAACAATGTCTTTTATTTATAAAGAAGAATAAGTAACAAATAATATATTATTTTAGAAAATATAACATAACCTTTTTACATATAACATATTATTTATAAAAAATAGAAAATTGTAAATATTGGTTAAAGTCGGGTTGGTTCGATTAAATCATACCTGAAGTATAAAAAGGTTATCAAAAAATTATAACTGAAACATTGGATTCTCTGTGGATTTTGATTTTTTGGTTATTTGATTTTTTCTGCTCACCCCTATGACGACTCTTTTGTTAAGTTTATAAAAGTCTAGGGATCTAATAAGCTAAATATATTATGTGTGAATTCTACAAAAGTTTTATATTTTTTAGAGTAAATCACCATTTGCATCCTTAAGGTTTGTTGATTTTTACCATTTACATCCCTACAGTTTAAAAATCCTCATATACCCCCTAACGTTTTATTTTTGTTCTCATTTGAATCCAAAACACTAACACCGTTAACTTATTCTGTTAACTTTTTGTAAAAAGACTAAATTACCCATAAAATTAAAGTGAGACCCACCCACACCCCCACCCAAAACGTGGTCGCCGTGAAAAAGCCATGCACCACCACAACCAACGCCTCTCCGCCGTCTCCATCGTGCCGGACAACGAAGTCGAGAACGAAATCGACATCCTTTCCAAAATCCACAGCCCCCATCTCGTCAATCTCGTCGGATTCACCAACAACCCTCATCAAAA
Organism: Flaveria linearis; assembly: GCA_024085815.1. Classification (NCBI taxonomy): domain Eukaryota; kingdom Viridiplantae; phylum Streptophyta; class Magnoliopsida; order Asterales; family Asteraceae; genus Flaveria; species Flaveria linearis. Next base: position 2,172,732 of record CM044001.1, read on the forward strand.
TCGCTTCATTCGTCTGCAATGATAGGAGGTTTGAACTCAGGGTTGATATCGCGTTCGATAGGAGGTTTCGTGGCTCTAACAAGAACCGTTTGAACTCAGGGATGATATCGCGTTCGATAGCTTCATTCGTCGGTGCGAAAACGGTGATGTTGTGGTTGACGACGGTGGATTCTAGGGTTTGTAGCAGTAGGGATTTTTCTACGAGCTCTGATAGCTCGGTGTAACGTGAGTCGTGGTCCGACGAGTGCATCAGGCGTTTGCGGCGGCGGCGTTCGGTGGCGGCTTCTTCGGCGGAGGAGAAGGCGAAGGATCGGAAGGGGGTTAGGGAGGTAGGGTTTGGGGTTTGGGGGTGGAGAGATAGGGTTTGGAGGTTGACGGTGGTGGTTGTGACGGAGGTGCAGCGGAGGGTGCGGAGGAGTAGGCGAGCTAGCGTCATGGCAGTGGTGGTGGATGACGGTGGTGACGGCGGTGGAAGTGGTGACGGTGGTTGTGGTGGTGGAGTGGGTGGGGGTTGTGGGTTAAGGGTTAAGAGATGGAGAGAGAAATAGATAAAGAGAGAAAGGGCAATTTAGTCTTTTTACAAAAAGTTAACAGAATAAGTTAACGGTGTTAGTGTTTTGGATTCAAATGGGAAGAAAAATGAAACGTTAGGGGATATATGAGGATTTTTAAACTGTAGGGATGCAAATGGTCAAAATCACCAAAGTATGCAAATAGTAATTTACTCTATTTTTTATATATTTGCTTAAAAATAAACATGAATCAAATGACTCACTTGTAACCCAACAGCAACACTAAGCAGTTGAATCTTGTTCATTCCAGCCCTTAAATTGGCATTTGCTCTGAATGTTATTTTCCTATTTTCTTGATTTCCAAATGCTGAACCTATTGATTTTGTCACACAATAATAAGTTTAGCACATTAAGCTGTACATTGTGCTTACGGAAGTTGTACATTGTGCTTATTGGAGTTGTACCTGCGAGCACGCTATTGATGAAAACATGTAAAACATGGCCTTCGGATTCCACGGTTAGAGTAGGAACAACGTTTCGGTGCAATTCGGATGGGTTTATCACAACACTATAAACCAAGCTCAATAACATGAGTGCAAGTGTTATAGTGCATGATGTACAAGTTTTAACACACAATGTACACATTTTAATACAAAATGTACAAGTTGTATGAAGTTCATATAGTTTTTACTTTTAGGACTGCTAAACACACCCCACCTATGTTTTTTCTCAATGTAGCCCCTATTATACGTGCGTATAAAAAGTCGTGTACTGGCGTATGCAAGCCTAGAGTACCACTTTTCTAAAGGTAACAACATAAGTTACAAGTTTTAGTGGACAATGTACAAGTCCTAAAGCATAATGTACCACTTTTCTCACCTGGTTGAATACCAAAGATAGTCACTTGCATCTCTAGTTACACTCAACTGATCCAACAGCCCGGTAACTGTCATCTTTGATTCGGCATCAACGGTTGAAACATCTTCACTAAAAGTTTGCCACGCAAGTCTATTCACATTTGTTGGCAACCAATTAACTAACGATGTTTTCGACCCGACCTGAAAGGCCAGAAAACCCGATCAGGGGTGTGCTCTAGGTACTTGTACCTCATGCAAGGTTAGTTGTACTAACCTGAGCTGTGTTAAAAGCAACATTTTTGCAATCAGGAAGAATGCTAATGGACCATGGTGGGAGATCATAACGCCTGTTTCTGAATCTAACGGTAGTCGACGAGTTATATGGTAGTTGGCTACAAATGCAGCACAACCTCCGGTTTTCGAAGAAAACACGTGTGCCTGTAAAACAATGTTATGTGTTATATGCGTATTTTACCTCGAGTAATATATTTTCACAGCGTATCTTTTAATAGTAATCACTGTTAATGAAGTCATAGTTAAAAACTTAAAATGGCCAAAAGGAATTTTTTTTCAAAAATAGGATAGTACACTTTGTAAAAAAGAAATAGAGCAATTTTACATATCGTCTGTAAATTCACAAAATATAATATTAGTGTAGATCATGCTAGTAAAACAGTATACATTATACATTAAAAACTTGCGTTGAAAGCCTATTTTATGTTTTTCGTTCTTAGGATTTAAATTTTCTCTTTCGCGATACGTTGGGAGAGGGGGCTTCAACAAACCTGTTCATAGGATCCTAAGGAAACGAAAGCGGGATCAGCAGAAACAATAGCTCGTTCACTTAATTTAATAGCCCTATGAAGCGCCTTTAGGTGATCATATTTGGGTTGTCTTAACAAACCTGTAATATAAAAAAAAAATTAAAAATTAAAAAAATGATTTTAAAAAAGGCCAACTCGTCCGGTCCAAAGTTTGGACTATGTCAAAGTGGCCCAACAACAAAGATTAAGTGGGTCCAAAGCCCATTAGGGGCGTACCGTATTCATCTATTGGAGCATCATAGTCATAGCTCGTAGTGATAAACGGGCCACCGGCTGTCCTTCCAAAGTTCGTTCCTCCGTGATACTATACGATAAAAAACCGCATTTTAGTTTATTAACAAACTTTTAATGTGATTGTTATTTTAGTATTTGAATAACATGCTAACCATGTAATAGTTTGTGAATGAGCCCCCCTTTTGAATGAACCGGGCCACTGCGAAGGCTAGATCTTGAGCGGGTCGATGAGGTAGCGGCCCACCGAAATCCGAGAACCTTATATGATAACTTTCAAGTCAATGAAGAGATTCTTCAAGCATGATTTTGACTTTAAAAGTCAAAACTGTTGTATAAACATTCTCATATGAAATTTGAAAAGTGAAAGTCTTGATGTTTGACTTACCAGCCACTCCAAGCCTCAGTCCACATTGTGGGTTTGGTTTCTTTGTTATTTGGAGTGAAATAATCACAATAAAACCCATTGCAGGTGTTTATCTATCAAAATTCAAAATACCCAAATATAAAATAAAAATCTTTAGAATTAGTCATATTGTCTATTGACAGTACTTTACCATAATTTTGACCCGTTTACATATTAACAGTTCAATTTCAGGTTCTTTTTATCACCTAGGGATCAAAGATGGAAAAATCAAACCAAGACTCGTCAAACGCGTTGAAAGTTGCCCCACGTGTATATCTAAAATATAATATATTTTAAATCATTGTTTTCAAAATAATAGATTATAATAATATAGTATTTGTGATCATACTACACAGTTATTTATAAAATTTGGCCAAATAGTGTACGGTGTCAACCTGACCCGTTTTGGCCCGAACAAGGAAATTGCCAGTTTTAAAGCATAAAAATCTCAGAAATCATTTTTCCGAAATAGGGTATTACTGAGGTAATGTAATGTTTGAAATCACACGTGACACTAATTATATATTAAGATATAAGTTTAAGACAAGATATTCCAAATCAGCATTATTTCAGCCCAAACAAAAGCTTGTTTTACCCGTTACCAAACCTCTCCATTTTTGCCCCGTCTACCAGCAATGGTAAGTCGGAATTCTGCTGTCGGGTTTGATGCCAAAATGGATAATCGGCATGAATCCTGACACCATAATCGTAGGTAACAATAAAAGAGTACATACAATAGGATCAGGAGCATCATCTTGCTTGCACATAACCCAAGGGACACCGGTGTTCAAACCAACAGCCATTTTAGCAGCCCAAGTCATGTAAGCGTGACCAGCTGCGCCATATGCTTTAGTATCCGCCCCATATTCATTCTCTATCTGTTCAGTTTACCAAATTACATGTAAGAAGCATACACATTTGTGTTTTTTACATGATTTATTCAGTCATATACCATTTTTTTATGCTGCTTTTTTCGTATGATCAAATGGACTCTTAATTTCTAATAAAGGAAATCTTGCTTAAGCCAAATCATAAATTAAAAGCATACCCATTTGTTTTTTCACAGTATATCGCCAGTTTATACCATTTTAATGACACCCGTATTGTAAAATTGGTAAATGTTATAAACTAATAGTGTATCAGATTATAATTAGTTTATAATTATTGTAATTATCGGTTTAGGGATAGTTATCTCCTAGTTTAAATATTCGTTTGATTGTATCTATCCCTAAGATGTCGGGATTCCTTTGTAACTATATATTGCACATTCATGGAATGAAACGGGGAAGGAAATTCATTAACTTTCATGGTATCACAGCCTTCTTCTTCTCCCTAACCCTAGTCGCCGACCCTTCTAATCGGCTCTCACTCAAATTTTTTTTTTTCGTTCCTGCCTCATCCATCGTCTCTACCCGATTCCATGGAGACCAAGATTCATCCGGCTATCACCGTTTCCAACATCCGTAATTTTATCCCTATAATTCTTGACAACGAAAGTGCTCAATACATTACATGGTCCGAGCTCTTCAAAATCCATTGTACGGTTTACCTCGTTGACAATCACCTTCAACCACGAAAACCGGATACCGAGAAGGCTGCCGACGCGGAATCATCTTCAGCAACCGGGGCATCTTGGAAAAGGTTAGATGCAATTGTCCTCCAATGGATTTACGGGACTATATCTCCAGATCTTCTCCGCACGATCCTAAAGAAAGACACCACGGCGTACGATGCGTGGTGTGCACTAGCGAACATGTTTCAAGACAACAAGGCTTCGCGGGCTCTCCATCTTCAAACTAATAGAAACCCAGTTTGAAAGAAAAATAAAACAATTCCAATGTGACAACGGGAAAGAATACGCCAACAATTCTTTTCAAACATTCTGTCAACAGCATGGCATGATGACCCGTTTCTCATGTCCATACACATCCTCACAAAACGGCAAAGCGGAACGCAAAATCCGCTCGATTAACAATATTATTCGTACCCTCTTAGCTCAATCTAATCTTCCTAATACTTTCTGGCACCATGCCTTGGAAGTTGCCACTTATCTCATTAACATCCTCCCAAGTAAAAACCATAACTTTAAAACCCCCACACATCTACTTTATAATCGTTCACCATCCTACGATCATCTCCGGGTATTTGGGTGCCTTTGCTACCCACTTTTACCCTCCACCTCCATCCACAAACTAAATTTCCGCTCCAAACCTTGCGTTTTTCTCGGTTACCCGACACAACATAGAGGGTACAAATGTCTCGATCTCACCACTCAGAAAATCATCCTATGCCGTCACGTTCAATTTGACGAGACGGTATTCCCGTTTAAAGACATTAATAAACCACAACTCTAACACTACAACTTTCTAACCGACAACTTACACCCATATTTTTGGTCGTCCGTTACCGACCAACAACCCATTACCCGACCCGACCGAAACCTCTCAAATTCTACTAACCCAAGACCTCCCATCCAGGTCTACACCCGTCGCCCAAAATCGACAAACCCACCCTCTGATCCTTCGGCCCAAACCCCTTCGGCCACAATTCCTCCTCCTCAACCCAATCTCACGGCCCAATCACCACACCCAACTACCAACGGCCCAAATACATCCCCTACACCTCCTACATCTACCTACGGCCCAAATCTTGTGGCCCAACCGCCACCTACAAACCAACAGCCTACACCACCCGTTCCCTCTACACAGCCCAATTCCCAACCCGTGCGAACCATGCGAACGCGATCCATGGACGGTACTTTAAAACTGAGACAACCTTTTAACTTACATACATCCTCCATCGAACCTATTCCAAGAAACCCGAAACTTGCCTTGTCCGTGCCTGCATGGCGCCACGCGATGAATGTCGAATTTGATGCCCTTATTAAAAACGGGACGTGGGAATTGGTTCCACGAACACCACAAATGAACATTATCAGAAGTATGTGGCTGTTCAAGCATAAGTTTAAATCAGATGGGTCGTTGGAACGATACAAAGCACGTTTGGTGTGTGATGGCCGTAATCAACAAATGGGTATCGATTGCAGTGAAACTTTCAGCGCAGTGGTGAAGCCAGCAACAATACGAACTGTCTTATCCTTAGCCTTATCCCAGTCATGGTCAGTTCACCAGTTGGACGTTACCAACGCGTTTCTTCACGGTACATTAAATGAGACGGTCTACATGTACCAACCGATGGGATTTCACCACCGGGACTACCCGGATCACGTTTGTAGGCTCAAAAAGTCTCTTTACGGGCTGAAACAAGCTCCACGAGCCTGGTACCAGCGGTTCACGGATTTCGTATCCACCATCGGCTTTCGTCAGAGCAGGTGCGATAATTCTCTATTTGTGTTTCACCACGGGAACAACACCGCCTACCTCCTCATTTATGTTGATGACATAATCCTCACCACCTCTTCCGACGCTCTAAGACACGATCTTATGGCAAAACTGGCAGCCGAGTTTGCCATGAAGGATCTCGGTCCTCTCAGTTTTTTTCTCGGTATCTCGGTAAAGCGCACAGGTAACGTAATGTTTTTATCGCAACACAATTATGTCGCCGACATACTGGAACGAGCGGGTATGACGAAATGTCGAACGGTACCAACCCTGGTTGACACCAAACCTAAACTCAGTAACTCCGATGGTCCGGACTTTGCCGATCCTACGCTTTATCGCAGTCTCGCCGGGGCTCTCCAGTATCTAACGTTCACTAGACCTGATATCACGTACGCCGTCCAACAGGTGTGCATGCATATGCACTCCCCGAAAGATTCCCATTGGCATGCTCTTCAGAGAATTCTCCGGTACCTCAGTGGTTCGACTACTCTCGGTCTCTCTCTAGGACCGAACGTGGCCTCTGGGTTACGCGCGTACACCGACGCTGATTGGGCAGGTTGCCCAGATACTCGGCGGTCCACCTCTGGCTATTGTGTATATTTTGGGGACAACTTGTTATCTTGGTCCTCGAAGCGACAATCCACTATTTCCAGGTCAAGTGCAGAAGCTGAATACAGAGGAGTCGCCAACGTCGTTGCCGAAATCTGCTGGCTGAGGAATCTTTTACTGGAACTACATCGCCCGTTGTCCATTGCTACGTTGGTTTATTGTGACAACATAAGTGCCATTTATCTGTCTGGCAATCCGGTTCAACATCAACGTACGAAGCACATCGAGTTGGATATTCATTTTGTTCGAGAACAAGTTAAAAAGGGTAAAGTTCGAATTCTCCATGTTCCTACTCGGTTCCAAATTGCGGACATCTTCACCAAAGGGCTTCCTCGCGTATTGTTTGATGACTTCCGTTCCAGTCTCAGCATTCGGCCACCTCCCGCTTCGACTGCGGGGGTGTAATAGTGTATCAGATTATAATTAGTTTATAATTATTGTAATTATCGGTTTAGGGATAGTTATCTCCTAGTTTAAATATTCGTTTGATTGTATCTATCCCTAAGATGTCGGGATTCCTTTGTAACTATATATTGCACATTCATGGAATGAAACGGGGAAGGAAATTCATTAACTTTCATAAACAAATCTTGATTTCTAAAAGTGGAATCCTGCAAGGAACTAAATTATTAGAAAAATGAAGCATACCCATTTATTCTTTTACATGATGTCATCAGTTTATACATTTTATTCGGTTCATGATGACACTCGCATTGTAAAATTGATAAAGGATATAGACAAAAGGAATCTTGAATTCTAAATATGGAATCTTGCAATGAACTAATTCATAAACTAGAAGCTTACACATTTGTTCTTTTACATGATTTCAAACATTATCCCATTTTCCTTTGTTCTTGATGACACCCACATTGTAAAATTTACAAACAGTATAAATTAATGGAATTTTGATTTCTAAAAATAACTGATTTCTTGTAAGAAACCTAATTCTCAATAAGCAAAAGCATACCTATTTGGCTATTTGTTGGGTTTACACGGTTTCATTCATTTATATCATTTTATTCAATTCTTGATGTCACCCGCATTGTAAAATCAGAAAAGGTTATAAAAGAAACGAAAAGTTCATTTCTAAAAGCAAGAAACTAAACTATAAATAAACAGCATACCCATTTTTTCTTTTACATAATTTCATTCATTGTCCCGTTTTCTTCTGTTCTTGATGATACCAGCATTCTAAAATTGGCAAATAGTATACACAAATGGAATCTTGATTTCTTAAAAAACATTTCTTGCAAGAGACTACATTCTAAATAAGAAAACATACCCATTTGTTTTGTTTACATGATTTCATTCAATTATACCATACGCGCTTTGTAAAATTGGTAAAATGGTATAGTGAATGAAATCTTAACTTCTGCAAGAGAAAATTTAACAAGAAATCGAATTCTAAATAATAGACATAGACGTTAGTGTTTTTACACTATTTCTTTTGTTTACACCATTTTATTCGTATCTTGATGACACCCGCATTGTAATAGGATCGGTATATGGTATAAGTAAATTAAATCTTGATTTAAAAAAAAAGATGAAATCTTGCAAGAAACCAGAAGTAACCTGAGAAAGGATGATTGGGCCACCTTGAGACTCAAACAACTTTTCATATTTCATCATTTGCACTATTTTTGTGGTGAACTTTTGCATTGCCATCTGCATTCACCAATCAACTTTGTTAACAAAGTGTAATGTACCAAGTTTACTAGTTGATAATAATTTTTACATTAGGTGAAAAGAATTATTTACCATCAAAAATTAATTAATTATTAAAAGAATTAACTCTGATATCAACAGTAAAAGTTAATAAATTAAATTAATCTCTCTACATATAAATATTCAAAAAAAGAAAAAAAAAACAGACTGGCTAACCAAAAATTTAAAATCTTTCACCCGGTCAAAATGCAACTATAGTCAAATTGTTTTACAAACGCTTGTAATGTTTTATTAAAAAGTAGACTGTTATTTTAAATATAAATTTTTAGAAAGAATGTAATGCATAAACTTATTCACAAAGAAAAAAGAAAAAATGGTGGTAGTTGAACTTAACCCATAATATGAGTGTTTGACCCGTTATCCTCATATGACTGTTTGACCCTTTATCCGACCCGTATCCATTTTCAAATGGACTTCTACTTTATGAGTATACTCATTAAAACAAAAGATTTGGAGGTAGAAGATGACCTTGAAAGGTTCATTATCAGTTCTGAAACTAATACCAGGAACATACTTCAACCAAACAGGAAAACCCCTTCAAAAACATCAAAAATATTATTAAAAAACTTGAAATCATTATTAAAATCACAAAAAACGCATAAAATGCATAAATTAAAGTGCTTTTAGTAATCAAATTACCCAAAATTCCACTCTGCACACACAAATGGTCCAATTCTAAGATGCATATACATCCCTGCTTTCTGAACCAGCTTTACAAACCTCACTAAATCATATCTTCCTTCAAAGTTATACTGCAAATATGAAAAGAAACCAACATAAATTTATAAAATTATAACACCAAATAATGAAACTTTTTTAAAAAATTTAAAAAAGAATATGAAGAAAAGAACAGAGTACATTGCCAGGTGAAGGTTCATGCCCATTCCAAAACACATAGGTGTCAATAACATCCAAGCCTCCATCTTTAGCTTTTTGAATGAGATCTTCCCACATCTGCATCAAGATTTCAATTGGGTTTTCAATTTTTTTTACCAAAAGTAGTAATTTCAGTGACATTTTTATAAAAAGTAAGAAATTTGGGGGAAAATGTAAAGAACAGAGAGATTACTTCAGGGGTACTTCTGGGATAATGTATGGAACCAGAAAGGAGGATTCTTCTGTGGCCATTGATGATGAGAGATTTCTTGTCATAAGTCACAATGCATTGAGTAATTTGAATGCATAAGATCAATGAAATGCAGAGTAGATAAGCCCATTTGGTAGCTGAGCTAGCTGCCATTTTTTTCTTCTAACTATAGCTAGAGAGAGGAATATATACATATATATGTGTGTGTGTGTGTGAAGTAAACAAGAGTTTTGCTTTTCATTCAGTTTAGCTTTTTAGATACTAAACATTTGAAAGTTAATTATTATAGGTCATTTTGGTAGATACTTAGGGGCTGTTTGGGATTACTTTTATTTATCTCCTTTTAATTTTTGGAGTGACGAAAAGATTAAAATGCCCCTCCAAAAGTCACCAGAAGTTAAAATTTTTAACTTCTGGTGACTTTTGGAGGGGTATTTTGGTCCTTTCACCCCTCCAAAAATCAAAAGGAGATAAATAAAAGCAATCCCAAACAGCCACTTAAAAATTAATTTTGTCTACTTTCTTTATTATGTAATATCTAGAGTTTTAATAATAATAAAAATCCGTATTCGATTATTGACTTAGCTCCAGCTTTGCGTAGGGTTCTGGAAGGGGCCGGACCGTTATGCATTCTGATATACGCAGTTTTACCCTACACTTAGTGTAGGAGATTGTTTCCACGACTTGAATCCATGACTTCAAGATCATAAAATAACAACATTGGGGGTGTAGGAGGGTGGCTTGAAACCATCAGAATATTAATAGTATAGTCTAATATCTGGTTATGGAATTATGTCGCATACCCTTAAGGTATCTGGTACTTAAAACCATCAGGTTTGTGGGTACCAAGGTACCTTTTTTTGATCTTAGGGTATGTGTTGTGAGCATTGAAGCAACAACGCCACAAGCCACGTAAGTAGTGCCTTGGACTTAAAACCCACAACGGTGGGGGTGTAGGAGGGTGGCTTGAAACATCGGTTTGTGGGGATTCCTTCAACGGTAAAAGAACTCGCCCTTACTTAAAAATTAATTTTGGTTAAAGTCCCACCACAATACCTCTTAAAACTAATGTCTTAGTAATAGAGGTGTAAACGAATCAAGCCAGCTCAAGAGCTATTCGAGATTGACTCGGTAAAAAGCTCAAACGATCCGAGCTTAGACGAGCTCGAGCCCAGTCTTGAGCCTGAAGTATGACTCGATTAGTTGTCGAGCTTAGACGAGCTCGAGCCTTGCACTCAAGGATCGCTAAGGCTCGCGAGCCTTAACGAGCCCTCTAATACCTCTTAAAACTCATGTCTTAGAAATAAAGTGTGGCTAGTAATCGCCTGTGACAACTCTTTTACCCCTTTAAAGCCTCTGCTTTAAAGCCCACAACACATACTTTGTCAGTTAATAAATATCCATTGGGATATTCATTAGTTGAAATCAAATTATAACCTCACCTCAAAAACTAATTTGAGATATAAGTATTTAAATACACTTTAGTAATTCTATAATTTTACTAAATATACTTTTTTTAGAATAAATTAAACTATGTAAAAATGAATTTTAAGATGAATGGAGTAACACATAAGATCTCTATCTCTAAAGGTTTAGAAAAACCTAAACAACCCGACCATAAAACAAAACATGGTAATTAAGCATAAGATTTAAAACTTTTATATCAATAATTAACAGGTTAAAAAAGAAACACTTAATTAAACGTGTATTGATAAGCATGACATATGTTTGAAAGTATGCTTGAGTTATTCAATATATAACATATGAGAAATATTATTTTATTCTGATTTTTTGTTTGATTTTATAACGTATCTAACTTTTTTCACTGGTTTCTTTCAGAAAAGAACTCAAATTCTAATTATGTTTCATTATTATTCAATCATAAATTTTTAAAGGACAAATACCCAACACAAATTGCAATTTACTCATGTTATTATTAATAGGGTGAGGTTATTCTACAAAGTGTATTTTTACTACAAAGTGTGAGAAGACACAATTAAGCTAAAAAAGTCACAAAAAAATTAATATCTCACAATCTAAATCGAATTTTAAAAAAGTAATTCGAAACCTCTGTTCCTCTCGTTGTCCTCTTTCGAAAAAAAAATAAATAAAAAATAAAAAAAAATCATTGTCTTTATATGACACAATGACGTCATTGTGTCTTTTATATTGATATAATGACGTCATTGTGTCTTTCATAATGACACAATTAAGTCATTGTGTCTTTCATAAATGACACAATAAAAAAACGTTAATTTTTTGATTTTTTTTATTTTTCGTTTATTTTTTTTCTTAGTGAGGACGACTAGAGGAACAAAAGCTCCGAATTACTTTTTTGAAATTCGATTTAGATTGTGAGATATAATTTTTTTGTGTCTTTTTTTGACTCATTGTGTCTTCTCACACTTTGTAGCAAATATACAATTTGTATTTAAACCTTTTTCTTATTAATAATGTACCGAAAGATCTCATAAATTTAAGGTAATAAGCTCTCATGAAGAAAAACATATGTTATACCATATTACTCATTTTCCAACAATAAATCAAACCATAAACTTACATTAATCTATAATAAGTAAAATCTTAATCAATAACCAAACCACAAACACCTAATCACCAAGATGGATCACCCAAGATCTCCTTGGGTATGTAAATTAGTTGATATTTTCTACCAACCCCACATAATTATTCCTACATTAAAGTATAAACTTTAATAATAAAAATATTTGATAAAGCTAAGACAACTGTAAACAAAATAAGATTATGGGCCACATTCATGGGATGCTTTTGTTTCCTTTGTGACTTTTGTTTTTCGATTTTTGCACAATAATTTTTTTAAGAAAATAAATAGAATATTGCATTATATACCCAATATATATATATATATATATATATATATATATATCTAAACGTAGTATTTATTTAGATGATTTAAGCAAATTACATGTACTTATATATATATATATATATATATGAAAGTATATATATATATATATATATGAAAGTATATTCATTAGTTTTATTATCAAGTTTTTTGCAATTGCATATTTCCCTCTTTAAACTTGTAAAATTACATACTTTTTCAAATCATACTTAAGAACATTTTATTTATGCATTAAAAACTTGTTTTAAGAGGAATATATAATTTTTCAGGTAGATATGAGGATATATGCAATTTTCTCTTATTTTATTTTTAATTTTTGGACGGCTTCTAGTTATTAACTATATAGCAATGAAAATCACTAAAAAGAGTCAATTTAGCCACTTTAATTTTATGATTTGTTGGATTGCTCTTTAAAGGCACACCTCATATTTTATTCATTTATTTTCTGTGTACAAATTTCTTTAAGAGTTTAACTTTTTTAGAATTAATTATACAAGTGGTATTCGTGGTTTAGATAATGTAACAAGTTTGAATATTAAGTAAAAAAAATGATGGGTTTAAGTATTAACTTTTACTGGTTAGGGTGATTTACTTATAACGTGTAAATATTAAGAGGTCACTGATTCATGTCTCACTCTAAATAAAATGTTCAGAATTGAGCCAGTGGTTTTCCCAGTAACGGATTTCCTCCTGAGGGAATTGAGGGTGTGGTCCTGGCTAGGAAACGAATAGATGGGTCTGATTAAGATAACACTTATCATCCGAATCAGTGTCGCACATTTGTCGTTAAAAAAAGATATTAACTTTTAATTTTGTGTCATGATTGAATATTAAGGCTTTTTCATTTAATACAATAATAATAAATTTGAGTATAATATGTCAGCCTAATTTAACAGAAAAGTTAATAAATTTTAACCCTGATATCGAAGCATGTTACAGTTAAAAGTTAGTACTTAAACTTTGTTATTTTTAATATTTAGTAATTAAAATTGTTAGTTTGACCAAATCACTTGGTTATCTATGTAACCAACTGTTATTCTTGTTAATAAAAAGTTTGTCAAATTTGTATGTTCAAAGAAAATTCTGTACATCTGTGAAATACATTTTAATGATATTAAATAAAATTTGTGTGACGTAAAGATTAACAGCAATTATGAACTTAACAAACAAATATATTATGATTTTCTCTTTTTTTAACATTTAATGGATAATAAAATTTAAACTGCAAAGAAGATGCCCCAATCCTGCACACATGACACATGGTAAAGTGTGTACTTGTAGTCAATTTGTTTGTACCTTTGTCTCATAATAAATGTTAGCTAGATCATGTGACATGAAAAAAAAACACTAGTAAATATCAAAAAAAACATGTCCTCTGTTATACAAGATAATTTAATTTAAAGTAATAAATAATATATATGTGTGTGTTATTTATTAGGGCAGTGCAAGTGTAGAATAAAAAATAGGTGTGTTGAATTTTTTGCTTTGGGTATTCAAGAATCACGACTTAACACGCAAGTTTATAATAAAGTTTTGACTAGTATCACATATCTAGATAATATCTTATTCACAACACAATTATTAAATAATCATCTTGTAAATACTAAATTATAGTTAAAATTAGTTATTCGATAATGTCGACATTAGAAAGGTTTTAAACATTGTAGTTATGAAATATTAAAATTACTTCATGTCTTTATGATATGTTAAGAATAGTTTGTAATGTACTTTTTCATTTATACATGATTTTTTTTTGCTAATCGTCCATTTTGTACGTGTATCTAGTTTATTTGTTGAAAAGTGTCAAGTTTGTGTATTTGATTTTTTTGTCGGTAGTCTAACTTTTACACGTATCTAGTTTATTTTGTTGAAAAGTGTCAAGTTCATTTATTTGATGACATTTTAAATGACACACGAACATACCAAAACTTTACGTATTTTATGTCTATTGATTTTAATCTTATCCGACATTGACATTGTTGTAATTAATAAGAGAATGTAACTTTAAATATAATATATTTGGACAAGATAACATACAAGTATGGCAAAATTGGAAATTTAAGCAAATTTTAGACAAGGTCATAATGTTGCGTACAAGAAGTGGTTAATACTTCATTGGGCATGGGCACTTAAAGGGGCTCTTTTTGAGGGTCAGTCATCCTATACTATCCTTTTCTACAATTTCTTTCAATTTTTTTAAACATTGTTCTATACGACTAACATTTTAAACCGGAGCTACTAAATGTACACATTTCTCTTACACATTTGGTGGGCTCCACCCTCATTTAGAAAATAACTAGATTAGTCCCCGTGTGTTACACGAATTAAATAAATAAAATATTAAATAATTGATAATAAAAATTTATGCATTACAAAATCATGTTTGAAGATGAAATATAATTATAATTACCTATAAATTAAATAGCTACTTTAAGTAAACAAACAAGCACTGTTCTTAAACTTTTATTTTATATAATAATTGTAATTTTTAAATATTTTATTTCAAGAAAAATGAATTACAAAAAAATAGTTTATTGTATTCTGTATTTTATAATTTTTTAAATCAAAATGATTTAAAATATTTTGTTTAAAAAAGGTGTACTGTTTTAGAAAATTTCATATTATATAAATTTTTTGTTGTTTTACTATTTCTGTTTTAATCAAAAGATGTGATTTTTTAATTTCCTTAGTAAATCTATTTTTAAAAAAGATAGTTTATTTTTAAAAAATATATATAAGAGAGATAAATGTAGCGATGAATAAAAGTCATTTTTAATAAGAGAGAGAAATTTGTATGAGTGTTTAAATTACTACAATACCCTTTTAGAGGGAAAATTAATGTGTAGATGTCTAGAAGAAGGACAAGTGGTAAACACATGGGTTAAGAGAATGACAAATGATAAAAAAAATCTTGTTTTATTAGATGTTATAGATTTCTCCATAAAAGAGGTGATGTTTAGCAAAAAAATGGTATGTTTAGCCATTCTCGTTTTATACTTTGGACTAGATATCAACTTAAACGACTTATCGGTTTGATGGTTCAACTTAGATGAATGATGACACATAAATTAATTTTAGTGGTTTGTAAATTACGTTGATTAGGAAAGAGATTTTGCTACCGTCAAACATAACATAAAGATATATATTTCTTTTTGGTTAGGTTATGTTATTATCGTAGGCCCCATCTTGAAAACTCACCCTAAAGAAAACGTGTTTACTTTAGGGATAGATTTGAGAATTGAGAACATAAAAGCATAATTATGGGTATAACATGACTCATATCAATGGGACCATTTTTCAATCGTTTGTATCATCTTCTTTTTATTATAATTTCCAATATTTTAAACCTTATTGTAAAAATGATTGCATATGAGAAGGTATCCTTCTTCTACTTCTACAAGATTGAAGTTTCGGATTTTATTTGACATAAGTCGTACGTACGAATATACGACTAATTAAAAATTAGTTAAACATTTTAAGGGTCACATTGTTTAAATTCGCTTATGGTAAAATTTTGCAACCATCTAATCACATAACTCAATAAACTAATTACTATTGAAATAACAAACTCTAAATGTATTAAATTTCAAATTTTATTAGTCAAAAATCTAATCTAATAAAGCAAAATAACTATAGCCACATTGTCACTTTTTAGCATGTCCACATCATCTTCATCTAGTCATTATCTAGGATTGTCCATGTGTCACCACCACAATAAATTTATAATTTTAGTAAAATCTTGACTTCAACAAAATTAGAAACAAATGTAATCTAATATATGGTATAAACGATAACATGTATTATACCATATATTAGATCACACACATATATATAATCTATTATATAACATGTAACACACGTGTACGTAACATAATATAAAATATAGAAAATAAGAGAGTCGGTGCAGATAACTCCTTTGATAGTAAGGAAAGTTTAAAAGGAATAAAGCAAACCGAAAATGATGAAATTATTAATGATTAAATGCCTATAAAATGACAAAAGCAAGAACATGTGGTGTCACATTAAGCATACCTGGACGCCTCAAACTCTTGTCTCTTTCCATTATTCATTAATATATCAAATTTTCTATTTTCTTTATACACTTCAACACAAATATTTTATGATAACATTAATAAATTACACAGGATGATTCATGTAGGGTGTTAAAATTTTAGTTTTTACTTTGAATGGTCGAAAGTTACTCTTTTATCTTTAGTATTTGCTCGGTTATTATTCGTTTGATCTTTATTATTTGAGTAAATTGTCATTTTCGTCCTTGTGGTTTGGTGAAAATTGTCATTTTCATCCAATAGTTTATTTTTTCGCATCTGAGTCCCTGTGGTTTACAAATCTTATCATATTCATCCAGTTCGTTAACTCCATCCAACATTCTCCGTTAAATGAAAGGTATATTGGTCATTTTACATATATGTTTTATTTTTCTATTTTTTTATACCCCATTTAATATATCCCCTTTAAATAAATTGTTATTTTAGTCCCTGTGGTTTGGATATGTTTGCCAATTCAGTCCAAAAATCCCACCACCTTAGCATAAAACACCATATCACCACCACCCGTGATGGAACCACCATGTAATGTAGGGTACAAATAACCCACACAAGACCGGGTACCCGAACCCAAAAGCCCGGCCCATGTGGGCGGAACGGGTAAGCCAGCAGGACATGTGCCCCACATTTAATTACATCGGAATCACCCCAATCATAACCGATAATTCAGTAACGGTCGGAGAATATAAAAGGTAATGGATTTGTCGGGGAATAATCCTTGTAAATCAGTACACGATTGCAGCAGGCAAACACTATAAATACCAGGTAAGGAGGATCGAGATCCTCACAAAAGAATACACACAAAAGCTCCCCCTTAATTATCCCTATCACATATTTCCATTCAACCAATACTTACTCTCACGCCGGAGGGTCGTTCCAGGGATATTTCCCCCTTAGAACGCCTTAACTGGTGTTGTTTTCATTGTGCGTAGGTGTGAAGCTTCAGAGAGCATCGGTAAATCGAAGTTCAACAAGACCGAAACCATCTAGAGTTGGACCTCGTATTTACACACCACACCACCACCACGCCGCAAAACCACCACCGCTCAATCAGACCGGAACCATCCAATGTGCGTGGTGGTGGTGGACGCTCTGCTGTGGTGTTGGCGGCTTTGTGATAGGGCGGTGGTGGTGGTTCGGTGGTTCTTCTGACGGGTAGTGGTGTGGTGGTTATTTTTGGACTAAATTGGCAAATACGCTCAAACCACAGGGACTAAAATAGCAATGTATTTAAAGAGTATATATTAAATCAGGTTTTAAAAAAAAGAAAAATAAAAACATATATGTAAAATGACCAATATACCCCTCATTTAACGGAAATTTTGGATGGAGTTAACGGACTGGATGAATATGACAAGATTTGTAAACCACAGGGACCCAGATGCGAAAAAACAAACTATTGGATTAAAGTGGCAATTTTCACCAAACCACAGGGACGAAAATGGCAATTTACTCTTATTATTTACTTGGTCATTAATATATGATTATCAAAATTTTAAAATTGTAATTTTGGCTTAAACAAGTACCCGTTTTCTGCAATTTTTCCAAGTGTGTTACCCTTTTATTAGGTAAAACAAAAAAATGTTGCTAAAGGTGTTTAATTAGGCAAAACAAAAAACATGTTGCTAGAGGAGTTTACGTCCCGTTTAACAGTTTTGACGGATCTTTTTGACGGGGGCGCTAACTCATGGTTTTGGAAAATAACAAACCAAGTCGTTTGGATTGATTGGGTAGGCCATACCAACCAAACAATTTAGAAATGACTCGGTTTACATTATAAGCTTCACGACATAAATCATCTACCCAGCCATTATACTCCCAACCAACCTAGATGACCTAGCTGATTTGTTTTGATTTGGGTATTATAGTCGGTTTTAACGGTTTATCAACACTCCTACATGTATCACAATAAAACTTTTTTACGTCCGTTTCATTTACTTTCTAAGACAACTGAGATGCTCAAACTGCAAAAGAAAAACAATGACATTATTGATAAAAAAAAATAGAGTAAATTACCATTTGCATCCCTGTGGTTTGGCGCTTTTGACCATTTGCATCCCTGTACTTAAAAAATCCCTATATCCACCCTGACATATCGTTTTTGTCCCCGTTTGCATCCAAAATCCAAACGCCGTTTATCTTTGCCGTCAAGTAGCATTTCATCCAGGGGTAATTTAGTCAATTCGTTCCCTACCCTTGTAAAGGCCATTAAAAACCCTGAACAACCATTTTAACCTAATTTCTCTCATCTCTCATCTCTCTACACCTCTGTAATTCGAAGAAGAAGATGGTTAGATGCTCATGTGGACACGCTACCTTTGTTTGCACGTCGTGGACCCACAAAAATCCAGGCCGTCGGTTTCACTGCTGTGCAAGAAAGTGGTCTAATTGTGGTTTTATAAGTTGGGCTGAACCTGCCCTGAGTCCAAGATCTACTGAAATTATCAATGGGCTGCTAAAGTCGAGCAACAAGAAAGATGAAAGATGCAAGAGGTTGAAGTTTGAAGCTAGAAGGATGAAAATCTGGTTAATTGTCAGTTGGATTTTATTTATAGTGTCATATCATGTATAAGTGATATGAATTGGCTGTTATTTTGAACGAATTGACCTAATTTTGTAGTAGTTTATGTAAGGGTCAATTTGTAATGATGTATCAGAAGGTTACTTGGTTAATTGAATATGAAGGTTACTTGGTTAATTGAGTGTGTGAAATGAATATGATGGTTTCATTGATTGGGCAGCACCATGTTACATGGTTAAGCAACCATTTTGACCCATTCAACATAAGCAACCAAAATAAGCAACCAAAATGACCAAAATGCAGCCCCAAAATATGCAGCCCCAAACATAAGCATTACCCATTCAAACATAACCAACCAAAATATGCAGCCCCAAACATAAGCATTACCCATTCAAACATAAGCAACCAAAATAAGCAACCAAAATAAGCAACCAAAATGACCAAAATGCAGCCCCAAAATATGCAGCCCCAAACATAAGCATTACCCATTCAAATATAACCAATCAAAATATGCAGCCCCAAACATAAGCATTACCCATTCAAACATAAGCAACCAAAATATGCAGCCCCAAACCATTTTGACCCATTCAACATAATGCATAAGCATTACCCATTCAAACATAAGCAACCAAAATAACCAAAATACATAAGCATTACCTAAGCATTACATAGTTTCAAAATACATACCAAATACATACAACCCAAATTAAGACAAGTTAGATAGTTTTTGTTCGAAACAAACCACATCAAAATACATATCAAAATACATTACACAGCCTAATGACTTTCATGTGGAGCACCTTGTGAAACTGGCTGTGATGAACCCTATCCTTTGCAAGATCTTTTGTTGTGACCAAAATTCTTGCACAATCCACATCTAACAGAGAATCCTTTTCTCACCAACTTCCCATCCTTGTCAACCCTACCTTGAGCCACCTCCTCAGCTGACTTCTTTCGCTTCTTTTTAGGCCTCCCCACTGGAGTATGATGCTTTGGTGCGGTTAGTGTAGTTGGGCAGGTTGATGGTATCCACATGGGCCTCCCATTGATAGGTTCAAGGGTGTTTTTGTACACATCCTTCCAAGTCTCTAACAGATGAACTTTGGAAACCCAAGACTCAAGAATTGCAGTCTCCTGGTCATATGTAGCCAAATCCCATATGCAAGCAACTGCATGTTTACAAGGCATGCCTGTAAGCTCCCATTTCCTGCACGTACATGCTCTTTTCTCTAA
The DNA here is from genome assembly GCA_024085815.1 of Flaveria linearis. Classification (NCBI taxonomy): domain Eukaryota; kingdom Viridiplantae; phylum Streptophyta; class Magnoliopsida; order Asterales; family Asteraceae; genus Flaveria; species Flaveria linearis. Next base: position 2,193,029 of record CM044001.1, read on the forward strand.
GTCAACACATACTTTATCCATCCACGGCCCACTAACTTGGTATTTCTTATGTCCTGCCATTATAAGAGTGTACTCTGCTGCTTGAGATTTAATATGTGCAAAGGTTTTGGCTGCAGAGGGTGTAAGAGGCCCTTGACATTTTGAAATCATCTTCTGAACCACAACAATCCTCTTCAACAAATATTCCCTGATAAACTCTAAACATGTAATAATTGCCTTGTCTCTGCCTCGTACCAACTGCTTGTTAAAAACCTCATAAAGGTTGTTTAATAAAACATCATATTGTGCTTGGCCTACATTGAACATGTACACAAATTATATAATGATGAATCTTATTTTATGGGTAGTTCAAATAGAGCATACCAGTGAAATGAGCCCTGCTCCAATGTCTGGCTAGGATTTGTTTCAACCAATCATACAATGATGAATCTTGTTTTCTTATTGACTCCATGTTTTTATCAAATTCGGGTATTGTGGTTGCACTTGCATATTTCCATAAAAGATCCTTGTACATGTGGCCTCTCCATTTAGCTTTCATGTTTTCATGAATGTGCCTTAGACAATATCTATGCTCAGCAGCTGGAAAGACATTCTTAAGAGTCGGTATAATGCCCTACAAAGTGAATTTAAACAATAAACTTAGACTGTGAGTAAGATATGAAGGAACATTTGAAGGAACAATAAACTTACCTTCTGTCTGTCACTTATAAAGGTAAAATTTGAGTTCATCTCTAGATCTAAATCATCTCCAAGATTTTGAAGGAACCAAGTCCAGGAATCACAGGTTTCAGCCTCAACTACTGCAAATGCTACCGGGTATATTCCATTGTTTGAATCAACTCCAACTGCAGAAAGAATTTGTCCTGGGAATGGCCCTTTCATGAAGCTCCCATCCAGACCCAACAAGTGTCTCCCACATGCTTTAAAACCAGCTTTTAAAGCAGCATAACATATGTAAATTCTTTTGAATTGTCTTGTTGTACTACTTGGGTTACAATGACTTTCAACATCAAGCTTTACAGTTGATCCAGGGTTGGATCTCAATAACTCTTCACAGTAATCCCTCAATAAACCATACTGAGATATGTAATCACCCTCTATTTTCTTTAATGCCATCGACTTTGCCACAAAAATCTTTTTTAATGAGATCTGTACTTGGTGTTTCCTCTGTAGAATATCTTGAAGTGCCTTTAAAGGTATATGAGGGTTGCACTCAAGTATGGGTTCAGCCTCTTTAGCAATCACTGAGCTTGTGTACAGTCTAATCTTTCTTGTTTGCATACACCTGTGTTCTCCTATAAAAGCCTTGACTAAAAAAAGTTCTTGAATGTTGGGCCTTGATATATGCAGAGTCCATGGACAAGTGGGTGGTGGGTACCTATTTTTTGTCTTATTATTAATTGCACCACCAACACCTTTACATGCATTATCTTTTCCAGATTCTTGTGTCTTGGACCCATTAACATTTAAACTTTGACCATTTTGCCCTTGACCACAACAATTGCCCTAACAATCTCCTTAATCTCTTCCTTATCTTTGAATGTTTGTCCAACATACAGTGAACATGATCCAAGTGACTTCCAGTTTTTATTCTTCCTATTAAGCTTCTTAATTGCTTTTTTTGTTAGAACATCATCTTCATCACTTGCACTATCAAAGTTATCTAGATCAACTTCAACATCATCCATATCACCTTCATCACTATTCTCATCTAAGGGTGTGTCATCTTCTTCCATATCAACAAATGCTCTATACTGATCCATGTCAACATCAACATCCTCCATTTCATTATCCATATCTACAATATAGTCAGAATCAGCTGATTAAGAAGCAGTGTTGTCACCCTCAATGTCATTCTCCCCTGTACTACCCCCTGTACCAACCCTTGTACCACCATTTTCACCCTCCATATCATTCTCCTCTATATGAAATGGTTCCAGAAAATTTGACAAGAAAATTTCATCTTCCATATTTGGAGTTATCTGCCCTTCAACACCCTGCTCATCCACTTGTTCATCCCCTTGTTCATCCCCTTGTTCATCCCCCTGTTTATCCCCTTGTTCATCCCATTCATCCCCCTGCTCATCCACTTGTTCATCCCCTTGTTCAACCCCTGTTCATCCCCTTGTTCATCCCCCTGTTTATGCCCTTCAACACCCTGCTCATCCACTTGCTCATCCACTTGTTCATCCCCCTGTTTATCCCCTTATTCATCCCCCTATTTATCCCCATGTTCATCCCCATGTTTATCCCCTTGTCTATCAACATGGTCATCCCCTCGTCTATCATATTGTTCATCCCCTTCTTCATACCACCCAAGTTGTAACTGTCTACTACAAGGATTAGAGGGTCCAATATTATCAATCTCTTCAATTATCACCCTGCTACCTTGGTTAGGTGACTTCAGATAGGTGTTAACCTTTGTAACTTTATGCTCTATGTACAGTTCAATCAACTTGGTAGTGTTCACGTATTATTGCATGTTAATCACATCCATATCACCTGCAATAGCTCGTAGCCCTACATCCAAGTCCCCACCAGGAATCTTAAAACTATAGTACATTAACTCATCCCCAGAGTAACCTAAGTCTTGCATCATGTCATCAAGCTCATGGACTGAAAAAACATCAATGTCGACCATGTCTACGAATGAAACTTTACCCTTTACATACTTTTCTCCTGGGAACTTTGTAAACTCTCCCCCATGGTGGATTTTTAGTGAAAACATAGTGGGTTCATTAGCTGAAACAATCAAACAATGCTAACTAAGAATCAAAATACCAAGATAAACAAAAAATCACATTTTTTATACTGATTATCAGAACACATACCGTAAACTACCATAGGGTCAAACCACGGCATATCTTCTTCGCGAATAGTCCAGTTGTTAATCACCATTTTCACTTAATGAAGATGAAGGTGCGGTTGAAGATGGGTTGAAGTACGGAACGAATTGACTAAATTTAGGGTTACATGTTGGGATTTTTAAACTCTGAGGTTGAAGGTGAGGTTGAAGTACGGAACGAATTGACTAAATTACCCCTGGATGAAATGCTACTTGACGGCAAAGATAAACGGCGTTTGGATTTTGGATGCAAACGGGGACAAAAACGATATGTCAGGGTGGATATAGGGATTTTTAAAGTACAGGGATGTAAATGATCAAAAGCGCCAAACCACAGGGATGCAAACGGTAATTTACTCAAAAAAATATTAGTCGATTAGAAAATTAATAAACTCGGAACCTCAAAAACTTTTTTTTTAACTTTTTCCTTTAGGCTTTAACCTCAAAACTCATTTGACCTAATTCAGATATTATAACCAAACACCTCTAAGGGCCATGTATTTGTTCCCATGTTCATTTGTTTCCATATATAAATATGCCCATATTCCTAATCCCACAAACAGAAATAATTGGAAGCTAGAGACATGTGCATACCACCAATTTGATTTTGCTTGTTCTCTTTATTTGTGCTTTTGTTGCATCATAATAAGAAAGAAATGTTTCGTGACCCATATAACGCGTAGGTAACGTTTATGAGGTTTTAGTCGCTTTGTGCTACGAAATACAAAATTTAGCACTATGTTTAAGACTCATTTTAACTTGTAATGTTTACAAGTTTATTTGGCTCTAAAGTATGAGCTCATCTTCTTAGAGGTGCTTTACATGGGATCCTTGTAGGGCGTCACTGACTTAGGTGGCATCAAGAGGGACGAATTACAATGCTTATGTGATAAAGGGAGAGGGTGTGTTTTCATTGTGACGACAACTATGAGATGGAACGACTGAGTTTGGAGAGAGTAAGAGAAACCCATCCGTCAATATTCCTAAAAACCACCACGTGACCGAAAGAGACGTGTTCGTGAGGAGTGTCTATAATACCCGTAAAAATAATAATAATAATATAACAATAATAATAAAAGTAATAATAATAATAATAGTTCAGGGGGTATTGTGCCATTTTTTTTAAAACTTAAATTAATAAGTTTAAGCCTCAAATGAAAGAAACATAAACCACAGGGACCAATGGTGAAAATTTTTAAAAAACCAAACCTCTTTCTCTCTCCACCCTCCCGCATTTCCGGCGGGATTCCGGCCACTATTCCGGCCACCCTCACCGCGACTCCGGCGACCCCCAAAATGCATTCTAAACGCGGTTTTCAAACCCCACAACGCACCAATACAATCGTGGGCAAGATTCTAACAATAATACACCCACTAATTCGAGTATTAACAACCGGATTACAACTCACGAAACCACCAAACTTTCGGTCGCTTTATCAATATTTAAATCGCACTAAACCGACATAATAATGCAATTAACTTTACCTAATCAATCATATACCTGTTTCCAATCGTTTCCAACTCACAAATCCAACAGAAACAAACACAAACCTTGATTCGATCTCTGTCTTCCCCGCGACCTGCAACTAAATCGATCTCGGCCTTATGAGCATCAATTCATGAAATTGACAGAGGGCATTCGATCTTTGACCTCGTTTGAAGCTACCTGTGAAGTTAATTTTATTATTATCATCATTTGATTCAAAATCAGATCCACGTTGATCGCGGCTTGATCAACAAGGTGTTCGACTTCGTTTTATCTTTATTCAGGTAATTAGAACCACCTACACACTCGGTTTCATTCAAGGATCAAAAGCCCTATGCTTAATATAGTTAACAAAATCGAATTCGTGGTCAATTTGATTCGAATCGAAAACTAGGGTTCTTAGATTTGGGGGAAACTGGGATTAAGTGTTTAAAAGGAATTGGGGCTGTGTTCTAATCGATTTGGAGCCTTTGGCTCACTGGTTCGGGTGTGGGATTATGGGGAGGAGGTCACGGGTTCGAACCCGGCCCTCTCCCAATATTTTTTTAGGCCTTTTTAATACTATTAAAAATATATGAAAATTTCCTAAAAATTATAAAAATAATTTTTATAAACTCTGTTATTCTAAAGATTATTAAATTAATTTCCGGAAATTTATTTCTTTTAAAACCTTTATAAAACAATATAACGAAGGAATTTAGTTTAATTATTTTTATGGATTCGTTTAGATAAATGGTAAAAATATGATTAAATATAAAGTTCTTTTTATAAAAATACCTAATTAATTTCTGTAAATTAGTCTAGTAAGACCTTAAAAATTCTTATATATATATATTGTTAACGAACGTTATAAATAGTTTATTTTGTTTAAAAATAAACTGTAAACAATTGATTTAAGCCCGTATTTTACAGCCAACTTACGGAGGCCATAACTTCTTCATAACAGATTCAAATCAGTTAAACTTTATGTCCATGACGAAGCTCGTCGAAATACGAATCCGTTGATATAAAAACATAGAAAAACTCATTCGTTTAGACCTCCAAATAGTCGTTTTCGTAACAGCTAGCAGTTCTGCGCAGCTGTAAAGATCCACGTTTTTCTCATATTTTGGTAATCCAAATCAGAAACTTTTCTAAATGAAAGTTGTTCAGAACTCACTAATCTAGTAAACTGGAGATTTTCAGAAATTTTAGACGTCGTTTAGTATTTTTAACGAGTGCGAAAAGACAGACGCAGAACTGAAATTTTTCAAACTATAATTTGCGTTGCGTTATCGTAGGTTCTCATGACGTTAACCGAGCCTAGACCTTGTTTCTGATTATTGTCATTCGTGTATAAGGTACGGATTCCGACCTTTCCCTCTCGTAGCATGAATACCTCTCGTTTCATGATCTTTACTTTGAAATTTCTAACTTGACTGCGTGATTATTAAACTCTTTGAGATTATGGATTATTGATCATAAGTATTGATTGTTCACATGCGATAGGATTTAATTGCTTGTACTCATTGTCGCATGTCCTTGAATTGCTCGATTATTAGTTATGACTAATGACATTGATTAAAGATTATGAACCTTAGTGCAAATTATTGTTTTCTTTTGAATTGATTGTATTGTATTATTGACCTCCGTACCCGAGCACATCCACCTATGGGGACATAGGGCGTCATTGTGGCACAAGTGACGTGCTCTATCTGTGGCAGAGCGATTGGACCACAGCGTCTCTACATTATTATTACGTGCTAAGTTGTTGCACATATTAATTAGTGTCAAAGGAGGCGTATGGATCGATCCTAGGATATCATTGTTATTGTTTATTGGTGAGATGGTTAGGTGTGTGTGCCCACATTCCTATCTCACATATTGGTGCATTAGAACTGCAGCTAATGTACACATTGTTAATTGTTATTGTTATTGGCTCATATGGGTATTCCTTTTAGATGATCATTATCATTTGATTTTCAACTTGATCATCTCATTGTTATCATTATTGATCATTGTATTGCTATTGTTTATTTCTGTTACTGAGCATTCTTTGGCTCAGCCGTGCTTTCTTTTGTTGTTTTCTCTTATTTTTATAGCAGGTACTCAAGGTGCTCAGGGGAACGAGTGAAGAGTGTTAACTCAAGAAGTTTGGATGAGAACATTTGGATTAATAAGACTTAATAGTATTTTGATTTTAAGACTTTATTTAAATCATTTGGACCTATGTAAGGATTTGTGTGTTTCTTAGTACTTTAATCTTATCGTTATGAACCTCTCATTTACTGTTTATGTGACACGTCAGCCCTACCCGTGTTGGGGTGTTACAGTGTCGGTGCTGATGCTCCCAACACTTGCAAAGTGATGTGACAATTATGCTCTCAAATCATAAGTGAGGCTAGTGTTGTTCCTATAAAAGTCATGTTTTTAGTTATGTTTGACAGAATCATAGCTAAACTTCTAGTACAAATAGTTATAGTTGTAATTCAAAAAATATAAAAAAAAATATTCATATGAATATGTTATCAGATAGTTGATTATTAAAAAGGGTATTTGAGTAATTTTATAACAAATGCCCTAATACCTATAAAAAAAACATGTAATAAATATTCTACCTAACTACCACATTTAGTGCAACTTAAGCCATAGCACATGGTTGCACATATAACGTCAACCTCACTGACATTCATTTCAAACCAATTTCACCAAAGGTGACTACACATCTTGTGCAATAAAAACTTGTACGTTACAAATTTCAAAAAGACCATTAGTTTGGCACCCACTATTGATGCTATTTAAAAGACTAGCACAACCAAATGGCAAATGGTCCCAAATCTAAATCAAATCTCAATTCAAAAAGAAAATAGACCCTAGATGAGTAAATGGTATTTAACTTACAATGATTTAAAATAAAGGATGTAAACGAATGAAACGTTCAGCGAACATTTATTGAACCGTTTGATGAAAAGTTTGTTTACGTTCGTTCGTTTAATAAATGACCGAACATAAACAAGAAATTTCGTTCGTTTCGTTAAATGAACGAACATATACAAAGATTATGTTTGTTCATTTTTGTTCGTGAACGTTGGGCAAGATGTTCGTTTACGTTCATTTGTGTTCATTTACATTTGTTCATGTTCACTCATTAAATATTATAATATATATATACACACACACATATATATTTTATAACTTTATTTTTTTAATCTACCTAGTTTTATATTTTTGGAATTTTTTTTTCCTTTTATCATTCTAACATCTTTATAATTGTTTATTTTAGTGAGCATTCAACAATATATTTGTTCGTATTTATGTATTTGATCATTAAGTCAAGTGCTTAAATCTAAATAATACATGGTCGTTTGTGTTGATGAATTATTCGGTTTGTGTTCGTAAACCGTTAGTGAACAAGTTCAATTTCTTAACAAATAAACACATACAAGAATTTCCATTCCGTAAAACTGACCAAACCGTTTAAACCAAAACAAGTTGGTTTGTTTGTCTGGTTTGATATCTGAACAGTTGATATACGAATGTTTTTACCGGTTCGGCCATTTAATGTTGTCCATTTTGAAAGTTGAACAAGCTGTTTTAACCTTAATTATTTATATACTCTTCTTATTTCCCAAACATATAACTATATACACTTGTTATAAGTTTATAACAATCAACCATCTTTTACCAATTAAAATTTTCAATACAAACCAAAAAAAAAAAGTAATAAATTATGGTCAAACAATTAAACAGGCAAAACACACGGGTCTGGGTAACAATGAATACCCTACTATAATTTGTGAAAATAATCAAAGCTTTTGTCCACAAAAAGTTTATAACTGTTGAATTTTTTCCAAAATATTTTGAAGGTACATTTTCTCTAAAATGAAGGAATTATAACTTGTACTAAGCAGACATTTGAGATAAAAGTTACACAACATACCAAAACTATGACTCTGAACCACCATCAGAGCCGTCTGGAACCATGATACTACGACTCACCACGGTCACTGATCCATCTCGTACCATGAATCTAAGACTGGAACCACCGTCCGAGCCGCCTGGAACCTTGGTTTTCACTTTCACTTTGTTTGGTTCGGTTTCCCGAGAATTTAGACCGATATTGTTCGATAAGCATGTCAAGTTTATCCACTGTGTCGTGGCCTAATGGGTCCTTATTTGTTTATTTTTTCTTCTTTTGACTGGACCCGTATCTTCATTCAGCAACTCTTTTTTATCACTTGACCTCTTTTTATTGGGTACATCTACTACACCCGTGGGCCCAGACCGGGCTGCAAAACGTCCCTTCGACTCTTTTACTTCTTGTTGGGCCTCCAACGGTTCACTAGAGCCCGTAAGCATTCTCTTGGCGGGTCTAGTTTCAGTTTCTGCTACCTTATCCTTCCTGTTTTCTCGGGTCTTACGTTTTCTTGACAAGTCCTTTGACCATTCAATGGGTTTGTGAACATCAGTTTCATTCTCGGTGTTTTCAGCATTGTTACTGAATCCTTTCTGTTGAGCTTCAATCTTATCATTACGTTGCCTCAAAGTTTGAATATTATCAAGAGCGAATTCCACAATCGGGCGATGCTCGCTAGTGAAAGTTTCTGTGCTCAAAAAAGATTAAAAGAAAGAAGTGAAACCCACACCTCATATATATAAAAATAGATTATAGACTAAAATTAATTGATTAATGAAGATAAATACCAAAGCAATGCTACACTTACAGGATCAGTTTCAACCTATTTACTTCAAATGGGTCAATCCAGGCTAAGTTTGATCTCAAACACGGTAAGTTAAAAAAAAATTATCTTAAAAAAAACAGGTGAAAAGAAGACCAAAGCATATTTTTAATTACATAAAGACTCATAAATCCTTTTAACAGATAAAGGACTAGATAACTGCAGAAAATGATGATATTTTTGTAATTGTATTTAACACACCAATTCTTTATAATAAAAGCCTTTTCAGGTTCAACCAAACCTAACACAATCTCTACAAAGAAGAATTAACCATTTTGACACGAACATGTTTTGACCTGCAAAAAGGTACATATTAAATTGCATAAACTTAAACGATCCTTTAATTCAAAAGATATAGTTATTATTGAAATTATATCTTTTGTAATCTTATTGACATACTAATGGTTATGAAAAGGTGCCTTAGGTCAGCCGAACCTGTACATAGAATTAGCCAATTTCAGCCTGAACCTGTTTTGATATCCGGCCCAACCCACCCATTTTGCCACCTCTATCGACAACCTATTAATATAAAACATACCAGGATTATTATTAAGAACTCTAAGAGCCACAAGCGCGTGTTGATGTTCTGTAAACTCGATAAAAGCAACCCCACGGGAATGATTCTTTGAGATTTCTTTTCCTTTAACAGAATCCTTCAATAACTTAATCTACACAAAGCAGTACTAAAATAAGAAAAAGAAATGTGGAGGAACTCCAAAACATGTCAATTTAGACCATTAACATGTAAATATTCAATTTCAGTTATTTTTATCTCAAACATGTTGAAAATAATTAGCTAAAAGAAGACAGGTCAAACAGTTGAAAGTTGCCTGAAATCTATTGTTGCTGCATACAAACTTTAAATCATGGTTGAACTAAGAAAACCCTACTTAATATCACAATGTATGCAGTTAAGTTCCTGAATTTTTTACAGATTTGAGCTATAAATTAACAAAGGTTGAGGACTTCACCACTCATGTGTTATTATCTTTAACCCGAAAACAACTTCGAGGACTTAATTAATGAAAGAATGTTGAGGGGTTTGGTCAGTAACAAAATGCTGCAGTAATTATTCATAGAAAACAAAACAGAAAAAAGGGTATTACGCGGCAGACCAGCCCAGCCTTGACACATGCTAAAAGTGATTGGCTCATCTTGCCACAAGATGTAAGTTACCTGTCGGATCATAGGCTTTTGTTTTGTAGCACGAGATGTCACTGCATCTAAGCAAAGTTTTTTAAGTTGCTTTTCATTCATCGACTTTGGTACATTGTACATAATAAGTCTCGTTTTTGAAACATGAAAATTTGGGGATTTAAGTTTAGTTTCCTTTTTCTGCTCCAACCTGCAATTCGTATTTGCCAGAAAAGATGAAAGTTCAGCAATTTAATAAATGGGCCATAGAAGATAAAAAATTAATTAAAGAACCTACTTGAAAGACATTTTTTTGTAGAAGAAAAAGAGAAGTATTGTGAAATGGGGATATAACCCTCTTAAATTAAGTTAAAAGAGTGGATAAAAAGCAAATTTCAGGTTACACAAAGATAATCAGTTTCATCTCAACTAGCATGAAACTGATTATTTGACCTAGAGAACCAGAACCATAAATTGTTTATCCCAACATAAAATACTGATAATTGAAATGTCAAGTCCTTAATCCAATGATAAGTTCCAAAAAGCAAATCCAGACGACCAGACATCCACTTACTTTTTAATGGTAAAGATGCAAAAAATCAATATGGTTACTCAAACAATTTAATATGAATAAATATTAATTTCTAAGGGACTGTGTAACGGATTAAGAAAATGATAAATCATCTCCTAGTAAATTTATTCCAGAAAATTTACTATTTTACAAATCATGTCTAACACTTACGATCGACGTTTCGACATGTCACTCTCTGAAACTCCTTCAGCAGCTGGAGTACCCTCAAGAATAAGACCTTCCTGTTAAAACAAAGATGACTTTCATTATCAGACATGAATCCTATGGAAAGCTTTAAAAGCTGAACCAAATTTGAAGAGTTTGATTATAAATAAGTCGATTCAGGTTGTGTTTCATTCCTAATAGGTAATAAAAAATAGCGAGAAAAAAACAGGTAAATGAGCTGACCATGAAAAATGATCAAGGGTCAGCTAAAGTGTACTTTTAATACACTAACTAATAACAATTATAAATTTTTGGACAATGTTTCAAATCACCAGTACAGCACAATCTGGTTCAATCTGTTCTCGACCAACCCATATTCCCACAGCCATGAAACAGGCACAAAAGAATTTAGAGCCAACCTTAGCTAAATAGAGGTTGCGATGGTCAATCTCTTCCTTTTTTTTCTTTTCTTCTTCCTTGTCATGAGCAGCTTTTTATTTAAAGCCTTCAAAACTTTTAACTGCCTGCCTTTGAGAATAATACCCAAACCAGCTACAGCAGTTGCTGCTTCAAATGAAGCATCAGCGGCCTCAACTGTTTTAAATTTGAGAAATCCAGTTCCCCTTGGTCTCCTGCAAATCAATTTAACATTTCTTTAATAAAATTATGATAAGAGGTTAGCAGAATAGATAATTTATTAATCTAGACTGGCCATTACTTGGTCACTGGATGAAGAACAGGAACAAACGACTGGATTTCACCAAATCCTATGAAACGTTGTTTTACATCCTCATTAGTTATATCAAAAGGAAGATTAGATATAAAAAGTGTTCTCTCCAACTCTTCTTCTGTCTCAGCTGTTTTAAGGTTTGTCTTCTCAGATTTGATCAACGTTTCAGATTTTTTCAGCGTTTCGGTTTTGGTCAAACTTTCAGATTTATTGTTGTTTACATCCACCACGGTTTCATCGCCCTGCTTGGCGGATGCAACATTGACATTTGATGAAAGGAAATTATTTAGAACTTTTCTTGCAACATCTGCTTCTTCATCAAAATTGACTTCTTCTTTGACTAAATCAGAGTCATCTGACACATCAGCATTTTTATTAGAATGTTGTGTGTTTTTGTCCATTTCCACATGGTCATCTTCCACATCGCTATCAGGATCCTCTTCATCACTTTCTTTCTCCCCTGTAAATGTCATGTTCTCAGATTATGTAAAGTTTAAATAAAGCTAGAACATAATGCCAAGTACGCAAATAGATATTCCATAGGAAAAGAAAAGCAAGATTTGCAAATGTGCAGGCCATAAACGCCTATCAGCCTATGCATCAAAAGGGTTGATTTCCTGTGATTTACCTATTATAAATTAAAATTATAAAATCAAAATTAAAATTAACTATAAAAGTTAGTTGAAAATGTGATTGAAGAAGATATTTGGGTCCAATCATTGCGCCAAAACAGCATACATTTATGATCACATAATATTATAAAGCTTTAAGAATCCTTCAGTAATCTATCAGTAGGAATCAATTGAAGGCATTTAAAAAAACAAGATATATAGGAAATGAAGACACATGCAAAGAGCAAAGTTACCATCTTTTAAAGCAACTTGAGAACCAGCTGTATATATTTTCTTTGGTACAGCCCAATCAACAGCAATGGGCCTTTTGCCGAAATTTTTGCCATTAAACTTCTGGATTGCCTAAAAAAAACAATCAAAAGATATTAAATTCACTTTCATGAGAATAGAAGAAAATGTGCAACTTATGTATTACAACTATCCTTACATTTTCTGCATCCTGCTTGCATGTGAATTTAACAAATGCAAATCCCTTTGACTGCCTAAAACAGGATTAAATAGTTTCATACGTGATGATATGGAGTCAAAGAAGCATGACAGGAGGCATAGTGATGAACCCTAACCTAAATGTTGTTCTAGCCATAAGTTAAAAAAAAAAAAAAAGATTTACCCTGAATCAGGTTTTTTGGGAATAAATACATCCCATACAAGGCCTGCTGCTGAAAACATTTCTTTTATCTCATTAACACTCGCCTGCAAAAGCTTTTCATAAGTTAGTACCTGAGTTAAAACTTGACTCCTATAAACAGCTGATATAATATAACTGAGTAAGAATTTCATATACCGTAAAAGGAAGATTTCTTATTATAAGCTTCCATTTTTGTACCTTGGAACCCTGGTATCAATTACAAAAAATATTAGACAATCACCGGTTTGGAAATGAATGTTCGAATATATACCAGTGAGGGTAAAAGTTTAGTCCTCAACTACTTATGATTTCTAATTACTCTCTACATAAGGTGTCATTTATAATACACACCATAAGGCCTTAAACCTTTATTCTTTATATACACAATTGCAAAGTTTGGTTGAATTGGAAATAAAAAGTTGTATCATGTTTTGAAACTTTTTAGATGCAGCAAGATGGGACGGATTGATCAACGGGGCGAAATTGGTCGAGATAGGTTGGATTACAGGCAGCAACTGTTTTTTTCCTATATTTGTATGCCTCTATATAAAGTTACAAATAAATAATTTTATATAGTCCTGAAATCTTGAAATGGCTTACTTCTCCACCTAACTGACGGGCCCAAACTGTGCCCCCACTTAGATTCTTCTGATGCAACTTTGCAACACAAGCCCGAGCCGATTTCACACTAGTGTAGACTATAGATGAGGCGCCTGATCTGCATCCATCTTGAAGAAGCCCTGCAGTAGGCAACACCATAGATAAGCTTCCTTGAAAGATTATATAAAGATTAAATGTCATATGAGATACGTCCAAAATTTCATATATATCCCTTATAAGTTTCATAATATCATATCTGCCCATTAAAAAGCTAAAATTATTATATTCATCAATTTCATGGAAAAATAAATAAGATCAGTTAACTACAACAATTTGTTTCGCTGAATAAACAAACTAGTAAAAACATGTCTCGTTGTGAATCGGCTCGGAACATAATGTTCATTTTGTTTAAGACTTTATTCAGAAAAACATAATGTTACAAGCAACTGATATTATTTATTTACTAAGAAATGGTAAGTGTTTTCAAAAGGTTAATATGATATTTATATAGTTTTGAATGATATATATGAAACTTTGAACTCTTAAAAGGATATATATGAAAGCACCCCGTTATATAACAGCATGGTAACCTCTTAGTGTACACAAAACAAAATGAGTAGTATATTTACAGAAATATCTTTTTATAAAAGCAAATTCAAAATAGGTAATATGCATTGCAGCTCAAAGCATGAAATGAAATGAATAAGGGGGATGATGTTCAGTCCATGACTACTACATCTCTAAAAGTTCTTATAACATTGTATATATCGTTTAAGTGATATTCAAGTGGTCTCCAGGTTGTACAATCATAGTTGTCGAAAGCACAAGGCACCCTCAAGGCGCAAAGGGTGACCCTTGGGCCAAGGAGTAAGGCACTTAAAATGCAAGGGCTTCTTTATCAAGGCGTAACACAAATTTTAGGCTTGTTTCGGTTTAATTTAGGCTGTTTTAGGTTGATTCCAGGCTTGTTTAGGCCTAGTGTAATTGTTTCAGACCTGTTCATACAATTTTTGCTAGAGATTGACTCATTGGCCTTGGCTTGAAAATGTGCCTCACGCCTGAAAATGAGGCTTTTGAAGAAGCTGCGTCGGGCTGCGCCTAAAGACCTAAGCGCGCCCTTGTGGGCTTTTGACAACAGAGGGTAAAACAGATGCCTAACTGAAAGTTCATGCTTATTGCCTTCAAAAACAGATGATCATTTAATTCAAGGACAAAGATTGTGCAATGCATAACATGCAATGTCCATTCAGTTATCAGAAATTAAAGGTAGCAATTATGACGTGTTTGCCTACAAATGGGTTGATTCACACTTAACCTCTAACAAGTCAGATAGGTTATGCTAAAGAAAATAAAGTGATAATGGAAACACGTTAAAACTCAAAAATCATCCAGAATTTATCCATATGTGTAGAACCTCCTAAACCACCTTTTCTTAAAACAAAGTTAAAATCAAGCTGTAGTAAACATACTTAACATGTTCACTGATAACAAAATGCAATATAAACGTCCGGGTCGACCCAACCCGCTTTGACATGCAATAAAAAAAAAGCCTGATGTTGTAGTTACACAACCCATTTGACCACCCCCTTTTTAGTCTCTACAAAAATAAAAAGCATAATTTATTTACATCGTAGAAATTATCTATTAAAGAAAGGTGGATTGTTGTGGATCATAAAAACTAAAGATGGAGTATGTCTTTACCATGATGTGCGATTTCTTCTTTTGGAAGAGGGTAAGTTATGGAAGACACTGACCCACACTCCCTAGCATGACTATGCACTTCCTCTGCCATGTCATCATTGAGAAGTCCACCAATTACAACAGTCCTAGCAACCCTGTTCACAATAACGATTACTTTATAAGAGTATATTAGTTATACTATAATTAGTATCATACGTGATCATACTGCATATATAATGATTATCCTAGACTCTTAGAATCTCTAACCTGAAAACATGGAACTCTTGTAACCCTCTTTGAAGGTAAAAGAGTAATTGCATGATGTATAATAAAATTTACAATGTACAAGTATATATAGACAAGAGAACAACCTATTATACAAAGATGGGCCTCGCTCTAATATAATTTACCCCCCTCAAGTTGGAGAGTATATATTGTATCCTTCAAGGTCTACATATATATTCCACCCAAGGACCTCTAAGAGGCTTTGTGAAAACATTTGCTAGTTGAACATTAGAGTTGACAAACTCGAACACGATCATCAAGAAGCTATTCTTTAACAAAGTGGTAGTCAATTTCAATGTGTAACGTCCTCTCATGAAAAATTAATGACAATGTATAGTTCATCTTCATAGTCACATATCAACTTCAATATAGACTTTTGCAAAACTTTGATTCTTTAAAAAGTTGTTTGACCTGTACAAGATCATGCGCCATTGCTCGATGCTCAGCTTATATGCTTGACCTTGATAACGCATTTTGTTTCTTGCTTTTCTAAGAAACCAAATTGCCTCTAGGTAAGACATAAAATCCTAAGATTGAGCAACGCCTAAGAGAACAGCCATCATAATATCACTAATCTCCATATGACCTTTTTCCACATTGGATTCAATACAACAATTCTTTATTCCCATACCAGATTGTGAAGGATTATGATGCCTTCCATGACTCCATGTTGATAATTAAAAAAATACAAACAAAAAAAAATTGGTAAAAGATGAGTATTAAACCAAGAGAAATAGATAAAACTATGAAGAACACATAAATCTCAAAAATAAGGTTGTGACGACTTCTTTTTTCAAACAGTCGGCGTTAATTTCAAGTGGGGGTAGGTTGGTTTTACTCATTTTGACAAAACTTCAGATGGTGTGTGGTGATCCAACTGGGGGTAGGTTGGTTAGATTTTACTCATTTTTAATTTCAAGTGCTATGGTATAGATGGTGATGGTATTGATTGGAAGAAAACAGGTCAAGTGAAAAAGAAGATATAGGAAAATATAAACAGCGGCGACAAATACACAAAAGAGATATCTTCTAATGCACTAACTCTATGTGAAGGTAAAAGAGTTATTGTATTGATAATGATGCATCTAAAACAGTTACATGGTACAAGTATATAACTAGCCTATTATTCTAGCAACCCTATTCACCAACATAATTCGTCTGATCTACCTTTGTGGTTTATGAAACCACAAAGACAATGACATACTGTAGTACAGAACGTATCACATCAACGTAACTTAACACTTTAACATTTAAAGGATAAGCAATCACACACACACACCCCTATATATAGGGACAGAAAGTTGAAAGCCTAGGCATAGAACATGATCAACTTTAGAAACTAAAACATGGAGTAAAACTATATTATCCAACCTAGTTATGCTCCAAGTAAATCAATTTAATAGAACATTACACACTACATAATAAAAGTTGTGAAAATATATATGCATGCAATTGAGAGAAAGAGAAAGATGTTACAAACAAATTCATACAAGTACAAGGCTTTGATAAATAAGAATCCAACTTGAAAGCATTTAGAAATTTATACAACTTAAAAGTATACATCATAAACACACGTGTTTACCATCAATTTTAGTAGAAATTACTCCACTATTAGGCAATGTAATAGATGCTTGTATGCTCAAATTTCAGAAATTGTATGTGCCGCAGGTTTATAATGGATTCATAAAAATACTCCTATCCAAAGAATATATGGACAAAGTGTAACACTACACTCACAAGCAGATGAACTACAAGGAATAAAAATGGCAATGATATACCTTTGCTTTTCTGAAGAAACCCCCTCTACACGTTCAGTCTTCACAGGAGCTGCTGCTTTCTTCGGCTTATCAATTTTTCCTGCATATTTAAGAAACGTGGGTGGGTGGGGGTGTCACATTATTGATACTACAAGATTATAGTGGCAGTATATAAAGAATGTGTGATTGTTAAGACCTTTTTCTTTAGAACCAGACTGCTTATTCTTTACTGTTGGTTCGAATGAATCACCCTCTACATGTTCAGTCTTCGACGGGGTTACTGCTTTCTTTGGCTTCACATTTTTTCCTTAATATTTAAGAGGGGTCACTTTAGTACTACAATGATGGTAGAAGGTTCCAAATGTATTAATTGAAAAGTTGTATAATTATTGAAACCTTTTTCTTGAGTATCAGGTACTGGTTTATGCTTTACTGATGATGTTGATAAATCATCCTTGTCATCCTTTGTCTTAATAATGTCATTAGCAATATCATCATTGTCATGCGTTGCCTTGATAGTATCATCAGATGGGGTCACTGAAGTTGAAAGATTATACATAAAAATCAAGGGATTAATCAAAGAGGCCTGTTTGAAATCTATGCATTAAAATAGCGAATGTTGATAAAAACACAAGTCCTGTGAACCTTCGTTTCCTTTAGATCGCCTTTGCTCGAGTGGGGCCCTATGCATTGCTTGTTTAACTCCAATGATGCGACCTCCAACTGAAGAACCATGTTTCAGCTCAATTGCACGCTTGGCATCTTCAGTCACGGCACTGTTAATAAAAAGATAAACCAAAAGTAAAGGAGGAGCCTGTTTACGTATACATGAACATAATTTAAGATTGTTGTGTTGAATTAGTTTAGTTACGAAAAAAATGGGAAAAATTATATATCCTTGATCTATCGTTCAAGTTGCACTATGTTTCACGTATTTTAAATACGTATTCGGTAGTGATATGTCAGCTGTATAATGGGTGATTATATTTTAGCTTGCATTAGAAGTAGGTGAATAGAGAATAAAAAGAACAATATCACCCTTACAGACTTACAATTGAACAAAAGCAAAGCCACGGTGTTCAGTCGACCCTGTAGAACAATATTCAGCACATGTGGAATTTCAGTTCATATAACAAAAGTAAGGCTTAACTTTCACACAGAAATGATAGTTAGAAAGGTGAGAAACAAGAACAACCATCAATTCAATAATATAATTATAAGCTATGGGTGTCCCTGGTACTTTCAGATAGTAAAACTGGGATGGGCTTGTTTGCAAATCAAATAAACATATTACTCTAATCCTAGCACCCCAGTTATATAAATTGCAACAGTTACATGTTGTTGTGTATTAATCACAATGTTTCCTTTTTTATCAAATTTCACCAACTGTTTATTGACCATTCTCGTATTTGAACTATGTATGTGATGATTTTCTTCTACAATTTCTAGCCAGTAGTCAAACACTTGTCTTTCTCTATACATGAAGTCAAACATTACTAATTTATCAAACAACGAAGATAGCTCTTATAAAGCCAACATAAGGTTAGCAGATTTCTTAGAAAGTCTTAACTCCAAGTCAAATTTCAGCACTTCCAGTCAAAATGCAACTATCTTTAGATAATAGGGTAAAGGAATCATATTTGGCATTCTTCCATAGAATTCATCCTATCATTTCTTCCTGCTTCTCAAATCAATTAACAGTAGACAGCATTACCTCTTATAGTTCCTACACAATGGTAAAGTCTAACGAACCCACAGATCACAGTTTGCTTCTTAACTTCACCTAATCAGGTCTCCAAGGCTTTCCACTTCACAATTGCATTTACATTAAACTAAATACACAAAAAAAGAAGAAACAAAGCAACCTACAACGCATATTCAGTATTTCAGTCTAAAAGCTCAGCGTTCAATAATCAAACACACAATTTGCATCTTAACTTCATCTAATCAGTCTCCAAGTCCTCCCGCTTCATAATTGCATCAACATCGAACTAAATACAAAAAAAAAAAAATACAACACATATTCAACCTAGAACCTCACCTTTCTGCGTAACCATAAAGCACCGCCTAACCGGTCCGACATCACTGAATGTCTCTTCCAGCTGAAACATTAAGTCAAATTCACACCTTACTTCACCGTCACGAAACCTAAACAACAACAAATTTCACACAGATACGTATGGATAGAGGTAGAGAAACGCTTGCCTGAGAGTTGGAAAAGGTGTAGGGCAAATTGGAGACGAAGACGGTGGCCGGACTGTGGTGGTTTCCACCGTCGTCGTGCTTCATCTTCTTCTTGTTCTTCCCCATCGATGAGTGAAGGTGGAGATTTGCAGGTATTGAGTCGCGGCGGAGGTTTGGGCTTTGGGGTTTTGTTAGTGCGGGCGTTTGATGTTTCACCGGCTTAAACCTTCTGAGTAGTTTTAGCTTTACCCCTTGTAGTTATGTTTGTATTAATAATTCCCCTCTGGTTATGTTTCTAACAACTTAGGGGTTGTTTGATTACGTTGACCGAGTAAGATCAGACTGAGTTAGAAGCTGACTGTCACACCATCAAATTCCGGGTCTAGAATCTATCACGGAGGAGTGAACAAACAGGATCGAACACAGTAGTTACACATGAGATGCAGTTATCTATATGATAAGTTTTAGATAATCAATCCATTATTATTCAGAGCATTAGATATTATACGCAGTGGAAATAAATATATACATTGTTTCTTAACAATACGTCTAATCATGTCTTATCAATAACCAATATGTATCATGAGCTCTTAAATGATCCTACGTGCAAGTCCGTAAGCTCCTAGTAGATACCTGAGAATACATGTAAATCAAGTGTCAACACAGGGTTGGTGAGTTCATAGGTAAGCAAAACATAATTGATAAACCATTAGTTTTCATCAAAATAGGATTTTCTGTAAAAGTGTGACTACTCACTGGTGTCACTTTGTATATGAATAGCCTGTCGGAACCCTTTTATAAGGTGAACCCGCTATCCCGTATACTTACTACGTACAAGCCCAACAAATCCTTCATATAGGATTTGCCCATGTATCATAGTTTATCATTAATCATCAACTGTCATCAATTAAGATTTACTGTAAAAGTGTGAGTTTAATTTACTCACCGGTATATGAATAGCCTGTCGGAACCCTTTTTAATAAGGTGAACCCGCTATCCCACATACTCACTATGTACAAGCCCAACAAATCTTTCACATAGGATTTGCCCATGTATCATAGTTTAATATCATTTTCATGTGTATATTATGTTATTTATAATAATTCAAATCAGAGGGCGCGAATCCTCTCTTTACATTTATCCTCATATGGGTTGTAAGTGGAACTATAACGGCAAACTTTATATAGCGCATATCTGCCTTCTCACACTAAAACAGTCATCCCGAATGACAGCGAGATCTTTGTGCATCTGATAAGGACCACACGTCCAAACCTTTGTGTGGGTCAGTCACTCCCTGATAGTACTATCCAAAAGATCCCTGCCTTGTTAATAGTCCAGTTTACAGAGAAGGATTTTCAAATATAACCATATGTAATCATAAATGTGATTCAATTATTATTTAACATAATACACAAAAATAATTTGTAATTTTAATTACAACATGTATCATTCCCCGAAATATTTAAATGATTTAAAAAGGGGAACAGTTAAGTATGAACTCACCTCAGTTCTTGTGTGTTGTTGACAAGCTAGTAAATTCCTCCTAAGGAATTATAATTCACATAAGCAAACAAATACAAATCCATAACCTAAATAAGTTAGATCTTGAACCTGACGTTCAATTGATCTAAGGTTTGGTTTTCGGGATTTGTTATAAACGTATAACTAATCATTTATTTATCCTTGTTAATTCTTTAATATCTAAAGATTTATATTTCATAAAATTTGATAAATTTTAATAATGATTTTTAACATATCATTATGTTCCAAATAAATCTTAGACGTTATTTAAATATGAAAATTTATATTTAATTTTGTAAGATTTTATAAATATTTAAATTTATAAAATCTAATTTGTATTTATCTAATCATAATTAATCCATAATTAATAATATAATGTCCATTAATAATTTGATGATTTAAATCATTATTTAAAATCCATTTTTATAAAAATAACAATTTATAACCTTTGTAATATTTATATGAATAAATAAATAAATAAGGTTTTTAAAGAAATAATTTTCCAGAAAATATTATATAACTTCTAAAATAAACAAAGTTTATAAAAATTATTTTTATAATTTTTAATAATTTTTCTATATTTTTAAAAGGTTCAAAAAGCTTTAAAGAAAATAGGTGTTGGGGCAAGGGTTCGAACCCTTGACCTCAAGCATTTCAGGGAACCCAAGAACCAGTGAACCAAAGGCTTATAGCCACGGTAAGAATTGGTTTCCAATTCTTTTAAATACAATCACAGACCATCCCCAAATCGCTATGAACCCTAACTCGATCCGAATCAAATTGATCCTTCATTCGATGTTTATATCCAAATTGATGTTGGGGCTTTTTGTCACACCCCAACCTTGACGGCGAAACGTCGAGGTGCGAGGGTTAAGATTGTTCACAGCCACATAACGCTATGTTAAAGTATAAAATGCCATTAATCAATTGTTTTCAACCACCACATACATCAATGTCTCAAAATAAATTAAACAAAAAAAAAAAAACAAGAATTCAATCGTCTTTATTAAACCTAGGTCCATGATCTAGGTTTATGCATTCCTTCAATCATCGCTAAGCTTGCACATTACCTGAAACATGTTGAAAATAAAGTCAACTAACTAGTTGGTGAGTTCTCGTGGTTTTAAATACAATAAGTATACAAAATGTGGCAATTCTAGTCAATGGTCACAAGATAGCAAGTATATAGAACATGCATAGTTACAATCAAGCCTCGACTGAATAATATGAATAAGCATGATTAGCTAAGTGTATTTGGTTCCCTAGTGCACAAGCATACGGCTCCTAGGAGTCGGCAATACATCGACTTTAGCACCAAATAGGCTTGTCAGGCCCAAAGATCTAAGACTTCGCTAGGCTAGCAATAGTTAATGATTGCACACGTATGTCACATCTCGTATAATACTAAACATATCCAAACAACCACGACTATGTAGAATTGCACGTGTGAAATAAGTATCAAAACGTGTATGTGTAAGTTTGTATAAGCAACATGTTTCACCCCGAAAGATGTGAAATAATCGTAAAGCGGGGCATAAGACTCACTTGTTTAATAAAGAAGACTTGTAGGTGAAATAAGAATAACCACGAATAAGATTTCCAACACAAACGTCACAACGCACCTAAACGAAATAAAGTAGCGCGTTATAATTTGTTTGATGATTAATTGTAGGTCTAATAATTATTCGTATTTATTACACGTTAATAATGTGATCGGTTAAATGAAACGAATGGACTATACTTGGTATAATCACTTGTTAGCGCGTAAGAGAAATAATAAATAAGACTTGATTAAATTGTACGTTAAACCGATTTTTAAGGATTGTATATAATAATTATAATAAGTTATTTAACTATTATAAGGGACTATATATAAATAATATATATTTATAGGTATAAGTAATCAAACAATTTAATTGTTTGAATATACATATAAATATATATACTAAACAATCCATATATATGATTTAGCTATTAAAAGAACTATGTTTAAATATATATATGTATATATATATATATGTAAGTAACTAAACAATTAAATTGTTTAATTATATATATATATATAAATGTATATACTAAACAATTATAACATTGTATATAATAATCAATATAAATGATTTAGCTATTAAAAGAACTATGTATATATATATATATATATATATATATATATATATATATATAACTAAACAATTAAATTGCTTGAATATATATATGTATAAACATATATACTAAACAATTATAACATTGTATAATCATAATAAATGATTTAATTACTAAAAGATCAATATATATATATATATATATTTATATATATATAGATATACATAACTAAACCATTTAATTACTTAAATATATATATACATATTCAAGTATTATGTTTACTCATTTCCTTTGTATTTTTAAAACTAAAATAATGTATTTATAAATACAAAAGTATTTATAAAAATTATTTTAGTCCCAAATTAATTAAACAAAAGTAAACAAAATAATCTGCATTTTATGAAATTAATTTTAGAAATTTTCAGAATTTAAAAAGGTTGAATAAAGAAAAAGAAATGAAGAAAAGAAAAAAAACCAGAAAAAGAAAAGGAAAGGGGGTTGCCCGGGGTCGAACCCGGGGCTCCCCTGAACTCATGGGGCGCAGGAACCAGTGAACCAGGGCCAATGCCTTGGTTTCACTTTGGTTTGCTTTGCTTTTAAGCCTTGTTCCCCGGTTTCCCCCAATTCTTATGAACCCTAGGTTCAACAGGGTCAAAATTGACCTCCGATTCGATGTTAAACACCCGAATCATCATGGGGCTTTGATCCCTGGACCAAATCGAGTCAATAACAGGTTCTAATTACCTGTTTCGATTAAGCTTCGAGTGATTTCAAGTGCGGTTTAGGTTTCGGGTTTCTTGGTTTGGGGTTTTTGATTCGAGAGGTTTTCTGTTGAAATTGAGAGTTTGGGGAGTTTAGGAACTTCTCAATGAACCGGAAAACCACAACTTATAAGTTTGATTTCTTGTTTCGAGCAATTCCCGTTTAAATTTTGAAACCGCGTTCCCGTTTACCAAATTTGAGAGATTCGAGTTGTTATTTTGTAATTATAATTGATTGATTGATTGTTTGAGACGCGTAGTAAGTTTAGAAACGATTATTTTGATTGATTTCATGTATTTGGACGAGATCCGATTCGAGGTTCATCTCGGTTTTTATTCGGAGGGGTGAACGAGCGGGAATTTCAATTTTTAGATGGGTTTGAGTTCGAAACCCATAGCCGAGAGAGTTGAACGGTTTAATTGGGTCAAAAATGAGGAAACGGTGGGGTTTTTGGGGTCGCCGGAGCTCGGCCGGAGCTCCGGCCGATGGTTACCGGGATTACGGGGAGAGAGAAGAGGTGAATGGGTTAAGTTTGAAATTTTTACATATTTGGTCCCTCGAATTTACATTTCCATCATTTTATGCCAGGATTTAACTTAAAGTTTATAAAATGACAAAACAACCCCTGCACTTTAATTCTAGGTTATTATTATTATTATTATTATTATTATTATTATTATTATTATTATTATTATTATTATTATTAACATTAATATATTACTATTACCATTAACATTATGGTTATTATTATTTTTTTATAATTTATTATTATTATTGTTATGGTTATTATTGTTATTATTATTATTATTATTATTATTATTATTATTATTATTATTATCACTTTTATTATTATAATTATTATTATTATTATTATTATTATTATCTATTATTATTATTGTTAGTATTATTATATAAAAAGAAATTTACTAAGGATGCTATAAATGGCATAAATGAAAAAAAAAAAAAAAATTTACAGGATGTTACACTTTTGTTCCCCAACCAAAATCGAGTGTGTGTGTATGATTAATTACATGTTTTTGTTTGAATTGAAGGTATAGACTATGATGAACAGGTCGCGACAGAGGGTTTGATGGTTCGGTGTGTAAATGGTGATCACAATCGAATTTCTCTTACAGGAAGCTTCTAAGGGCCTCACTAATGAAAAGCCCTCTATTATTTCCAAGTTAGAAAGCTCGGAACATAGCCTTCGAATAGGTTGCAGGTCGATGATGTAGATGATGATCGATGATGGTGATTTTTGGATTGTAAGTGTAAATTGAAAGTGTAGAACGATTAGGAATACTTATATAATTGTTTAGGTAAGATTAATTCGATTAAAATAGAGTGTTAATGCGATTCATGATCTGTAAAGCGGCCGACAGTGAACGTGGGTTGGATTAGATCGATCGCACTCGAATTTTTTAAGTTTCAGTGGACACTAGTTCGAATCCAGCATATGATGCTGTCGGGATGTTGGTTTTGGTCAAAAGCCGAGTGGGTTTGGTGTTTTCGGCTGCCGGAGTTAGGCCGGAAAGGTGGCCGGAGGGGGTGACCGACGGGAAGGGGTTTGGGAAAAAGTTTTTGAAAAATTACACAAATGGTCCCTGTGGTTTAGAATGTTATTATTTCATGCTAAAAGTATTTAAATCAAGTTTCAAAAATTACAAATTACCCCCTTAACTTCTTATTTTTAAGTTTTTAAATATTTAAAAGTTAAATAAACTTTTATAAATTATTTTTATTAATAGCAACACTATTATTATTATTATTATTATTATTACTAATGTTATTATTAATAATAGTGATAATAATATCATTATTATTATTATAATATCAAATATATACATATATATATATATATATTTAACGAAATTTTTCCGGGGTGTCACACTGACCCAGTAAGAAGTTCTGACTGAGTCTGCATCTGACTGAAACTTAGCTGTTTGATTTACCATCTGACTGATTCTGCTGAATGGATATCATTTAATATCGTAACTTCTTACTGGGGTGCGGTAAGAAGTTACGATATTTTCTACATAAAACCAACAAAAACGACAACCATAAAAAAAGTTATAAAACACTATAAATCCAAAATATTCATTTCTAACCTCCTTTAAATCAAACAACTACCCACTTCCTCAACATTTTCAAACATGGTGGCCAAATCTACCGACGCTATCATGCTCACGGTGGCGCTGATCCTAACGTACGCCGGCTTCGCTTCTTCCGCCACCCGTTGCCCCGATTGTGGCTCCACCCAACTCCCCTACCCCCTTAGCACCGCACCGGGGTGCGGTGACCAATCATACAAGGTCCGATGTGACGCACCCACAGGTGCACTTTTCTTCGACGCACTCAACAACACGTACCCGATCACCTCCATCTCTCAGACCACCCAATGGTTCGTGATCCAACCACTGAGCTTCATCAACAACAACATGTGGCCGGAGACATCAACAGAACCACCTGCGGGGGAGACGGGAGGGGAGGGACGGAGGAAGAGGACCGGGATGACCGGGAGGGGAGACGAAAGGGGAAAGGAAGGCTGTGTTTGACCGAGGTGAGGGGCGGAGGTGAGGGGCGGGGGAGAAGAGGATAAGGGCTGATGAAGAAGCTGGGTCAGATAATGAAATTTTAAGGTCCGGGTCAGCGAACATGACCGGGTCAGTGAACATGACCGGGTCAGCAACATTTCGAATGGAAAACAAACGGGCTGACCGGGCTGACCGAGTCAGCCGGGTCAGGGTCAGCCCGGTCAGAAGCATATCAAACACAGCCTTAGAGCATTAAGATTAAGAGTGACATCTTTAAAATTATGTGAGTGTGATTTCTGTATTATAGGTAGTGGTTTTGAGTGGTTGTAAGTGAATAAAAAGAAAGTGTTACTGTTTGTCGGTATATCTGAGGAATCATTGTTCAATTCCAGTAATTGTTTTTTATATTTTTGAAAATGGTTTGTGAGTGAATGAGGGATAAAAAAGTAATGGTAAATGTATAAAAATCTTATTTAATTAAAAATAAAATAAAAAATAGTTATTTTTAATGTGATTATATAAATAAATATGAGGAATCCACTGTTAATGCTCTTATAGCATTCATAGTAGGTTTTTATATTTATTTGAGTGTGTTTCTTGTATTTTAGGAAATGGTTGTGAGTAGATAAGGAACAAAAGTTATTATTCAATCTGTATATTTGAGGAATCACTATTCAACTCTTATAAATTTTTGAATATTTATGAAAGTGGTTGTGGGTAGAAGAGATGGAGAATATATAACAATAAAAGTTTAAAAACTATTACTTAATTGAGAAGTAAAGAGAAAGAGTAGTGTTTTTTATGTAATTATAAAGATAAGTATGAGAAACCTGGTGTGAATACTCTTACGCACCTATCTAGACTATGTATGGGATTGTTTATTTGGTTGAAAATGACTTTTGACAAAAATGTCTTTGACGAAAATGACTTGTTAGCTTGTTAATTTCCAAATAAAATAAGTTTTTAAAAAAGTATCTGGATTAACTTATAAATTAAAATATTATAAGATGACCAAAAGGAATGTACTTTTAAAAATGATGTGAGTTAATAAAATGTGGTAGAGTGATATAATAGAAAATTGGACTAAAAGAAGTTTTCAATTGATAAACAAACAAACAAACAAACAAACCCAGTATATCCCACTCAAGAGCAGGGTCTGGGAGGGGTAGGTGGTGGCAAGTCTTTCCTCTATCCAGATAGGTAGAGAGACCGCTTTCAAAAAGACCCCCGGCTCGATAACAAAAGCAATAAAGCTAGCAAATCAACATATAATCAAACATACGATATATGCTATATGATATATGATACCGCACCCATTATACAGCAAACATTAAAATATCACCAAAAAGAAATATAAAATGAACAAGCAAGCATCAGGGAAGCAGCAAGTTTTCCCTAAAAAGGTCGAAGCGTACTATATACACATCAGGCCTCGTAACAAGTTTTCAATTGATAATAAGTAATGAATCCTTACTTTTTAAAACCTCATTTTTACACTATATGAACAGTCATTCTGAAATATCCTTTTTGGTTTGTCAAATATTTTTTTTTACTTATTAACTTCTTAAAATCTAATAAATCAAAAGCTGATGGAAAATAAGTAATCCCAAACATTTACCTGGTGATATAATCAACTATTTGTTTACGGCTTAACTAAATTTATATCAATGTCATCATTGGCGGGGCTTGACCTTCTGCCTCAAGGGGACCTTCGTCACTTTAACTTTATATATTTTGTCTGTAGACCAAACCCCCACCCAGTCATATTTTATCATATCTTGATATGTAAAATAGATGAGGTGGTCAAGTCAAGTTGAAAGTTTCAAATACGACGAGGGAGAGTAGCTTTTTTGATTATGTGGTATTTGTATGTTTATTACTTTTCTTTTTTATTATTATGATATACTCTTATATGCTTTGATTTCGTGCTGCTTGAAAGCTTTAATAACATTTTGTGGTAGACATTTTTATTTGGTTTGGTTATGTTTGAAGTTGGCGGAGCCTAAAGCATCACCCAAAAATACTCAACACTGGTTAGGATTGTATGTCTTACCATCAGTTATGAAGTTGTTCGCGCATGTATTTCTTTACATCATGCTCATACGCACGTTGAATCACTCTAGATGGCATCAAGTTATGTGGTGATACGTGCATACACAAAATAAAGGACATTTCATGATACATCACCATACAAGGTAAGAAGCCCCTCGTTGTTTTGCTAATCGTACAAGGTAAGAAGCCCCTCGCTGTTTTGCTGGCACCCTACCATAATATTGTTTATTTAGCTTTATGGTGTGTGATTTATCACCATGTGTGTACAACAATGTAGTGAGGTGGTAATAATAATAGTGTCGCCGTCAATTTCCCATGGGTGTTCGCACCTCATACAACAACACTGACACACGATGTCATGATATTCGACATGAACCATACAATTGTCTAGTATTAAAACAATCCAAATGATACATGCCCTAAAAATATAAAACTTATCAGTACATGTAATAACGTTGTATTATCATTTCATACATTGCATTCGTAACTTGCTTTCTTCCTAAAACAATACAAAGATCGTCACGTTGGAGTTCCATGTATTGTATACGATGGGACCGATGACGTTTGCTTGTGCATATACATTTACACATACATCGATAAGAATGGAATCGTTCCACGCCTTGTAAACCGTGTTTGACCTTTAGCCTTGTAACATCACTACCTTTTGTTTCACAATTATGAACATAACCACAAAAACATCACTATATATCAGGTTTAAAAGTACGCTCACGTGTATTTAAAACATTAATCCAGGTGTATAGAGTGCACATCATGTATTACACAGAAGTTTTTTTTATATTAAGTTGAGGTAACAATGCACAACAGTGTTGCGAGACATGACATGTTAGTTAGGATTGCATATAATATGCTACTTTATAATTTTCATATATATAGTATTATTGTGATTTGAGTATGCAATATTTAACTAGTGGGAATGCCCGCACGTTGTAGCGGGTGCGGAAACCTTTATGTTAGGGCAGGCTGTGTAAGATTTTTAATATGTGATGCCCCGATAACTATTCGTCCAGATGCCCACCTAATCGTGATCATTGAAATAAAACTCCGTATTTAAACATCGAGTTATGTTTCAACTTCCACATATCAACATTGCACTATTTCTTACACTCGTCATACAACCCTGTCTGATATTATTTGATGTTAAGAACATCTTAGTACAACGTAAGACAAATCATAAAGTTTTTAAGCCTTGTATATTGATGGGAAAATGAGTAAGTTTAAAAAGTTGAGTACCATGTCAAAAACACAGGCTAAACGGCGAGGTCTTGCTTAGTTAGAGCGAATTTTTATTAGTCCAAAATCTTACAACTTTTATATGAATTACGAGTGTCAAATATGACTACAAAATCAGGTCAAGTGCATCAAAAAATAACTAACCTAACATTATTTATCTTAAATTAGCAACCAAATTTAAAACAGATAAAATACAAACCAAACTATTTATTACTAAAGTTTAGAAATCAACATTATTTTTAGCTGACTTTACTTGTGACTTGCATATGTAGCATGGTTGATTCCATGCCATCCACATCATGACATGAAACATATGTAAAAATATGTATATGAAAACATCTAAATAATAAATTATTTTACAAAAAGTGCTATCACCTACAATGCAGCTTAAATGTTCTGACAGTCTCAAGAGTTATACCCGCAACATTATATCATCACTTAGAGTATTATGAATTGTCATTAGACAAGGAGTTCTAAGATAATAATAATAATAATAATAATAATAATAATAATAATAATAATATAGGCAAAAATTTAAACCATAAACAATCTAGCATATTCTGTTAGAAAATGAATGAAGTTCAATAATATTACCAAGTATCCCAAAAAGCATCCTACACCTTTTAGGATCCTTTAGGTATATTTTGCTGCATAATTTGGATTTGAGACCAATCCATATTAATCATAACTGTTGTAGCTTGATCAAGTCAACATTTTAGGATCCTTTAGGTATATTTTGCTGCATAATTTGGATTTGAGACCAACCCATATTAATCATAACTGGTAAATAGTTGAAGAATTATTTAATATATTTATTAAAAATTCTGTAGGTTCGACTTATGTATTAAAATCTTACATTGAAAAATTAAAGTACTAATAACAAAGAACAAAGTTTAGAAAATAAAAAATTAGAGCTTTTATTGTTAAAACAATAATGTAATAAATTCAGCTCTTGATTAGAGCTTTCATTGTTAAGACAGTAATGTGATAAATTCAGCTCTTGATTAACGAATTGAGTAAACATGTTTCTTTTAAATCACAGATCAGTCCATATGGTAGTAACTATTCCATAACCAAAAAAATACACACATATATGAGCAGTAAAAACCTTGTAAACATCACCAATACCTTTGATTTTTTAGCGTGTCTTTTGTCATCAACACAACATATCCTTGACGCAGTTGGGCTGTTACCTACAAGCATTCAGTGACAATTTTGCATAAAGGTAAAAAAATATGATGCATTACGACTGACATAAAACAAAATTCAAATATAAGAATATCCTTGCAAGTTGCAAGTCATGTTTTTTTGGAGGTAACAAAGAAATTAGCCTATATATTTTACCCAAGACTTCAACCAAATAGCTTTTAACTTAAGTAGTTTTGATCCAACATTAGATACAACCAAAGGTAATAAACCTTAGGTGTCGTTCATCAAAGTCACACCAAGATACAACCACGAATTTTCACATTTAAAACAAAAAAA
This sequence comes from Flaveria linearis, assembly GCA_024085815.1. Lineage (NCBI taxonomy): Eukaryota > Viridiplantae > Streptophyta > Magnoliopsida > Asterales > Asteraceae > Flaveria > Flaveria linearis. The sequence continues at coordinate 2,224,149 of CM044001.1, forward strand.
CACAATTAACCTGACATTCAAAGTGGTCTTAAATGTTAATCTAAATCAAATTTGAAGCCTAAAATACACCCAAAAGTAATTCAAAATGTTAAATTAAACAAGAAACCAAGTAGATAAAAACCATATGATCTAAAACCATAAAATCAACGAACTCATCTCCTCCAAACATTAAACATGAGTAGGTGGTACTTGTTTGAAGCTATGTTATACATTACAGCAGTATATAACTACTATATACAGAAAATGAATAAAACAATAGAACATATGCAGTTCTTAAGTGATCAAAAACTCATTAACCAAACAAGTTAATATAAATGTAAAACATATGAACAAACTCAAACAGTTTCTTGGTTCATAAATGCCATTTTAAAGTAATAAGACAAAGTCATTGTATTAACAAAAACTGGACCTGCAGCACTATGTTTTCAGCAAAAATCAAAAAAGAAACTATTCAAATATAGTAGTTTTTAAGTTAATAGTAACTATTCTACATTTAGATTTACCATACAATTAGTCATCCAACCAAATTCCTTTGGATTCCAATCTAAAACCAATGATCACGGTGCAAGAACCCCATCAACCAACATTAGTTATATACTATTTTTTTAAGTTATGCTCATTACTATCTTTATTTGTTTGTTTTTATATTAACAAAAAACCATGTGTTGGAATAAAGAAGCAGGGACATATTTAGTAGAAAACCTATGTGACTGTTAGTATTCAATTTTGTTTGGTCTTAACAAAAAATGGTCTAGCCCATAAGCAACAATGAGTTAATCTTGAGATTAGCCCGAATGCAAAATTTCTTAGCTTTATAATAATCAAATCAAATAATGTTCAAATGTGCTAATCATGGATAATATTGTATTAATTAGGATTTAAAAACATAAAATATAATGATACAAATTAATAACATTATAAGCAAATTGACACCTAAATTGAGCTCAAACACTACAAAACAAAGGCCCTAGGTAGCAAAGTCCTGCTGTACACTGAATTATGAGGGCTAAAGGGTATAAGAAGTTGTATTGTGTTCTTGTATTGAATTCTCAAACTTAATTAGAGAACATTATTGAGAACCAGGTTAAACATCATCAATTTAACATACTTTTATATTCCTCGAATTAAATTTTAAATATGAATTATGAATCAATAACAGACCCAATTTTAAGGTCAATGCAGGTACATAAACCATAAAAACCCAAATTTTAACATTCTAAATTCTTAAAACTAAGAAGAAAATTCACTTGTACTTACTACTATGCTTGGTTTGTCGTAACAAGCAGCCAAATGGTTCTCACTTCTTGGTACAAGTAAGACCAATAGGTTGGCAATACCCTAACCACAAGGACCTGTTAATAATAAATAATAGCCCCGACATAAAAAGATTCATCAAGATTTTGGTGTTTATGTATATAAGACTCTATGGTACTAACCAGTGATGACCTCAACACCAAGAGTTTTTAAAGTCTTAAGATGGCCATGAGTTTTGCTTCCCCGTTGATGGAATTGCTTCAACTTTTCCTCCTGATATAACCTGTCATATAGTATTATTACCATAAAAATGTCAAATACATCAGCCAATCAACTACACTCAACTATCACAAACAGACGACCCGTTGACTTGAGAACAGATTCATAGATCAATAAATCAATAATCAAGTTGTAAAGATCCAACACAATCAAGAACTTTATTATCTCTAAATCATGGTTAATCCTTTCATATTTGTCATAAACTTATGTTGTTATACGTATGTGATCAAGCATAAAGTACCCAAAGCAATGCACGTGTCCTAAATAAACCACATTCACTGGGGCATTTCATCAAACACATGATAGACACAAATGATAAAACAAACATAAACAATGAACATACTGATTTGGACCCAAAAAGATGTTAATTTGTTGTAGATATCAAAAACCCTAAGCATCGATTAACAATGGGAAACCATAATCACAGTCAAATACGATCATAATCAATTCCAAACCATAAATCAGCACATGGCAGGAAGAAGAGTCAAAATAAATGAACTTGAATCAATACAAAGAAAGTTGAATGAAATCACAATATCACCTAGAAATTGCTTGAAAAGATTGCCCGATAGTGAATTTGGGTTGCATTGGGATGTAGATGTCATTATCTGCATCGATGGATGTAGATATATGTGTGGGCACTGATATCATTGTATCGCCTCAATAGAAGGTGTAACGGATTTCATTCAATCGATTCAATCAGTGAATGAATAGGGGATTAGAAGGAGGTGGAGGGTTTGGGAGTAACACCGATCGTTCAGTTGAAGCGCAACTCCAAACGGTTCAATTGAAGGCAGAGGGCAACGATCGATTGAATGCACGTGAAAAGGAGGAAGAGGCCGGATGGTAGGGGAACAGGCGCGTCTTACACAGGCATGGAAATTACAATTTTACCTACTCAATATGTATTATATAGTAGTTAAGATAGTATGATGTGATTTATGTATTGTTTGTATTTTTCATAAACGTACCATGTAAATAGTTATTTTACAAAATAACTTATAGATTTAGTATTTTATGTTATACGTACCTTGTTTTTTTACCCCCCATCGTAATTCTCTCACATTGTTTACCAAGTATCACACTGCATATTATCCTCTTATCCGGTTGACCCATCGCAATGTGACTTTATTTTCTTGTTCTCCTTTCCATCACGTTTCGAGGAGCTTTATGTAGACACATGCATAAGTGGAGGGGTTTGATTTATAGTTTTCCTTTGTTACAGATGCGGGGACTCCGTAATCGTATATATACTCGTACCTCTTGTAACAATCCATTTGTCATGCAGGGTGATTGGGTGAAATACACAATTGATAATGGCAGAAACAACGACTAGTTGATTCCATATCCTTAAAATATGTTGTTCCGCAACTTGTTTTAAAACAACTTTATTTCAAAGCATAAGGCTTCAAAAATCCGATGAGTATCACCATCATGCTTAGCCTGCACATCTTTCATTCCCAAGCAAAACATGCTAAAAAACAATGTCAGACAATATTAGTGGGTTAAAGAGACACGGATTATAATATTTTATCACACATTACAATACGAGTTGTATTTCGTTCAAATGCCCTGTGTATTTTAGAATCCTATAACAACCACCAACAATGGAGCTTGTGTCCCGGGTAGTTGTATATGTTACTATTGGGCCATAGACCTTAGACAAAACATTTTGAAAATGATTGCCGTCACTAAAGAAATAAATACACGCCACCAACAAATACAAACCGCATATTTCACACTTACTATACTTTTAAAATCTTCACACATACATTTTATAAAATCTGAACCCAGATTAAAAACCACACTGCTTTATCCCCCGTTGAAGTCAAACACACTATTTTAAATATACTATAGAAATGTTTTATCTCTCCAAAGAGGAACCATCTAAATTCTAAAACACCACTCAAGTACCAAAACAACCACACCCAAAACTCCAAAAGGTCTTATTTTAGGATTTATGATTCTTCCAAACCCCAAAGGCCCAAAAACACCCAAATCATTCTCTTTCGTTTGTGCTTTTTTCACCCTTAGTCAAAGTGTGAACACCAGCAGACTCACTCATCACACAGATCTTTTGGCGCCTTTCCTTTAACTTTCACACAGATTCCTCTACCTTTTACTCCTTCACGCAATTCACCACCGTCGTACGCAAGTTGTTCGTGCTTCAATGGCCTCAGGACAACAGTTATCTGCAATTAAGGTGTGTAATATCACTACTTACGTGTTTGATTCAAGTTTTAGGTTTAGTTTATGGTTTTGATGCTGATTTGAGTGAATTTGTGGTTGTTTTTAGGATGCGAAAGTGCTTATGGTTGGTGCTGGTGGTATCGGCTGCGAACTTCTCAAAACCCTAGCGCTATCGGGTTTTCGAGATATTCATATCGTAAGTCAACCATGCGTCGATGCGAGTTGTGTTATTTATTGTTGAAAGAGTGGTTAGTGTTTAGTGTGTAGTCGCGGTTTGGTGTTCAAGTTTTAGGGTTTAGTTTGTCGTTTTCATTGTTTGTTTATAGCACAATCTAACGAAAGGATTTATCTATCGCATGCTTGGCATATAATAATCATGCTGGTTACATTAATTTTCCCAAATTTAATGATGTTAATTACCATATATATTGTCATGGTTGAGATGATTTAATTATTTATCTGTTCAAATTGGGTTTCCCTTTGTGTTATTTTTTGTCTCAGTTTAACCATTTATGCTACTCAACTTGACTGAATTAGGATGAAGGGCCATTTACTGATTAGGTTGGGAATTCTGAGGAGTATGTTTTTGATAAATCATGAATGTAGGGAGTATGTGTCAGAGAAACTGAAAGTTTTAGGACTACTTCATCAGTTTTCTAGCATGGTTTGGTGATTTTAACTATTTGCTTGTGTGAAGAAAGTTTCTTTATTTATTTATTTATTTTATTATTATTATTTTTTTTGTGTGTGTGGGGGGTATTGGAGCTGTTGCCCTTTGTTAATATGTATAGGTAAATCACCAAGTGCACTTGCAGTTAAAACTAGAGCAAATAACATGGATTTTTAGGTCTAGATTTGCATTCTTACCCTAAACTTACCATGTGATTTTTTAGGCAGAAAACTCTGTTTTTGCATTTTGAGATATGGCTTCTTTTGTTTTAATATGTTCATGATTTCCTTTGCAATCATTTCTAATTTTTGGTTATTTAGTTATCGTTAGAGTTGGACCTCAAGTATTAAATAACAAATGTAATTTTCATATAACTATCTATTGAAAGGTATTTGGGCAGCCAGTGCATTATGCTGTTTATAGCTTTCTGTTCTGATATTTTTACTTTCTAACTTCTGTGACCACATAGTCATTAAATTTGAGATAACATTGAATAAACATTTCAATTATGTGAGTGACCTAACCCCATAAATAAGCCTGAAGCTATTGCTCTTGGTTGTGTAAAATACTTATGGGTTCACACTACTACTGGTTTAGTTCTTATGAAGTCTCTAAATTATAATGAAAATCCATGTAACTCTAAATTATAATGAAAATCCATGTATGTCTAGCTAAAAGAACTGAACCCACAAATATTTATTATCTTTAGTTTTTGCTTGGTTGTAGATAAATGTGTGCCAAATTGTTTGATGTTAGTTGGTGTGCTGGTTGGACACTTGGACCATGATTTTTCATGATTTATTTGTTTGTTCTTCTGTCTAGTATGCAAGAAATTCCTTAAATTTTGTTCTTTTGTTTGAGAAGCCTTTTGGTGTTGATAATATGCTCTTGCTATGTGGACTTTCTGTTTAGGATTGTTTTATAAACAACTTATCCTTATTCTTATAAGTATAACCAAATAACCATATTATTGAAAACCATTTTTTTTACCGTAAGGGTAAGCTTGTAATTTTGAATCCAAGAAGGTAATCAGTTTGAAAAAAGCAACCTCAATCTACATATCGTCATAAGCACTCTTCTTCATTCTAACACTCAAAACCGCTTATCTGTATTAGGAAACCAATAAGCGGATAAGTTGTTTAAAGTTTAAACAACCAATTTTGGATTGCTGAATGTCCCCTGAACCATGGAAGTTTTGTTATGCATTTGATATGATATGGTTCAGGTTGTAGTTTTTGAACCCTTTTTTTTAAATCCCTTTTTAATTAATTGCAGATTGACATGGACACTATAGAAGTGAGCAACCTGAATAGGCAATTCTTATTTCGTCAATCACATGTGGGTCAATCAAAGGCAAAAGTGAGTGCATATTTATTTATTTATTTATATTTCTTATCGGTCGTTGATGCATACTTATTATTTGTTTTTTGGTTTTATTAGGTAGCTCGTGATGCTGTGCTAAAATTTAGGCCTCAGATTAGCATTACACCTTATCATGCTAATGTCAAGGATTCCAACTTTAATGTTGACTTTTTCAAGCAATTCAGTGTAGTTTTGAACGGGCTTGACAACTTGGATGCTAGGCGGCATGTGAACCGCCTCTGCTTGGCTGCTGATGTTCCCTTGGTGGAAAGTGGTACTACTGGTTTTTGGGTCAGGTAACTGCTTTTAATCTGTCTTCTACTTTGGAGAAGCCAAGGCTGACTTGCTGATCTGTTGGCTTCATTTCATTCCCTGTTAATCTGTCAATGATCCTTTTTTGTTTCTCTTAATCTCTTTCCATTATGGTTGCTCACTTGACATGCGGACAATTTTAGTGTGCCTAATGTCAAGAATAATATTGGGCCAGTGATTTAAAAGGGTTTAATGTTGAGCCTCTTGGCTGGTATACATGTTAGTATGTTTCTTAAGTAGGCTGTAATAAAAAAAGTTTTTTTTTCAGTTCCTTTTTTTCCAATTCATTTCAGGTGACTGTGCACATCAAGGGTCAGACAGAATGTTATGAATGTCAGCCCAAACCAGCTCCAAAGACATATCCTGTGTGTACCATTACAAGTACTCCATCAAAGGTATTAATATGACACTCACAGTTAAATCTTACTTGGACTAGGATATCACCAAACATGTTAGGATTATCACTTAGCACACTTGTCTAATATATAAGACCACATTGGGTTCCACACTAAAGCCAATCGGCAATAGGACCGAAGGAGTAACCCATGGACTTATATATAGGCATTTATTTTCTACCAATTGGCAAAAGAAGGACTGAAGGAGTAACCCATGGACTTATATATAATCATTCATTTTCTTTCTAGATTGATGAGGGATTGGGTTTGCAGTAAACAATCCTCCCCGTAAACCCAAAGCCATTGGGCCTCTCCTTCAACGATAATCAATCTTATCTGAACATTCTTTCGTAACCTGTGCTTTATTCTTGAGATTCACCACTTCTCTCACGTGAAGAAGACTTTCGATACAGGCACTAGGGCCATAATTTTTTTTATATGAGATTCACCTTCTCGGATGAAAGGAGGAGTAAAGGATCATGATCTTCCATTTTTGCGCTACTTGTGCCATCCACATCTGAGCTAAATTGTAGCTATTGTACCCTTTGTTAGGAAGATTACTTAGCCTACTTGCCTAATGTATAAGACCACATGGGTTTCACTCTAAAACATTTGGCAATAGGCAGATCGGGTATTTTTGTATCTAGCAAAACACTAGTTTTAAACGTGCAAAACAGGCGGGTCAGGTATTCTTTGGTTGTTGGGTTGACCCAAAACACATCTTGTCTAAAGTCCTATTTTTCTTTAAACAAGTAGTGGGATTTTCTTTTTACCCAACAAAACACTATTTCTGGAGGTGCAAACTAGGCGGGTCAGGTATTTTTTGGTTGCTGGGTTGACCTAAAACACATTTTTGTACAAATTTTTATTTTTATTTTTAATTAATTAGTGTTTCAAGTATGCTTTATATTTTGGTAGTTATCTTATATTTTGAATAAATTGATTTAAGAGGTTTGGGCATTGAAACACATTGCAGGCAAGTGGGCAATTTTGGCAACCTTCGGCCCATTTGATTGGTTTTCTTTTAAACTGTTGCTTTAATGTTCACTTGTTTGACCTGCTAGAGATTGTTAATACCCTCCTATGCCTTTATACATAGATGAGTTGAAAGTGCCACAACTAATTGTTTTCTTATTCTCTGTTATGGATTTTTAATGGACCATTACTTCTTGCAGTTTGTTCATTGTATTGTATGGGCAAAAGACCTGCTATTTGCAAAGCTTTTTGGGGATAAAAACCAAGATAACGATCTGAATGTGCGTTCTAATGACTCCGCCACTTCATCAGATCATTCAGAGGATGTTTTTGAACTTAGAAAAGATGAAGATATTCAACAATATGCAAAAGAATTTATGATCATGTTTTTGGTCACAATATTCAAACTGCTCTGTCCAATGAGGAAACATGGAAAAACCGTAACAAACCTAGGCCTATCTATGTGAAGGATGTCTTGTCTGATGAACCAATTCAACAGAATGGAAGTGCAGATAAAATGCTGGTGAATGATAATATATCCTCACTGTCTGCAATGGCGTATTTGGGTTTGAAGAATCCACAAGATATTTGGAGCCTTAAGGAGAATTCTCGGGTTTTTTTTGCTGCACTGAAATTATTTTTCTCCAAGAGACAGAAGGTTTGAATCAGTGTTTTGGTTTTTGATAGGGGTGGTTGGGTAACAGGTTGCTTTTGTGTACAGGTCAAACGGGTTGGGTCAGGCTGGGTAGACCAGCAACCACCTTTTGTTCTTTTCTTATAAATAAATAATGTGTTGATTATGATCAGGGAAGTGAGTAGTATTGCCTCTTTATTACAAAAAAACAATGCTTAATATAAAATATTCATAAAAAATATAGAAGTTGTAGGCATTTAAAGTATACTCTGGGAAGGTTTGAATCCGTTTGACTTGATCTCCTTTCGGTTAATTTTTCTGATTATACACATTTGAGATAAATTGCAACCCAAACTGATCATTCATTATTTAATGGGCAGAAATTGCCGCCTCTAGTTGTTGTGCAAGACAGCAAGCTCAATATATACACTTATTCAAATACTGATTGAAACGGTCTCATGTCAGGTTGGGTTGACCGGCAAACATTTTTAAATTGTTTCTTAGTGCTTAATGTGTCTTTTTATGATTGCTACTACCATGTAATTACAACTATACTAAATTCTTAATTAAAGGGTATGGACTATGAAAGGTTGTAGTTTGACTCCAGGCTATTTTTTACTCAGATTAATCTATTTGGGCCACTCACTTTTAGCTATAGTTTGTATCTGACCTGTTTGAGGTTAAACACAACCCAATATGTCTAGTTATGGAGCAAGTTTAATATATCCTTTTTTGACTGTTTTTTCTTATTCTTTTTCTTTTTTTGCAGGAGATTGGGAACCTGACTTTTGATAAGGATGACCACCTAGCTGTCGAATTTGTCACTGCTGCTGCAAACATTCGGGCAGCTTCTTTTAATATCCCTTTGCATAGTCTTTTTGAAGCTAAGGGTATTGCTGGAAATATTGTTCATGCAGTTGCAACAACAAATGCTATCATTGCAGGATTGATTGTGATAGAAGCATTCAAGGTGCTACAGAAGGATACTAAGAATTGTAGGTCAGTAGTTTCATGAAATTCAACTCAAACTTCTTTCAATACACAGTTGACACTTCTTAAGCTCTTTTAGTTATACTTAGATGTGGCAATATGACTAGTTGGGCAACAGGTTAAAAACATGTTTGTGATGAAATGGGCAAAGTTTCAGTGTAGCTGAAACAGAACGGGTTGGGTCAGGTTTGCCTGAATTTGTTTTGTTCATGCTTTAAGTTCTAAATAAATAATTGATGTGTTAAAAATAACGATAATGTCACCTGTGTGATCTGACCGATTATTTATTCAGCTAAATGGGTTAGATAAGAATTTAGCTATTTAGGGGATAAACATAACAGTTTAATGCATGCAATCTCTTATCATTTATTTGAATATTTCATCTGATCTTTTGTCCACCTAATTGTTCTTTTTATGACAAGACACAAGCCAATTTTTTTTAAATTTTAAATAAAATCTTGTTTTATCTAATTTATTATTATTTTGTTAATAAAAACAATGTTGTGTAAAATTTATTTTGTCACAGTAACGTTTGAATAAGGCACTTTAGGAGGTTCTATGCAATAAAAAATACACTTTGTGGGCTTGTGGCTTTGTGTGATTTTCTACCCTTGTAACCAGTCTGACTTGTGTAACTTTTAGCTAAATCTTTTTATGTGCTATGTCTGGAGTAGAACACAACTCCAACTGACCATTCGCAAGTAAACAAGTAGAGATTGTCTCAACTTCTTGACATAATTTAAGTAATTTTGCAGAATGACATATTGTCTTCAGCATCCATCTAGGAAGATGCTTCTTATGCCTGTGGAGCCATTTGAGCCAAATAAATCTTGCTATGTTTGTTCCGAGGTAAGTTTTAATATTATCATTTCTATAGATGAAACTTAAAAGCTTGTGACACATTCAGCTTTTAAAAGTATAATATGTATACACTTTGTTGTCTATGTCCTTCATGTATCTTTAACTAGAACTAAATTCATCCAACTTGGAGAACAGACACCATTATTGCTTGAAGTGAATACCCACCGTGCAAAGCTGAGAGATTTGGTGGAGAAAGTTGTTACATCAAAACTTGGTATGAGTTTGCCATTAATCACTCACGGGTCTGGTCTTCTTTATGAAGTTGGTGATGATTTGGAAGAAGACATGGTGGCTAATTATGCAGCAAATCTCGAGAAGGTATGCATTTATACTTTTTTTTTGGAAGGGGGTGGCTGTTGCTTTTGTGAATTTTACCAAAAAATACACACTATTGAAATGGTAGTAGTTTTTCTTAAGCGGTGATGATTCATTAATACAATACATATACATAAATGTTCATCTCAAACACATAAAAGTAATAAAGGTTTAATGGTTGATTCAATGTTTGGTTTACATGGCCGGTTCCATGTTCCACGTCAACCAAATCGTTGAACCGGCTAAACTGTCCGATTTTCTGAAGTTTGGGAGCTAATTTGTTAAAGTTCGGGCAACATGGGTTTAACTTTTGACGTATTTTACTTTTAGCCATTTCTTTTTCTTTCAAAAACTTGCTTATTTGACCCATTGAGATAAGATATAACCCAAGTCATCTTGTATTTAAGGTAATGGGTTCATATTGCTACATGTGCTGAAGTGTTTGTAATCTATATGTATCTTTATATTCATATAAAGGTGTTATCCGAGCTTCCATATGCAATCACTGGGGGAACAATTATTACAGTTGAGGATCTTCAACAAGAGCTTGTATGCAAAATCAATATCAAGCATAGGTTTGTGTGGGTTTAATTGTTTATAATCTTTTTTGCTGTTGGGTCCACAATACTTTTCTTATTAGATCACATTCAACATTTTAAATTAGAGATTTAGAGGTGATAAATAGGTGGGTTAGCTCGGTTGGGGAACACGTCAAAATGGGCAACCTTTTAATACGGGTGGGGTTGGAATGGCCTGAAACTAATCTTGTATAAAAATGTCAACTTTTTATAGAGACATGTGTATATGATTTACAGAAATCAAGTAATTCTATTAACCACAATATTTGGATGAATTGACGTAGGAGTTTTTACATTAACAATGCACTTCAACTGACTTTTGACCAGTTTAGCCCTTTTTACTCGTTTCATTAAACCTAATTGGCTTTTTTAGCCTGGTTTAAATCAGTTTGATGAGATAAACGTACCTGTGAAGTGTATTAAATAAGTTCCCGAACTTGAATATTATCAGTGATATTATAATTAATTGGATATACCTATTTAATGTCTTATGCGTTAAAAAGACATTTTAGGTGACTTTTGACCTGTTCAGTTCATTTGACTTGTTTTTTAGTCTAGTCTTTTGTAACCTGTTTGGCCCGTTAAGACAAAAGAAACTGGCACGGTGGCACCTAAATTCTGAATCATTTATACATACCTCAGAGAGGAATTTGATGAAGAGAAGGAACCTGATGGAATGGTTCTTCATGGATGGACCCCAGCTCCTGCAGCCGAAAGCAATAAGGATGCTACCGACAACAATGGTGCCAGCACATCATCTACATTCAAGTCAGTACCTGATGTCATGGAAGACGATGATGAGCTGTCAATAGTAGAAACTGGAATCGAAACAATTCTGACAGGAGGAAAGAAAAGAAAATCGTCTGATGCACCAAATACCGAAACCTCAATTGACAAAAAACGGGCTAAAAAAATTCCCGATCAACCGGAAAGCAATGGTGATGTTGTTATGCTTGATGACGGGAATGATGACATCATTGACAGTTCCAAGTAATTTGAGGCTCTAATCTATGTCATTGTCGAGGAATGGTGCAGCGACAGGTCAAAATTTTTGTTGCGCTTCAGTAAAAGGCTCGATATCAGGTGAAAAAGATTCGTTTTTTATAATTGTTGACTTGTTTTTGTTGCTAGCTTTATGCATGAAACTTAGGATTTGATTTTGGTGTAAGTAGAACCGAACCTGAAGGCTGTAACAACAGGGACTTTTTAACTTTTTCTTAAAAACTGGTGTGATTAAATCCTGACCGTCGGTTGGTGATTCTGTACCTTAATTGCTATTAATGTTCAGTCAGAGAGAAGAGAAAGAGACAGGTAACATAAGCTAGCAATGCATCATCTTTTTCAAAATTAGGGTTTATGTTATATTATGTATTGTGATCAGGTACCATTTCTGATGGTCTTCTTTATCTTGTAATCTGTGAAATTTGTTTTGTTTTACCGATTGAATGTGTTTATATGCATGCTGTTTGTGATGGTTCATGCCTTGATGCGGGTGGTGGTAATTTTAACCTGTTTACTTTTGAAATTAGTTGAGTTGAAATGCCTATTATATTTATATTTGTTCTATATTCTTTTGGAGGACAAACAGTAGAGTATAAACGGATTTGTGTTAAAGAAATGACTTTAACAAGGTGTGGAGACATCTATTTTAAGTGTTTTTTTAAAGAATAACTTCTAAGCTATTTTTATTAATTACTTATGCTTGGGTCTTATAGGATATAAACTCTCAACCTCTTTGATAAAGGATGTGTCATACCACAAGAATGTCCCTTTGGAAACCATTCTCTAAATGTTTGAGAATTTAACTAGCTTTAGAAAACCCGTGTAATACACGAGTTGAATAAATAAGATCTTAATATAATAAAATTTATGGAAAATAAAATGATATTTCAAGATATGATATGACTGAAATTACGTATGAGTGAGTACTATAAGTAATAAAACAGTGATATCAACCTTTTTAACTTTGTTTTTAATTTCTTTTTTAAAAAAATAATATTTTGTTCTAAAAAAACTGTATAAAAATATTATTTTTTTAAATATTGCATTATCATAACTCCTAACTTAAATTATTTTTGGTTTTTAAATAATATACTTTTTAAAAACACTAATTTTATATATAACATATTTTTAAAAAAGTTTGATATTTTAGAAAAAAATATTATTAATAAACATTTGTTTATTTAGAAATAATATTAATAAAAAAATCTTTTTCTTAATTTATAAAAAAATATTTAATCTAAAAATGTTAAATAATATTATTAGTAATTAAGGTAATTATTTAATAGGAGAGAGAGGCGGGAAAATTTTGATGAGAAGAATTGTGATGATGACACATGTCATACCAATTTACTCTTTTATTATAATAGGTAGATATGTAGATTTAGGAGTAAGATTTTAAAAGAGAGTTATTGTAACGACCCGAATTTCGTATTATGTAATTAAAATACAATTAATGTATCATGTGTTAAATATTGTAAATATTTAAGACTTAACTAGAAGATTTACTAGTTAGTTAATAGTGGTGGAAACATGAAAAATGATACTAGAGGGGTGGATCTTGCCAATTGATGAAACCTAGACATGGATATGTATGGCTTGCCATACATTTGGTGAGCATTGTCTTACTCACTCACGTTTCACACAAGAGAAGAGGAGAAGAGGGTTTTTGTCATCTCATTTCTCAAATTGTTGGTGATTCAAGTGCAAGATCCGAAATTGAGCCCTAGAAATCATTCTTCATCTTATCAAGAGCTACAAGTAAGTGTTATTTGATGTTCTTGAGGTGGTAAAATCGTCACCCACATGATGGGTGTAGAAATTGGTGGTTTAAACATGAAACCCTAGTGTTATAGTGCTAGATGATCATGTGTATGTGTGTATTATGGTAACTAGATGTGTAATTGCTCCTTAATTGAAGATTTACATGAACCATGGAAATGGGTTTAGTTACTAGAAGGTTAAACTAAGGATTCTTCATGTAAACTAGTTGCTAGTTGTAGAATCCATGTTCATTCTTGTAGAAATGTGATTATGTGCCTAACATTTGGTGGAAATTGATGAATCACATGTGTGATATGTGATTTAGGTGTAAAACTAGCTTGATGATGTTTAAAAGCTAGTAAATAACCAATATGTTAAGTTATGCACATAAGGTGTTTGATGAAATGCCTAAATTAGATGAAAAACATGAATGAACTACTTAATTGCAAGAAATGTGGAATGTGAAAGCCTAGATTGTAGGTTAAATGTGATAAATGGTCAAATAGACCATATGTGTGATTAAATGAATGTTATGTGTTAAATGGGTCCTTAAAATGGTAATAGGAAGTGGTGTGGCAAGCGGATCCAAGGGAACCGGCAAGGAACACGTTTGATTGACCACTTAAACCTTCCGGACTCAAGGTAAGACATTCTTTAAATTGAGCATAACAAAGTAAAGGCATGAGTCACAATGTGTGTGACCATGTGCTCATAAGCTCAAACAAAATGAAAACCACGTTTAAAAAGGATAAATAGTTGACTTGCACCGTATGTGAGCTTCTATGACAAATGATTCACGACGTGCGTGAACATAAAGGAAAATAACACTTTAGTGTTATACCACATGGTTGTGGAACAGAACGAGTCATGACGTGCGTGACCGTCCCATGGAAATGGGAAGAAAGGACAAACCCGGATTAAAGTGATTCACATCGTGTGTGAACACTAGGGTAAAGGGTTATCCCTACGATTTGCAATGTGTGTGGACGTTGGGTAACGCCAAGGAAAGCGGTCGTTCGCGAAAGAATGGCAAACCGCTCATTAAAATGGGAATTGACCCTATAAGGGGCAAATTCGGTATGAAAAGGAAAATTTGCGTTATGATAAGCAAATGGGATGGGTTGGGTCTAAGAACTCACCAAACATATGTAATATGTTATAATAGACCGGTTCCATGGTTGTCGGAACGGTCGGAAGCTCTAAGGAACAAACGAACCATAAATGGGATAAATAAGGAATTAAATACCAAAAAATAGAAAAATTTTGGTATAATGCCAAGAGTCGGGTTAGACTCGTTGAAACTCCATGGGAATCACGTATATGATAAAATATGTTATTTCCGGGTGTTTGGAACAATCGGGATCGAAAGGGGTGGTTCGGAAACGCGAAACGACCCTTAACGGGTCAAAAATAATGACCTTGCTGCAGGGTCTACCGTAGCTTACGGTGGTACCGTAAGTTACGGTAGGTCCCTGGGTGAACTGAGGCCATCGTAAGCCAGTGTATTACCACCGTATCAATCCTGAGGCTACCGTAACTTACGGTGGCACCGTAAGTTACGGTAGGGCTCAGTTCCCAGCTTTTGTCGATTATCGTTCAAGTGCGTTTCGAGTCCGTTTAAACCCCCGTAAAGACCCGAAATGAATGTTAGAATGTACTTACTTAGTTCCTATGAACTAATGGATGTCTAAACGTGTGTTTTCAGGTCTTACGGGACCGGAAGGCTAAAGTGATCGATGGGGCATACAAGGATCGAACGGGACTTGCATACACGTTTCTTTTGTAGAAACTAACGCGTTAACATTATTTTGAAACTTCCTATCACGTGTGTATGTAAATGGATTGTTAAACTTCATTTTTGAGTGTCGGTTGACACGAAACCCATATTTTGGGAGTTTAATGTTAATGAAATTTTCTGGGACCAAATTCCGCATGTTTATTTAACTTAAACGGACTCTTTGGAGGTCCGGGTGTTACAAGTTGGTATCAGAGCCAACGGTTTGAGAGATTCAAGTGCGTCGCGAACACTTGGACTCAAACTTTTGAGCTCTAGATATGAGAAATGCAAACGTTCGATCCAAGAAGCCGATCACTGAGCCTAAAGGTACAAGGTTAGTGTGCCGTTTATAAACGTAACAAGCTTGACACATGTATGATATATGTATGATATATGTATGATATGTACCATATGAACTGATTGAACCTAGCTTCTTGACTTAAGTTTGGAATAAAGGAACTAAGAAGGCATCCGTGTGGTGAGCTTGTTGCTAGGCCTGGCCAGTCTAACAACAATCAAAGGCACGCGAATGGGTTCTTAGGGATGTTGTTTTAAACTTAAGGATGGAAATGGGTATTGTGTGAATAGGGTTAGGCCCTAGTGATAGTAGAATCATAAGCATCGGTGTATATGCTATAGATTACGTACATGGTACTAACGTAAAGTTTAATGGTCACAGTCTTAGGTCATGGCTGGTAACGATCACGTGATAATATAGAGAATCACGAGACCCATCCCGATGATGCAACACGGGAAATGGTCAAGGAGGAAGTTGGCAAGGCTTTTGAGGCTTTATTGCCGGGCTACATCGAGGATGTACGCAAGGATCTACGGGATCTCATTCAACAAGAGTTTGTGGCTCTGAAGGCTGACAAAGAAACCGAAAGGCCAACAAAGAAAGTGACCTATAAGGAGTTCGTTGCATGCAACCCTACAACGTTCAAGGGTGAGGTCGATCCACTACTTAGTCAAAGGTGGATCAAAGATATGGAAAGTGCCTTTGAAACCTCACACTGTGAAGAATCTGATGAAGTGAGGTTTGCTGCAAGCCAACTCCGGGAACGAGCTAAAGACTGGTGGGAATTGCAACGGGATGAGAAGGGGCGGGAAGGTATCAAAAGTATGACTTGGGAAGAATTTAAGAAGTTGTTCACAAAGCGGTTTTGCCCACAAGCCGCTATCAACAGAATAACAGAAGAATTCCTACAGTTACGACAAAAAGATGAAAGTATTGATACCATCACGACCATCTTCTACGACAAAGCCAAGTTTTGCCCACAGTTGCTCCAGGATGAAAGGATGTGGATTAACCACTACTATGGCATGTTGAGTGCCAAGTATCGAGAGTTTCTTACACCGTCCAAATGTGAAACTCTAGCAGAGCTTATCGATTGTGCTAGGGATCGAGAAGCGGAATTGAAAAGGCAAGTTGATCGTGGGGAGAAGCGTGCGGCTGAAACGGAGACGGGTTCGTCTAAGAAAGCCAAGATTTCATCTTCATCAAACAAGTCTGGGAATGACAAAGACTCCAAACATTGCAAGATTTGTAAAAAGAAGCATGGGGGAGTTTGTAGATACGAATCTAAAAATTGCTTCAAGTGTGGGAGGTCGGGTCATTCGACATCTCAATGCACAAGCCCGCTAAGTGTGTGCTACAACTGCTACAAACCGGGCCACAAAAAGAGCGAATGTCCGGAACTAAAGAAGGATGGTACAAGTCAATCCTCGGTTGCTCAAGGTTCGGGGAAAAAGGGTGATGGAGGAAAAGCTAAGGCGAGAACCTTCTTGATTACGGCGGAAGAAGCCAAATCTATAGCCGACGTTGTGACGGGTACCTTTCTCATCAACTCACTACCCGCTTATGTGCTATTTGACTCGGGTGCTAATAGATCGTTTGTTTCGGTTAAATTTGCGAGTCATTTTTCCATGGTGTTAGACAACTTACCTAGTCCTTTAGAGATTGAGGTAGCAGATTCAAAAACGTTCTTAGCGTTCAACGTTTATCGAAATTGCATACTTACCATCGAAGGTGAGGATTATTCGGTCGACTTAATACCCATGACACTCGGGGAGTTTGATGTAGTAATTGGTATGGATTGGCTTTCCATGTACCACGCCAATATAGTTTGCAATCGCAAGTGCATCCAATTGATATCTCCGAGTGGTTATGAGGTAATAATCCAAGGTGCAAAACGCGGTGGCGTAGCTTTATGTTCTTTGGTTAAAGCAATGAAATACATGCGCCATGGAGGACAATCGTTCTTAGCCTATGTAATAGACACGGAAACGAAAGTTCAAGTGTTGGAAGATATTCCGGTTGTTCGGGATTTTCCAGATGTCTTTCCGGAGGATTTGCCGGGAGTCCCACCGAAACGGGAGGTCGAGTTTCGAATCGACCTAACCCCGGGAGCTAAACCCATTGCAAAGGCTCCCTATCGCTTGGCGCCATCGGAGCTCCAAGAGTTAACGACACAATTGCAAGATCTTTTAGACAAGGGGTTCATACGTCCGAGTACTTCGCCATGGGGAGCACCGGTTCTTTTCGTGAAAAAGAAGGATGGAAGTCTTCGGATGTGTATCGATTATAGAGAGTTGAACCAGGTGACGGTTAAGAACCGTTACCCATTGCCTAGGATTGATGACCTATTCGATCAGTTGCAAGGTGCATCGTGGTTTTCGAAAATCGACTTACGGTCGGGTTATCATCAGTTGAAGGTAAGGGAAGAAGACATCCCCAAGACGGCATTTCGTACTAGATACGGGCATTATGAGTTCCTTGTGATGTCTTTCGGGTTGACAAACGCCCCGGCAGCATTCATGGATTTGATGAATAGGGTGTGCCGACCCATGTTAGACCGATCTGTCATTGTATTCATAGATGATATCCTTATTTATTCTAAAAATGAAGGTGATCATGCTTGTCACTTGCGTGAAGTTCTCGAAACGCTTCGTCGGGAGAAATTGTTCGCAAAATTCTCCAAGTGTGCCTTTTGGTTGCGAGAGGTACAATTCTTGGGTCATGTGGTAAACTCGGAGGGTATACACGTAGACCCCACAAAGATTCACGCGGTGACCAAATGGAGTCCACCCAAGACTCCTACAGAGATTAGAAGCTTTCTTGGGTTAGCCGGATACTACCGGAGATTCATTCAAGACTTTGCTAAGATTGCTTCTCCTTTAACCAAGCTTACCAAGAAAGAGGTGAAGTTCCTATGGGGTGAAGAGCAAGAGAAAGCCTTTCAAGAGTTAAAGTCGAAATTGACTCAAGCTCCGGTTTTGTCTTTACCCGAGGGAACCGACGATTTTGTGGTATACTCGGATGCTTCCTACTCCGGTTTGGGTTGTGTTCTAATGCAAAGGGGCAAGGTGATTGCTTATGCCTCGAGACAACTAAAGTGCATGAAAGGAACTACCCAACCCATGATCTTGAACTAGCCGCGGTGGTGTTCGCGTTAAAGATTTGGAGGCATTATCTATATGGTGTAAAGTGTACGATTTACACGGACCATAAGAGTTTAAAGTACTTCTTTACGCAAAAGGAGTTAAACATGAGACAAAGGCGGTGGGTGGAATTGCTAAAGGATTATGATTGTGAAATCCTATATCATCCGGGAAAGGCCAATGTCGTGGCTGACGCCTTGAGTCGAAAGGAGGATCATACTCCTATCAAAATAACCGCAATGAAGATAACCGTTATATCCGAAGTGGTTGAACGAATCAAGGAAGCACAAACTGAAGCGCTAAAGGAAGAAAATTTGAAGAAAAATCGAATCAAAGGTCAAACTCAAAACTTGGAAGATGATAGTCAGGGATTGAAAACAAGATGGGGTCGGGTTTGGATACCACCTACTTGTACCTTGAAGAATGATCTATTGGATGAAGCCCATAAATCCAAGTATTCAATTCACCCGGGAGCGACTAAGATGTATAGAGACCTTCGGGTTAACTATTGGTGGCCGGGCATGAAACGCGATATTGTCAAATACGTGGAGAAATGCTTAACTTGTTTGCAAGTGAAGGCGGAACATCAAAACCTCATGGTGAATTGCAACCGTTGGATATTCCGGAATGGAAATGGGAAAAGTTAACAATGGATTTGATTACTAAACTTCCAAGAACGAAGAAAGGGTACGATGCGATATGGGTTGTTGTCGATCGATTGACCAAGAGCGCTCATTTCCTTCCTATTCGTGAGACTTACAATTCGGAGAAAATGGCGGAGGTTTACGTGAACGAAATAGTGTCACGACACGGGGTGCCCGTGTCGATTGTGTCCGATAGAGACACACGGTTTACTTCCAAGTTTTGGAGGAAATTTCAAGCGGAGATGGGGACAAAGCTATTGCTAAGCACGTCATACCATCCCCAAACCGACGGACAAAGTGAAAGAACCATTCAAACATTAGAAGATATGCTACGAGCGTGTGTTCTTGACTTTGGGGGTAGTTGGGATGAGTATTTGCCTTTGGCGGAATTTTCTTACAATAATAGCTACCACTCCACCATCGAGATGCCTCCGTATGAAGCTTTATATGGAAGAAAATGCCGAACTCCCATTTGTTGGGGAGAAATTGGTCCGCGGGAACTCGCGGGCCACGATACGATAATGAATACGGATGAAAGATTAAGCAAATCCGTGCTCGCATGAAGGCGGCGCAAGACCGTCAGAAAGCTTACGCGGATAAGCGTAGACGACCCATCGAGTTTGAGGTGGGCGATTTGGTTTTGTTAAAGGTTTCCCCATGGAAGGGTATTATACGATTCCGGAAGCGGGGAAAGTTGAGTCCGAGGTTTATCGGGCCATTTAAAATCATCGCACGTGTAGGTAAAGTTGCTTATCGGCTGGAATTGCCGGAAGAGCTTCAAGGAATTCACAACACGTTCCATGTATCTTACTTGAGGAAGTGTTTGGCTGACGAGTCGGCCTATGTCCCGTACGAGGATTTGGAAGTTGATGACAGATTGAACTATATCGAGAAGCCGGTGGCTATCTTGGATAGAAAGGTCAAGCAACTGAGAAACAAGACACTCAATCAGGTGAAGGTGCAATGGAAGAATCGTAAGGGATCCGATGCCACTTGGGAATCGGAAGATGAAATGAGGAAGTCTTATCCTCATCTATTTGATTAGTAGGTAAAGTTTCGGGGACGAAACTCTCTTTAGAGGGAGAGACTTGTAACGACCCGAATTTCGTATTATGTAATTAAAATACAATTAATGTATCATGTGTTAAATATTGTAAATATTTAAGACTTAACTAGAAGATTTACTAGTTAGTTAATAGTGGTGGAAACATGAAAAATGATACTAGAGGGGTGGATCTTGCCAATTGATGAAACCTAGACATGGATATGTATGGCTTGCCATACATTTGGTGAGCATTGTCTTACTCACTCACGTTTCACACAAGAGAAGAGGAGAAGAGGGTTTTTGTCATCTCATTTCTCAAATTGTTGGTGATTCAAGTGCAAGATCCGAAATTGAGCCCTAGAAATCATTCTTCATCTTATCAAGAGCTACAAGTAAGTGTTATTTGATGTTCTTGAGGTGGTAAAATCGTCACCCACATGATGGGTGTAGAAATTGGTGGTTTAAACATGAAACCCTAGTGTTATAGTGCTAGATGATCATGTGTATGTGTGTATTATGGTAACTAGATGTGTAATTGCTCCTTAATTGAAGATTTACATGAACCATGGAAATGGGTTTAGTTACTAGAAGGTTAAACTAAGGATTCTTCATGTAAACTAGTTGCTAGTTGTAGAATCCATGTTCATTCTTGTAGAAATGTGATTATGTGCCTAACATTTGGTGGAAATTGATGAATCACATGTGTGATATGTGATTTAGGTGTAAAACTAGCTTGATGATGTTTAAAAGCTAGTAAATAACCAATATGTTAAGTTATGCACATAAGGTGTTTGATGAAATGCCTAAATTAGATGAAAAACATGAATGAACTACTTAATTGCAAGAAATGTGCAATGTGAAAGCCTAGATTGTAGGTTAAATGTGATAAATGGTCAAATAGACCATATGTGTGATTAAATGAATGTTATGTGTTAAATGGGTCCTTAAAATGGTAATAGGAAGTGGTGTGGCAAGCGGATCCAAGGGAACCGGCAAGGAACACGTTTGATTGACCACTTAAACCTTCCGGACTCAAGGTAAGACATTCTTTAAATTGAGCATAACAAAGTAAAGGCATGAGTCACAATGTGTGTGACCATGTGCTCATAAGCTCAAACAAAATGAAAACCACGTTTAAAAAGGATAAATAGTTGACTTGCACCGTATGTGAGCTTCTATGACAAATGATTCACGACGTGCGTGAACATAAAGGAAAATAACACTTTAGTGTTATACCACATGGTTGTGGAACAGAACGAGTCATGACGTGCGTGACCGTCCCATGGAAATGGGAAGAAAGGACAAACCCGGATTAAAGTGATTCACATCGTGTGTGAACACTAGGGTAAAGGGTTATCCCTACGATTTGCAATGTGTGTGGACGTTGGGTAACGCCAAGGAAAGCGGTCGTTCGCGAAAGAATGGCAAACCGCTCATTAAAATGGGAATTGACCCTATAAGGGGCAAATTCGGTATGAAAAGGAAAATTTGCGTTATGATAAGCAAATGGGATGGGTTGGGTCTAAGAACTCACCAAACATATGTAATATGTTATAATAGACCGGTTCCATGGTTGTCGGAACGGTCGGAAGCTCTAAAGAACAAACGAACCATAAATGGGATAATAAGGAATTAAATACCAAAAAAATAGAAAAATTTTGGTATAATGCCAAGAGTCGGGTTAGACTCGTTG
The DNA here is from genome assembly GCA_024085815.1 of Flaveria linearis. Taxonomy (NCBI): domain Eukaryota; kingdom Viridiplantae; phylum Streptophyta; class Magnoliopsida; order Asterales; family Asteraceae; genus Flaveria; species Flaveria linearis. Next base: position 2,246,327 of record CM044001.1, read on the forward strand.
AAACTCCATGGGAATCACGTATATGATAAAATATGTTATTTCCGGGTGTTTGGAACAATCGGGATCGAAAGGGGTGGTTCGGAAACGCGAAACGACCCTTAACGGGTCAAAAATAATGACCTTGCTGCAGGGTCTACCGTAGCTTACGGTGGTACCGTAAGTTACGGTAGGTCCCTGGGTGAACTGAGGCCATCGTAAGCCAGTGTATTACCACCGTATCAATCCTGAGGCTACCGTAACTTACGGTGGCACCGTAAGTTACGGTAGGGCCCAGTTCCCAGCTTTTGTCGATTATCGTTCAAGTGCGTTTCGAGTCCGTTTAAACCCCCGTAAAGACCCGAAATGAATGTTAGAATGTACTTACTTAGTTCCTATGAACTAATGGATGTCTAAACGTGTGTTTTCAGGTCTTACGGGACCGGAAGGCTAAAGTGATCGATGGGGCATACAAGGATCGAACGGGACTTGCATACACGTTTCTTTTGTAGAAACTAACGCGTTAACATTATTTTGAAACTTCCTATCACGTGTGTATGTAAATGGATTGTTAAACTTCATTTTTGAGTGTCGGTTGACACGAAACCCATATTTTGGGAGTTTAATGTTAATGAAATTTTCTGGGACCAAATTTCGCATGTTTATTTAACTTAAACGGACTCTTTGGAGGTCCGGGTGTTACAGTTATTCTATTAAAAATTTAAAAAATCAAATGCTGTTGAGAATTCTCAAAAGACGCTAGAACAGTTGCATTATAAATCATGTTATTCAAGATCATATTACTATTTTAATACGACGTAATGTTTAAGAGTTGGTAATGCATACTATAGAAAACTAAACATATTCTTAAATATATGAAAATTTTCTAGATCCAATAGTTATATATAGGTTTCATGCTTGTTTAAAATAGATGTACTCTTTATACTCTTTATAAGCATGTGAAAATGCTAACAAAAATAAGAATTCACGTTAACTTATAACGGAGATGACTCCTAAATCATCACATACTGATTTTTATCTTGACAACAAACAAGAGTGTTGGATCAATCATCAATACGATATAGTAAGACCCATGTAAGAGTTAGTAATATCTTTTTTTAAAAACCGGTTACTTGCAAACCCTCCTATCATACTTTTAATTTTACATCTTTTATCTACCATGACATCTAAACATGACCTTTATACCATGATCTACATCTTCCGTCCATTATGAGAACTGAACATTAAACCACATTGATATCGTTAGATTTATACTTTGATCCACCATCATACTTGAAACTGGGAGAAACACCTTTTTAATGCACATTAATATTACTATGATCTACACATATTGTTGCCTGGCCGTGAGGCCGTGAGATTTAAAACCCTTAATCAGTAGAACCTTTCCAACAAGCCTAAGGCGATTAGTGAAATATCTAGTTTAACTTTTCAGCCTACGACAAATGAGAATGATACCCAAATGATAAGCAACCATACTTGAAACCCAAACATATTAGGCAACCAACCTATGAACTCAGAGCAATACATGCACACCATCCCCATTTCAACTCAAGAATACACATACAAATCATAATACTTTACAATTCGAAATAAAATAAAAGAAAATGAATAAATCTAAATTCATTTTATTTTCCCAGCTGTATCATATGTATTCACCTATTTGAACTGTCCTTTGGAGCCAACACAATTCCGTTGCCCGCATTGATGAAGGTGAAATAGAAACATCATGTCTTTGTTTTAAGAGTATCAATCGCCTACCTACAAAATCACGAGAATTAATTAGTCATTACCGTCAGCAAAGAGATTAACATCCACAAAATAACAAAAAAAAAAAAAAAACATTTGTTCACACCACTTCTATTCATTATGGAGTGACCTGTTTACCAATGAACAGGTTGATCTTGGTTATGTTTAAATAGTTTTTTACAGCAGAATACATAACGCATTGAATGCGCAAAAAAGCCTCCCAAGTGTTTTTTTATTGCATAAAGAACTGGCTATTAGATTTATTTGTGTGGAATTGTATGTTAAGTCACTCTTGGCGTACTTTGCGGACTTGATGGGTTCAAAGTTGCAGTTCAGTAGTATCCATCACTTGCAGACTGAAGTTGTTAACATGTGTCGGGAAATTGGCTGAGTTAGGTTAGCGACAATCCCGTGTAGCAAGATGCCACTCTTCCGTGAGCTCAGTTTGCTTATAATGGATCCACAATACAAGCCCAGGAAGTAGTATATGGCTGCAACCCAGTGAAGCCACTTAACCTGACGCCTATTTGTGTTGCGGGTTAATAAGCTCCAAAGGTGAGGAATGGACAAAACAGTTTAAGGAGTTGCAATAGCAAGTGCGTACACAGAATACACGACACGAGTGATACAAAACTCATCGCTTTGCCATGACGTAAGGTGTTTTCAGAAACTTTTTTAACACATCAATCCGTATCACTTTCTAAGTGTTCCAATAGAGACCATATGGTAATCTTTTAGCTAAATAAGGGACAAAAGTTATATTTATAATCATAGTTGATGCAATCCTTGTTTATGAAAAGATCTAAAAAGGGACAAATGTGTTGGCGGGTCAGCATGATCCAACTTGACTCGTACAGTGGTACCATAAATGAGCTGTTATTACCCAAACTCATTTCGATCAACTACCTGATCTACCCAACCCGTCCATCATGCCACCTCTATGGTTAAGGATCAATATAAATCCCATCCTAAAAAGTAACATCACCACCCAGCTGCCCACATCCCTATTTTTATCTGTCCAAAAATAATTGCTCCTTTTAGAAACAAATAGTTACAAATTTTTACTCATTTTACCCTCAAATAACTATTTATCAATAGATTTGCAAGTTTTCCAAGCGACCCTCAAATAACTATTTATCAATAAATTTGCAAGTTTTCCAAGCGAAGGTATCTTAAATGCATTATGGGTAAAATTTGCACTCTAGTAATAAAACATCATTAGAGGCACATATTTTAAATCATATAGTTTTTCTTCATTTATGCAAAATTATTTTGGGATGGACAGAGTAATTATTTTAAAATAAGCAAGGTAACAAAGAAACCCCCGTATTTACAATAGGAGATTCATTGTACACTACACAATTTATTTCACACATCACGAGGTGGAGTTGCAACAACAGCACACAATAGTGTATTTGGTGTAGGAAGTAATTTGTATAATGTATAATTCACCTCATATTCATACTAATATTTTTTTAAAAATAAAACTAATGTCAATTAAAGAAGAGACGGGTACCTTTTTAGAAGTGAAAAACCTCACTCCTTGCTTGATTTTGACCAGAAAAATCTCTTTTTCCGGAAACCATTATCTGAAATAGATCTGCTAGGTTTGTATCCGAAAGAAAAATGTCTCTTTAAAAACGGTTTTCCTGTACTTGTAGAGCTTTTCATGCTGGAACTTGACCCCATCACGGGACCCCTGCCACTCGTGAACTGATCAAAAATAACAGAATTGCTACCATCCACCACCCGATGACTTAATTTCTTTCCTATTTTACCCTTGAAATCCATTTCAGCTGATAACTTGATAAGCTTTTTCTCTCCCAAAGTACAAACAGGACACGCCGGGTCATACTTGTGAATCTCAGATGTCATATTTTCCAAACACTCTGCATGATATACATGCCCACAAATCAGAACAGATACAACAGGAAGCCCGTTATTAGCCATGAATTTACGGCTACTCCAAGAGGACCGTTCGGTTAAAAGCTTGGAGCAGATGCCACATGTCATAATCTCAATGGTTGGAGAGGAAGAAGCAATGGCACTAGATCGGCTAATTCTATCACGACTAAAGCTCACAGCCTCGCAATCAAAAGACCATCTATCTCTATTTGACCAACCATCTGAGGATCCTCCTTGGGACCCAATGTTTGACTTATTGGTCAACCCAGGGTGGTGCATAAAAGGAGAGCCATCTTCAGATATTGAAAGATTTGGTGACATCATGCCTCGAATTCGGCTATCTGATACTTGACGTAATAGATGGTGGTGACCTGGTGAGCGACGGGCCCATCTTGAGGGAGTCAAACTTGACATGGGCATGAGTTGACTTTGGGAAGAAGACAAAGGAGATGCTGACAAGGATGAAATTGAATGTGCTGGTGTTAACATTTTGGTTGGAGACAGTTCCAAAGCTACTGGAGTTTGGGTTCCCCTTGAATCTTTAACCTGAGTAATGCATATAGAGTAAAGGAGATAAAGCTTGAAGGGAAATGTGAAATTAAAAAGTATAATAGGAGGATTAATCTCACAAGCATCCTTTTAAAAGTTCAAATATTCATAATATCATATTTACCTTTCAGAAACACTAAAAATTATCATATTTATCAATTTCATAGAAAGTAAACTCATATTGATCACTTAAAAACAATATGTTTCACTTAATAACTAAGAGGAGAAGTTATTCTTGTAAATCATCTAACAGCATATTGTTCTATTAGTTTATTCAATTAACCGAGTTTATGATGTTTAATATGAAATGGATAAATTGCGATACACACACAGAGGTACAAGTTCATTACAAAAACAGTTTTATTAGAGAACCGTGACGGCAGCATATACACACACATACACATATAGTTGAGTTTTGGTGTGAACGGTGGGAACAAACCTTAAGAGCTTGTTCCACCTTATGAAATTAGTGCTTTTTTGCAATCCACATTAAATAAACGCATGGTGATTTATGAGGTGCTTTTGTTAAAAGAATATATCACTGTGAAAATCAAGTGAAAATTTTGTTAACTTCACAGTGAAATATGGCATTTTTCAAAAAAGAGGTTTATTATCATTTTCTAATGATAAAAATAGTGATGAAATTTTTTTCTTTTGCAAAAAAACTTTGTATAGTGTTTTCAGGTACTCTTACCAAATGTTGTTTTCACATGCTCCCAGGTCTCTCTCTCCATATATATATGTGTGTGAAATTTTGAACTCTTAAGGGGAAATACATGAAATCAACCCTTTATAAATCCCAAATTGTTTTGTAACTCACCTCATGAAGATTCTTGGAATTCAACATATCTGCAAGGACCAACAGATGAATCATGTTTACTATATAAAAGATAACAATATGGCATGCATTAACCTTAGAACATGGTGACTTCCTTAAGATTAAAGTTAGTATGAGAAACTAAGTTCGGAATATGACGAATACAAGGTAGACAACCATTTGACCTACAATAACACGTAGTCCCTCAAGATGCTTGACTCATTCAGCCATTTAATTTCTACAGGGAGTAAAAAATCACACATTCCATAAAAATGTAAACTTGATTTGTTAATTACACCACCAAACCTGCTAATAATAAAACTAATAAGATGCAAACCATAACTCTGTAGTTAGATTTCTAGCCATGTGGGCAAGTAGTACATCTTTGCATCACAATTTCACAGATGGAAAGATTTAGTGAAGTCCTGATACCACAATCTTGTATAGACAATCTTCGGATGTCATCATCTATAAGATTAAATCTGATTATATACGTTCGAAGCATATTTGTGTCGTCCCATATTCCCATTTGTTTAACTGGGTCTCGAAAAGGAAAAGAATATAAAAGCCTATGCTTCAATAATTGTTTTCTATGCTTAATTTGTTCAAAACTATAGACAGGATGCCAGGAAAAGATGCATTTTCATGTACCAGTATATGTTTTAACCAATCTTTTTCATTTTCATGTACCAGAATTTGTTTCAACCAATCTTTTCCAATCCACTCCGCATTTCAAAGTTGCTGGTGATAACATAAATATGTGGCAAAATAAGACAACTTTCATGCATGAATTCAGCAGACCAGTAAAGTGTTAAAGATGTTTTAAGTGGGCCCATAAATAGAATCAAGATGTTTTGACCCAAGAAAAGTGGAGCAAGTCAACCAACTTCACATTGGAGCTCGAATGGGCCACACATGGAACTGTATAAAATAACCTTTGAAACACAAAATGAAAAACCATTTCATGGGAGTTGGGACTGACAGCTGTAAAAAAAAACTCAACCAAAATAGCTAACTATAACTGGCAACAGGATCAAGATAATAACAATCCTCGTAAAAATCCAAATACATGATGTCTTTTTCTACATTATGACGAACTCACCTAATTGAGGAAGCCCGGTGTCTTCAGAAAGTGGTGATTTTTGCCACGTCAGGCTTCTAGAACTGTCCAATGGACTGCCTTCTGTTGCATAAGCGGTTTCAACAGTTGTATGAGATTTATTGTCCAATCTATCGCTAATGGATGACTCTTCACCTGCTACACGCCCCCGATTATCCCACCTAAAGCTCCATGATGGCGAATACCACTCATTTCTTGTAATAGCATCACTAGTGGATCGATCTGTTATAGTTCTGTCTCTAGCAGCAACACAACAGGCAGACCCCATCTTCACTCACATGAAAGCTTGAAATGATAACCAGCAGTCCCTATAGAGATTACAATATGTTCTCACTGGTACCAGCTATTGTTTTCCTCTGAAATCTGAATATTTATTAATAAATGTTAAAGAACAAAGCTCATAATATAAATTAAACAAATCCACATGTAAACCTGCAACTAAAAGGGACACAAAATCTACTTTCGCAGCTTTACATGAATTCAACAAACTGACACAACGCAAAAGGAGTAAGTAAAGGCCTTAAAGCTAGATGCATTTCTCCCCATGGAAGGAAGGTTTAGGCAACTTTAAATGAAATTACCCGGAACCAATAGACGCAATTATTGAAACATATATATATGTCTTTCCATATATAAGTGAAGAATTAAATAGTCTATTGAAGAAATGTATATATTCTCTCATACTTTTAAACCAAAGTATCATTTTAGCCATTGTTACACGCTCATTTAAACAGAAGATGACCTAATAAAATCAAAAGGTTTATACTCCTAAAATGTGCAAAGTACCACAGCCAATGATGAGATGGTTGTTACAGTGATGAAATAGTCAATCAGAGTGCCGAAATATAACACAACAATACACGACCAAATTACTATTTTTAATAATTGTTTCCATACAACACTGATTACAAATTGCTATCACATGCAACATCGAATGCTAATAGCTAAGTATTATTGTATTAACGCAATTCAATTAACAGGTAACCAGAAACGATAGAAATTCATCACCATAAATTCAACAAAAACCTAATTACTCCAGCAACAATACTACACGATCCTATACCTCACCGCACATTCAATTTCTGCCTCGTTTCCATATCCGCCATCAAAAACACAAAAAACTACACAACACGAAGCTACAAAACTCACAAAATCAACAAAAGGAACCAAAAATCACCTGAACCGTTCGCTGATTCGCAGAATGAAATAGAGCTTCGAGAGTTCGAGTCCTCAGTCGAAGAAACCCTAAAAACACGATTCAAACACTTCAGAACGAGCTGAGATCCGAAATTATTGCCGACAAACGATTAATTAACATATAGTTTTCCAATTTAACACAAAATTACTCAAAATTACACACCTAATCATGTTAACAACTGAATTCAATACGCACGCATACAATACATGTTATATATATGCATCAAATATGAAATCTGCAAAAGTGATATGAATAATATGATCAAACCCTACCTTCTAACCGCTCGATTGCCACACGAAGATGTGTGTGTGTTTGTGTGTTTGTGTGTGAGAGAGAGTGATATAGAGAGAATCGGATTCTCTTTACGGTGGAGCGAAAGTCGTTTTTATTTTCAGGTTAACGTCGTTAGTCATCTGCCGTTAGATAAAAGGTTTATTTTTGTTCATGCTAAGCCCTTTTACTTTTGAGTGTTGTTAGAATTAGAGTGTTAAGATACACAGAAAAATAAGAGAAAAACAACATGTATTTAAACACTACAACAAAACGTACGAGAAATAGGGGAAATAGAAAGAAAATGAAAAAGAGAGAAGTAAAAAAGGCGTGGGAAAAGTATGTATAAGCTTATAAAAGAAAAGGGAAATACCCCCCATTCGGATCGAACCCGGGTCACCACTCACCAGGGGTTTTAAAGCACGTGTAAAAAACTGTGACAACCAGTCTCTTTATGTTTACTCTCTTCATACAAGTGTTTTACATTGACATAAGTTAGGGAAAATAAAAAATGAAAAGTTGGTGGTCGAATACCAGACTGTCAACTCTTGCCTGGCACTATTTCTCTCTCTTCTAAAATCATATAGATTTAGCGAATGCAAGTTCTAATCGAGGTGTTTGTTGAATCGAATCATGAGTCCTCAAGTAAATGGAATTTGGTTATACAATTGGAATTATAAAAGATGGATTTGAATTCAAATCAATTAAAAACATATTTAAAACTCTATTCAAACACGCGAATTCATAAATTAATCGGTTTAAGATTCGAGTAATTTGATTCGATTCGAACAAAACAACAAAAATATTCCAGGTCATAAAATATCCTTTTAATTTTCGTTTTTAGAATATGTTCAAACTCCAACCTATATTAGATATCAGTATATAAATTTATGAAATTAATAAAAATCAAATGATTTTAAATTCAAAATACGGCATCCAAAATATAAACGATTAAAAATGGAAATAAAACAACACTTAAGCTCGTAACTTCGTATATTAAAAATCGGTAACAGTTAAAAGGGGTTAAATTGCAAATAACTGTTAAAGAATGGACCAAAAGACGAACAATAACATTCAACGGATCTGTGTGATCCTCTTCTCCAAACTAACGTTTCTAAATACAGAACTAAACTTTCTAAATTCGGAACTCCCCTGCAGTTTTGACTTGTACATTATGCATTAATTTTCTAACACGAATCTGAATTAAGGTTTTCAAAACTCTATTAAGAAAGTGTTTGGAGGTATTACAAAACTAAAGACCACTTAACCGCAAGAATAAGTTTAATGAAGGTTGGTCAATTTGATTGTGATATTATGATTTTTATAGTTATAGTAAGTTACAACAAAATTATTATTTTTATTAATATAAATTATAGAATTTTTATATTCTCTTGATTTTGATAAAATTATCTTATTTTGATTATAGTCGTCGAAGTGAACATCACGACACTATCTAAAAGAAACTATGTTGGTAAAGTTTGGCGAGTAAAGGTGTAAAAAACTTTAATAATAGTTGACATACAACTATACTATAAGTGAATGACATCAAGTATTTGTCTTTCTATATACGGTTTTGTTTATTGTAATGCAGATTGATAAATTGTTAATTAAGTTTGAAACGGTCTTGCTTATAACTTGATTTTTTCTTTCATTTTATGATAAAAGCGAGAAGTTGGAGTTAAATTATCAGTTGAGAAGTTTAAGATGGTTTTGATCCAACTTAGAATCAAATCGGCTCTAAATCGAAACCCAGACCAATAACATATTAGTAGTACACAAATTAGATTCTTGATTACAATATTTTAAATTCTTATCATTTAGGTTAGATCCAGCGAGGTCTAGTTTAGTTTTCAAGTTAATAACTAAAATAAAAAAATTATTTATCTAACATACTAAGTGAACACCAATTAAGACTATTTTTCATGAAATATCGATATATCCTACAAGCATAAAATGGTGGAACTAGGACTTCTTTGTTTGGAGATTATCATAAAGTTTTTTGTATGTGTTCCGTCTACAATTTAAAAGTCCACGTGATATCTTAGACAAAGTCTCACATTATGTTGATTATTTGGTCGTAATGAATGTTCCCCATTAAATACAACCAGTACATTGTGGGTGTATTGGTTGTAAAAGAGATGGAAGCTCCACAAATATACGTGCACGGGTGAGAGTAGTCCATGACGGATGTTGAAATACCCGATAAATAATGATAATGATGATGATAATAATAATAATAATAATAATAATAATAATAATAATAATAATAATAATAATAACTAGGTATTTTTCCCGCGCGTTGCCGCGGGGGATTTATAGAATTGCTATTAGGTATCATTTCGATATTTGGTTTAGGCTCAACGTTAAATCCCGGAGCATATTGGGAAAAGGTAAAAGTTAAAAGCATAAATAATCCGACTATGATCTGTTACCCAGTCCACCCATTTTATCACATCTACTACTAATCAATAAGCACGAATCAGGAAAAGAGAAGTTACTATTTTACCTGGGCAAGGTAGTAAAGATATTGTAAAACAGGAGATTTTCTGAGATTAATTCCATGTGCAATATCATGAGTTGTAAGAAATGAAGCAGCTAGATGGTCAATGTCACCAGCCTGTATCATTGAAATGCCGATTCACAAGTTAGTATAACAGCCCGTTTTAAACAAAAGTGAAGGAGTTTTCACACTATAATACCTCCCCACGATGAGGTCGGAATCTGATGGTTGTCATGCCCCTTGATTCACGAAGCTGAAACAAACCCTAGGATTATTAACACGTGTATGCATAATTATAAAAAGTTGATTTAATGAGTACCCCACCTTATTTAGAGTATAGAGATTTGCATAACAATAATAAACATAGTATGAGAAGGCGGGATTGAATATATTTGTCCATTGTTACAGGTGGCAATTTTACGGGTGGAAATTTACTACAGTTAAATTAATGCAAAATACATGAATAAAAACAGACAAATATCAGAACTATATGTATATAGTGAACCATAACTCATAAATGCAAATAACTAAGCATAGATAAGTAAGAACCTGGCTAAACTCATGAAGTATATCCTTGTGCCTTGCCAGCTTTTGCGTAACAGAAGTAGTAGGTGCCGCAGACGCAACACATCGACTCATAGAATCATTCACATCCAGCAACTTCTCAAGTAATAATTGTATTTCCATCTCCATTGACCTCCATGAACGGTTGGAACCCATAGTACGTGTATCAACATCAGCAAAACCTGGTCCCACAAGCATAACCATCAGCAAGTATGCACCAAAGCAAAATTAGTCTCTTCAATATCGTCAATGAGCCTATATCACAGTTGTATAAATCAATAATCCCCGCCATTACCAGTTATTACACTCATCATTTTCCACTTCTATGTATAACTCATTATTCCAATATACTGTCAGAATGAAGGTGCAAGCACCATACAAATAAAGCATATTATGATCCAAACATCAAAAATTAACATGACAAGCATATTATGATATATTTCACAGAGAACCTGAAATGCGCGTTGCCGCGAGAGACCCATATACATATACAAGTATATTCTATGTCTAATAATATCCTATATATTTTCTTGTTTGACCGGTTAATCGAACCACCCATCTTGGTGAGATTTACAACTTACCAGCCCAAAATGGAGGCACACCACTGAGTAGAATATACAACATTACCCCTGCACTCCATATATCTATTTCCTTTTCGTATTTACGCTTTAATACCTCTGGTGCAACGTAATACGCGCTTCCAACAATATTCCGATATGCTTTTCCTGAAATATTTGTTCCATTATCACCACAAGAGTAAATGATTATTTTGCTAGAATTTCTACTTCAAGATCCATAGATAAAATAACACGCAGCTTGGCAGATTTAAATGGTCCAATTGCCACCATTCTATTCTAGATCCATAAATATATACAAATAAATCAAAGTGTTAAAAGAGTAAAAACTCCTTTAACCAATACTTTAACCCAATATTGCAGGATTAAAGGATTCATTTGTTAGAATTCTGCTTCAAGATCCATTCATTAAGACTAATTTCATCTTCTCCTCAAAGTAACACACATTTTGCAGGATTATATAGTCCGATTGTCGCAATTCCACTTGCAGATGCATAAATAAAAACAGATAAAATCAAAAGTGCCAAAAGGGTACAGACACATTTAACCATGATTTAACACACAATATTGCATGATCAAAGGATTCATTTGCTAGAATTCTAGTTCAAGATCCATTGATCAAGACTAATTTCATCTGCTTCTCAAACAAACACACAATTTTGTAGGATTTAATGGTCCAATTGGCACAATTCGTCTTGAAGATCCATAAATAAAATCAGTTAAAAACTAAAGAGTAAAGACACATGAATAAAGACTCATTTTACCATAATTAGCACACAATAGACATGATTGAATTGTTAATCGCAAACTTGTGATTCTCTTCACCTAATGATCAAGATAAAAAATTTAAAAATCAATTTGAACTTTTATAATCATTCATCAATCCAAACTTTGAATTTCCTAAAATAGTACTGTATGTATTTCCCTTAATTCCTTTTTATTACATTTTTAACAACCCATTTGATAGTACTCTTAAAAGTAACCAAATAACATGCTCTATTGAATAACAATTTAAAGCATCCACACACGAAAAGAGCTTGAGGGGAAGTCAACAAAAAACTTATGAATGAAAATGTATCTACTTTATTTAAAGCAAAACCAAAAATGATAATTATATGTTTTACCATCGGGATCATTTTGAAAATCATCTTCTTGTATATTATCTTTTGGCAAGTCAAAAAGATAACATATCATATTGTAAAACTCACATCAACTCTTTGCAGTCCTCATTTTCTAGTTGATAAATCTAATCAAAAGCAAAATCATACAAATATTAAACCAAATCATCACATTCATAATTGTATGACAGAACTATTTAACATTTAGAATAATACTGTATGACAATGGTTGGCTCAACTTAGTAGAATCTTAAAAAAGCTGCAGATAGCGTTTGTTTTTAATCCAAATTAAAGAACTCCAAGCAGATTTTACCTAAAGCATAATATTTTTAAATTGTACCTAAAATGAAGTATGGAAGAGGGACCTTTGAAGAATGCTTCCAATTACAACATGGTTTCTCAAATTGCAAGTTCTTGACTTCACAGAAGACACCAAATCTCTTATGATTGAACTTTGAGGAAAGTAAAAGAAAAGTGTTAATGTTCTAGACAAAACAACATTTTCTTCAAGAATGGGTTTTATAGAAACAAAATAACAAATGCCCTTAGTAAATGAGTAATTGAGTAGAGTTACCTTAGAAATTTCCAAAGTACCATCACAGGTTCCTTAAACATTTTGATAATTTTGGTCATTGTTGATACTGAAATTGTATCACGTTCTTCTTTTATCCCTTGCTTACTTTTCTTTCAATTTGTCATCTACAATAAGAATCAAGAAATAAACTCTTTTCAAAATGTCAACTCTAAGTAAATATGAAAAGTGATTACAGATTAATGGTAAATACATGTAGTAAGCGTTGATTCGGGTTCATGTGAACTAAAGCACAAAGCATAAACGTTGTATTATTTATAAACGAAAATGCATAAACAATTCAATCTTAAGACCTGATCAATGCAGCTGATTATATAGCTCTTGAAAGGCTAACACAAAATCTAAAAATGTGTTATATTTGATGACCTACTCTTCCCTTCTTGCTTCTCACTTGTATCATCTTAATATTCCAAGGACTCTATTTATCTTTAAATCTCTTTGTCTACACCTGTTCCTGACATCATAGATTAAAAAGTTGCATCATTGAAGTTCCCCACGACATCAGTCATTCTTCATATGTGTTACCTCTAGATCTACGATAGGTTAATGCAAATGAGGGATTGTAACGCCCGGACCTCCAAAGAGTCCGTTAAGTTAAATAAACATGCGGAATTTGGTCCCAGAAAATCTCATTAACAGTTAACTCCCAAAATATGTGTTTCGTGTCATCCGACACTCAAAAATGAAGTTTAACAATCCATTTACATAAACACATAATAAGAAGTTTCAAAATAATGTTAACGCGTTAATTTCTACAAAAGAATCGCGTATGCAAGTCCCGTTCGATCCTTGTATGCCCTATCGATCACTTTAGCCTTCCGGTCCCGTAACACCTGAAAACACACGTTTAGACATCCATTAGTTCATAGGAACTAAGTAAGTACATTCATTTCGGGTCTTTACGGGGGTTTAAACGGACTCGTAACGCGTTAAAACGATAATCGACAAAAAGCTGGGAACTGGGCCTACCGTAACTTACGGTAGCCACCGTAAGTTACGGTGGCCTCAGTTTTGCTACGGTGGTATCACACTGGCTTACGGTAGCCCATTTCGCCCAGGGACCTACCGTAACTTACGGTGCCACCGTAAGCTACGGTGGACCCTGCAGCAAAAACATTATTTTTGACCCGTTAAGGGTCGTTTCGCGTTCTCGAACCACCCCTTTCGATCCCGATTGTTCCAAACACCCGGAAATAACATATTTTATCATATACGTGATTCCCATGGAGTTTCAACGAGTCTAACCCGACTCTTGGCAACATACCAAAATTTTTCTATTTATTTGGTATTTAATTCCTTAATTAACCCATTTATGGTTCGTTTGTTCTTTAGAGTTCCCGACCGTCCTGACAACCATGGAACCGGTCTATTATAACATATTACATATGTTTGGTGAGTTCTTAGACCCAACCCATCCCATTTGCTTATCATAACGCAAATTTTCCTTTTTATACCGAATTTACCCCTTATAGGGTCAAATCCCATTTTAATGAGCGGTTTGCCATTCTTTCGCGAACGACCGCTTTCCTTGGCGTTACCCAATGTCCACACACGTTGCAGATCGTAGGGATAACCCTTTACCCTAGTGTTCACACACGATGTGAATCACTTTAATCCGGGTTTGTCCTTTCTTCCCATTTCCATGGGACGGTCACGCACGTCGTGACTCGTTCTGTTCCACAACCATGTGGTATAACACTAAAGTGTTATTTTCCTTTATGTTCACGCACGTCGTGAATCATTTGTCATAGAAGCTCACATACAGTGCAAGTCAACTATTTATCCCTTTTAAACGTGGTTTTCATTTTGTTTGAGCTTATGAGCACATGGTCACACACATTGTGACTCATGCCTTTACTTTGTTATGCTCAAATTAAAGAATGTCTTACCTCGAGTCCGGAAGGTTTAAGTGGTCAATCAAACGTGTTCCTTGCCGGTTCCCTTGGATCCGCTTGCCACACCACTTCCTATTACCATTTTAAGGACCCATTTAACACATAACATTCATTTAATCACACATATGGTCTATTTGACCATTTATCACATTTAACCTACAATCTAGGCTTTCACATTGCACATTTCTTGCAATTAAGTAGTTCATTCATGTTTTTCATCTAATTTAGGCATTTCATCAAACACCTTATGTGCATAACTTAACATATTGGTTATTTACTAGCTTTTAAACATCATCAAGCTAGTTTTACACCTAAATCACATATCACTCATGTGATTCATCAATTTCCACCAAATGTTAGGCACATAATCACATTTCTACAAGAATGAACATGGATTCTACAACTAGCAACTAGTTTACATGAAGAATCCTTAGTTTAACCTTCTAGTAACTAAACCCATTTCCATGGTTCATGTAAATCTTCAATTAAGGAGAAATTACACATCTAGTTACCATAATACACACATACACATGATCATCTAGCACTATAACACTAGGGTTTCATGTTTAAACCACCAATTTCTACACCCATCATGTGGGTGACGATTTTACCACCTCAAGAACATCAAATAACACTTACTTGTAGCTCTTGATAAGATGAAGAATGATTTCTAGGGCTCAATTTCGGATCTTGCACTTGAATCACCAACAATTTGAGAAATGAGATGACAAAAACCCTCTTTCTCCTCTTCTCTTGTGTGAAACGTGAATGAGCATATCATGCTCACCAAATGTATGGCAAGCCATACATATCCATGTTTAAGTTTCATCAATTGGCAAGATCCACCCTCTAAGTATCATTTTTTTCATTTTTCCACCACTATTAACTAACTAGCAAATTTTCTAGTTAAGTCTTAAATATTTAACCTTTAACATATTTTACAATATTAGGTTTTAACACATGATACATTAATTGTATTTTAATTACATAATACGAAATTCGGGTCGTTACAAGTCTCCCCCTCTAAAGAGAGTTTCGTCCCCGAAACTATGCATACTAATCAAATAGATGAGGATAAAACTTCCTCATTTCATCTTCCGATTCCCAAGTGGCATCGGATCCCTTACGATTCTTCCATTGCACCTTCACCTGATTGAGTGTCTTGTTTCTCAGTTGCTTGACCTTTCTATCCAAGATAGCCACCGGCTTCTCGATATAGTTCAATCTGTCATCAACTTCCAAATCCTCGTACGGGACATAGGCCGACTCGTCAGCCAAACACTTCCTCAAGTAAGATACATGGAACGTGTTGTGAATTCCTTGAAGCTCTTCCGGCAATTCCAGCCGATAAGCAACTTTACCTACACGTGCGATGATTTTAAATGGCCCGATAAACCTCGGACTCAACTTTCCCCGCTTCCGGAATCGTATAATACCCTTCCATGGGGAAACCTTTAACAAAACCAAATCGCCCACCTCAAACTCGATGGGTCGTCTACGCTTATCCGCGTAAGCTTTCTGACGGTCTTGCGCCGCCTTCATGCGAGCACGGATTTGCTTAATCTTTTCATCCGTATTCATTATCGTATCGTGGCCCGCGAGTTCCCGCGGACCAATTTCTCCCCAACAAATGGGAGTTCGGCATTTTCTTCCATATAAAGCTTCATACGGAGGCATCTCGATGGTGGAGTGGTAGCTATTATTGTAAGAAAATTCCGCCAAAGGCAAATACTCATCCCAACTACCCCAAAGTCAAGAACACACGCTCGTAGCATATCTTCTAATGTTTGAATGGTTCTTTCACTTTGTCCGTCGGTTTGGGGATGGTATGACGTGCTTAGCAATAGCTTTGTCCCCATCTCCGCTTGAAATTTCCTCCAAAACTTGGAAGTAAACCGTGTGTCTCTATCGGACACAATCGACACGGGCACCCCGTGTCGTGACACTATTTCGTTCACGTAAACCTCCGCCATTTCTCCGAATTGTAAGTCTCACGAATAGGAAGGAAATGAGCGCTCTTGGTCAATCGATCGACAACAACCCATATCGCATCGTACCCTTTCTTCGTTCTTGGAAGTTTAGTAATCAAATCCATTGTTATCTTTTCCCATTTCCATTCCGGAATATCCAACGGTTGCAATTCACCATGAGGTTTTTGATGTTTCGCCTTCACTTGCAAACAAGTTAGGCATCTTCCACGTATTTGACAATATCGCGTTTCATGCCCGGCCACCATAGTTAACCTGAAGGTCTCTATACATCTTAGTCGCTCCCGGGTGAATTGAATACTTGGATTTATGGGCTTCATCCAATAGATCATTCTTCAAGGTACAAGTAGGTGGTATCCAACCCGACCCCATCTTGTTTTCAATCCTTGACTATCATCTTCCAAGTTTTGAGTTTGACCTTTGATTCGATTTTTCTTCAAATTTTCTTCCTTTAGCGCTTCAGTTTGTGCTTCCTTGATTCGTTCAACCACTTCGGATATAACGGTTATCTTCATTGCGGTTATTTTGATAGGAGTATGATCCTCCTTTCGACTCAAGGCGTCAGCCACGACATTGGCCTTTCCCGGATGATATAGGATTTCACAATCATAATCCTTTAGCAATTCCATCCACCGCCTTTGTCTCATGTTTAACTCCTTTTGCGTAAAGAAGTACTTTAAACTCTTATGGTCCGTGTAAATCGTACACTTTACACCATATAGATAATGCCTCCAAATCTTTAACGCGAACACCACCGCGGCTAGTTCAAGATCATGGGTTGGGTAGTTCCTTTCATGCACTTTCAGTTGTCTCGAGGCATAACAATCACCTTGCCCCTTTGCATTAGAACACAACCCAAACCGGAGTAGGAAGCATCCGAGTATACCACAAAATCGTCGGTTCCCTCGGGTAAAGACAAAACCGGAGCTTGAGTCAATTTCGACTTTAACTCTTGAAAGGCTTTCTCTTGCTCTTCACCCCATAGGAACTTCACCTCTTTCTTAGTAAGCTTGGTTAAAGGAGAAGCAATCTTAGCAAAGTCTTGAATGAATCTCCGATAATATCCGGCTAACCCAAGAAAGCTTCTAATCTCTGTGGGAGTCTTGGGTGGACTCCATTTGGTCACCGCGTGAATCTTTGTGGGGTCTACGTGTATACCCTCCGAGTTTACCACATGACCCAAGAATTGTACCTCTCGCAACCAAAAGGCACACTTGGAGAATTTTGCGAACAATTTCTCCCGACGAAGCGTTTCGAGAACTTCACGCAAGTGACAAGCATGATCACCTTCATTTTTAGAATAAATAAGGATATCATCTATGAATACAATGACAGATCGGTCTAACATGGGTCGGCACACCCTATTCATCAAATCCATGAATGCCGCCGGGGCGTTTGTCAACCCGAAAGACATCACAAGGAACTCATAATGCCCGTATCTAGTACAAAATGCCGTCTTGGGGATGTCTTCTTCCCTTACCTTCAACTGATGATAACCCGACCGTAAGTCGATTTTCGAAAACCACGATGCACCTTGCAACTGATCGAATAGGTCATCAATCCTAGGCAATGGGTAACGGTTCTTAACCGTCACCTGGTTCAACTCTCTATAGTCGATACACATCCGAAGACTTCCATCCTTCTTTTTCACGAAAAGAACCGGTGCTCCCCATGGCGAAGTACTCGGACGTATGAACCCTTGTCTAAAAGATCTTGCAATTGTGTCATTAACTCTTGGAGCTCCGATGGCGCCAAACGATAGGGAGCCTTTGCAATGGGTTTAGCTCCCGGGGTTAGGTCGATTCGAAACTCGACCTCCCGTTCCGGTGGGACTCCCGGCAAATCCTCCGGAAAGACATCGGAAAATCCCGAACAACCGGAATATCTTCCAACACTTGAACTTTCGTTTCCGTGTCTATTACATAGGCTAAGAACGATTGTCCTCCATGGCTCATGTATTTCATTGCTTTGACCAAAGAACATAAAGCTACGCCACCGCGTTTTGCACCTTGGATTATTACCTCATAACCACTCGGAGATATCAATTGGATGCACTTGCGATTGCAAACTATATTGGCGTGGTACATGGAAAGCCAATCCATACCAATTACTACATCAAACTCCCCGAGTGTCATGGGTATTAAGTCGACCGAATAATCCTCACCTTCGATGGTAAGTATGCAATTTCGATAAACGTTGAACACTAAGAACGTTTTTGAATCCGCTACCTCAATCTCTAAAGGACTAGGTAAGTTGTCTAACACCATGGAAAAATGACTCGCAAATTTAACCGAAACAAACGATCTATTAGCACCCGAGTCAAATAGCACATAAGGGTAGTGAGTTGATGAGAAAGGTACCCGTCACAACGTCGGCTATAGATTTGGCTTCTTCCGCCGTAATCAAAAAGGTTCTCGCCTTAGCTTTTCCTCCATCACCCTTTTTCCCCGAACCTTGAGCAACCGAGGATTGACTTGTACCATCCTTCTTTAGTTCCGGACATTCGCTCTTTTTGTGGCCCGGTTTGTAACAGTTGTAGCACACACTTAGCGGGCTTGTGCATTGAGATGTCGAATGACCCGACTTTCCACACTTGAAGCAATTTTTGGATTCGTATCTACAAACTCCCCCATGCTTCTTTTTACAAATCTTGCAATGTTTGAAGTCTTTGTCGTTCCCAAACTTGTTTGATGAGATGAAATCTTGGCTTTCTTAGACGAACCCGTCTCCGTTTCAGCCGCACGCTTCTCCCCACGATCAACTTGCCTTTTCAATTCCGCTTCTCGATCCCTAGCACAATCGATAAGCTCTGCTAGAGTTTCACATTTGGACGGTGTAAGAAACTCTCGATACTTGGCACTCAACATGCCATAGTAGTGGTTAATCCACATCCTTTCATCCTGGAGCAACTGTGGGCAAAACTTGGCTTTGTCGTAGAAGATGGCCGTGATGGTATCAATACTTTCATCTTTTTGTCGTAACTGTAGGAATTCTTCTGCTATTCTGTTGATAGCGGCTTGTGGGCAAAACCGCTTTGTGAACAACTTCTTAATTCTTCCCAAGTCATTTTGATACCTTCCCGCCCCTTCTCATCCCGTTGCAATTCCCACCAGTCTTTAGCTCGTTCCCGGAGTTGGCTTGCAGCAAACCTCACTTCATCAGATTCTTCACAGTGTGAGGTTTCAAAGCACTTTCCATATCTTTGATCCACCTTTGACTAAGTAGTGGATCGACCTCACCCTTGAACGTTGTAGGGTTGCATGCAACGAACTCCTTATAGGTCACTTTCTTTGTTGGCCTTTCGGTTTCTTTGTCAGCCTTCAGAGCCACAAACTCTTGTTGAATGAGATCCCGTAGATCTTTGCGTACATCCTCGATGTAGCCCGGCAATAAAGCCTCAAAAGCCTTGCCAACTTCCTCCTTGACCATTTCCCGTGTTGCATCATCGGGATGGGTCTCGTGATTCTCTATATTAATCACGTGATCGTTACCAGCCATGACCTAAGACTGTGACAATTAACTTTACGTTAGTACCATGTACGTAATCTATAGCATATACACCGATGCTTATGATTCTACTATCACTAGGGCCTAACCCTATTCACACAATACCCATTTCCATCCTTAAGTTTAAAACAACATCCCTAAGAACCCATTCGCGTGCCTTTGATTGTTGTTAGACTGGCCAGGCCTAGCAACAAGCTCATCACACGGATGCCTTCTTAGTTCCTTTATTCCAAACTTAAGTCAAGAAGCTAGGTTCAATCAATTCATATGGTACATATCATACATATATCATACATGTGTCAAGCTTGTTACGTTTATAAACGGCACACTAACCTTGTACCTTTAGGCTCGGTGATCGACTTCTTGGATCGAACGTTTGCATTTCTCATATCTAGAGCTCAAAGTTTGAGTCCAAGTGTTCGCGACGCACTTGAATCTCTCAAACCGTTGGCTCTGATACCAACTTGTAATGCCCGGACCTCCAAAGAGTCCGTTTAAGTTAAATAAACATGCGGAATTTGGTCCCAGAAAATCTCATTAACAGTTAACTCCCAAAATATGTGTTTCGTGTCATCCGACACTCAAAAATGAAGTTTAACAATCCATTTACATAAAAACATAATAAGAAGTTTCAAAATAATGTTAACGCGTTAATTTCTACAAAAGAATCGCGTATGCAAGTCCCGTTCGATCCTTGTATGCCCTATCGATCACTTTAGCCTTCCGGTCCCGTAACACCTGAAAACACACGTTTAGACATCCATTAGTTCATAGGAACTAAGTAAGTACTTCATTTCGGGTCTTTACGGGGGTTTAAACGGACTCGTAACGCGTTAAAACGATAATCGACAAAAAGCTGGGAAACTGGGCCTACCGTAACTTACGGTAGCCACCGTAAGTTACGGTGGCCTCAGTTTTGCTACGGTGGTATCACACTGGCTTACGGTAGCCCATTTCGCCCAGGGACCTACCGTAACTTACGGTGCCACCGTAAGCTACGGGGACCCTGCAGCAAAAACATATTTTTGACCCGTTAAGGGTCGTTTCGCGTTCCCGAACCACCCCTTTCGATCCCGATTGTTCCAAACACCCGGAAATAACATATTTTATCATATACGTGATTCCCATGGAGTTTCAACGAGTCTAACCCGACTCTTGGCAACATACCAAAATTTTTCTATTTATTTGGTATTTAATTCCTTAATTAACCCATTTATGGTTGTTTGTTCTTTAGAGTTCCCGACCGTCCCGACAACCATGGAACCGGTCTATTATAACATATTACATATGTTTGGTGAGTTCTTAGACCCAACCCATCCCATTTGCTTATCATAACGCAAATTTCCTTTTTATACCGAATTTACCCCTTATAGGGTCAAATCCCATTTTAATGAGCGGTTTGCCATTCTTTCGCGAACGACCGCTTTCCTTGGCGTTACCCAACGTCCACACACGTTGCAGATCGTAGGGATAACCCTTTACCCTAGTGTTCACACACGATGTGAATCACTTTAATCCGGGTTTGTCCTTTCTTCCCATTTCCATGGGACGGTCACGCACGTCGTGACTCGTTCTGTTCCACAACCATGTGGTATAACACTAAAGTGTTATTTTCCTTTATGTTCACGCACGTCGTGAATCATTTGTCATAGAAGCTCACATACAGTGCAAGTCAACTATTTATCCCTTTTAAACGTGGTTTTCATTTTGTTTGAGCTTATGAGCACATGGTCACACACATTGTGACTCATGCCTTTACTTTGTTATGCTCAAATTAAAGAATGTCTTACCTTGAGTCCGGAAGGTTTAAGTGGTCAATCAAACGTGTTCCTTGCCGGTTCCCTTGGATCCGCTTGCCACACCACTTCCTATTACCATTTTAAGGACCCATTTAACACATAACATTCATTTAATCACACATATGGTCTATTTGACCATTTATCACATTTAACCTACAATCTAGGCTTTCACATTGCACATTTCTTGCAATTAAGTAGTTCATTCATGTTTTTCATCTAATTTAGGCATTTCATCAAACACCTTATGTGCATAACTTAACATATTGGTTATTTACTAGCTTTTAAACATCATCAAGCTAGTTTTACACCTAAATCACATATCACTCATGTGATTCATCAATTTCCACCAAATGTTAGGCACATAATCACATTTCTACAAGAATGAACATGGATTCTACAACTAGCAACTAGTTTACATGAAGAATCCTTAGTTTAACCTTCTAGTAACTAAACCCATTTCCATGGTTCATGTAAATCTTCAATTAAGGAGAAATTACACATCTAGTTACCATAATACACACATACACATGATCATCTAGCACTATAACACTAGGGTTTCATGTTTAAACCACCAATTTCTACACCCATCATGTGGGTGACGATTTTACCACCTCAAGAACATCAAATAACACTTACTTGTAGCTCTTGATAAGATGAAGAATGATTTCTAGGGCTCAATTTCGGATCTTGCACTTGAATCACCAACAATTTGAGAAATGAGATGACAAAAACCCTCTTTCTCCTCTTCTCTTGTGTGAAACGTGAATGAGCATATCATGCTCACCAAATGTATGGCAAGCCATACATATCCATGTTTAAGTTTCATCAATTGGCAAGATCCACCCCCTAAGTATCATTTTTTCATTTTTCCACCACTATTAACTAACTAGCAAATTTTCTAGTTAAGTCTTAAATATTTAACCTTTAACATATTTTACAATATTAGGTTTTAACACATGATACATTAATTGTATTTTAATTACATAATACGAAATTCGGGTCGTTACAGGGATGAGTTGTTTCTAACTAATAAACAGCAAAACAACCGGCATGCGGGTTTTCAGTTCGACCGGCAATTCACTACCAACCTGCCGGTTTTTTCAACACAAAACAAATCAGAGTAGCGGAGTTACCGAATCCTGGTTGGACCGACCAATCCAACCCGAGATTGAGAACATTTCATGGTATAACAAAATTAAATTTATCTTGTTACCTTGAATCCAAGAACCAAGAAGATGCTTTATCATAGATCAAACATACCTTTTTGCAGAAACCTTTGAAAAGGTCAAAAGAGTAATCTCCATGTGATGTTACACCATACAAATCCCACAAAATTACAAACATCAACCCTATAACCTACATATCTCATTTACATAAAATTAAAGAAAAGAATGATTATGTAAAGGAAAAAACAATCAAAAGGATAGCTGTCATGTTGTTAAAGTGAACCCAGATGATTATATATATGAACTCCTAAAACCATGGTTCTCACTTGCTTTATCTTGATGTTTTCAAGTTCTTGAGCAGAGAAGTCGTCATTAACATCATTATCAACTCAATTATCTTGATTGTTAGCAGTTAGTTCAAAAATGAAAGCAAATTACAATTACAAAAATGAAGAAAGAACTCATATAGCCAATTGAAGGTTTAATCAAGTCTTGAGTTGCGGATGACGAAGAACGATCCATATACTAATTGTTACAAACCCTTGATAAATTAACAGTGAGGAAAACAAAAAAGAATGATAATTTACCAGATTATAATTTTCAAACCCTTACTAAAACTGAAATGAAAGTTCAAATCCTTACTAAAGCTGAAATGAAAGATGATACCTAGAATACAACCTAGGGTTCATAGTCGTTGGTTACCTCAAAACACACAGGTGGAGGATGATGATTATGAAGACCTTGAGGTCGGAGAGATAGATCATTGAGAGCTGCAGAAGCGAGATCTAGACGAGTGTTGGCAGAACGGATGTTATTGAGGCTGTCTCGAAGAAGATTGAATTCGAGATCGCTTTGTTCCTTGACTGCTTTGAGTTGTTCGACGGTCATCTTCTCCATCTCAGGTATCATCGTCCCCCTTGACGCCATTGTTTCTCCAAACCCTCAGTTCTCAAACCCTCACCTTCGGATCTCCGGCGAGGCTGTCGGTGTTTAAGAGGTTCGCCGGAGATGGTGAGGGTGGATCGGAGATGGGAGGAGGTTTAGGGCTCGGAGATGAAGGATCCCCTTTGTCTGGCACTGTGCCCACCGACAAAAGGGATTAAATAGAATAGAAATAATATATACTTGATAACTAACACCCACACTTTTGGTTCTCTGTTTGAAAGATTTCAAAAATATTATAGGC
Source organism: Flaveria linearis (assembly GCA_024085815.1). Classification (NCBI taxonomy): domain Eukaryota; kingdom Viridiplantae; phylum Streptophyta; class Magnoliopsida; order Asterales; family Asteraceae; genus Flaveria; species Flaveria linearis. The sequence goes on from CM044001.1 coordinate 2,270,819, forward strand.
TTATCCTAACAAACTACCGAGATATCGATTTCGTAATGCAATTGGTTATAAAGTAAACAAGAGATCTCGATGGAACTTCACAAACACCTCAACATAACCTGCTGTTGGACCAAAAGAACCAATGAGCCAAGATCAGAAAAACCTCTAAGTCCCACATGCCACTGCAACAACTGCTGAAGACTCCCATCAGTTACAGTGTTCTCTTGCTTGAATGTCAGACTCGAGAACATCTGAAGACTCCCATCAGCTATTGTGTTCTCTTGCTTGAATGTCAGACTCGAGAGCATCTTAGCCCCAGCCTCAGCTGTTATGACAAAGTCTGAAGAACAAAGATTGAAGATCAAAGAACTGAAGAACAACAGCTAAAGACTCCAAAGTACTGAAGACTTCAATTACTGAAGACCAAGTACTGAAGTATCAAAAGCTGAAGAACTAAAGAACTGAAGATCTTCTTCCGAAGCACAAAGTCTGAAGACAAAGACTGAAGACAACAACTGATGATATCTACTGAAGTCATTAGTTGTTACATCTTCCGAAGCTGTTCTATCTTCCGAAGCAAAGTCTGAAGAAAAAGACTGAGGACAACAACTGATGATATCTACTGAAGTCATCAGTTGTTATATCTTCCGAAGTTACATCTTCCGAAGCTGTTACATCTTCCGAAGCCAAGTCTGAAGACCAAGTACTGAAGACTCAGAGTTTGTCACAACAACTGAAGAAGTCTTCTTCAGTTGTTGTGGTGGTTTTTCTTTTTCAGTAATTTATTTTGTTTCAGTAGTTGTACAACAACTGAAGAGCATGTTCTTCAGTTGTTATAGTGTCAGTAGTTTACTTTTGTCAGCACTTAGGAACTTTTGTAAGAAGATGTCAGTTGTTGACATCTTCAGTAGTTTTATGTTTTTGTCAGTTGTAATTTGAATATTCAGTGATGTCAGAAAAAGGACATCAACCCATCCTTTTGCCGCCTATAAAAGGATGGGTAACCATACTGTATTAATTGCCGAAACGTGCTACCAATAGAACGTTTATTGTTTCGCAGAACTCTTCTCTCTCTATGTTTATGCTTTTAATTGCAATATCTTTTATGTTCTTGCTTTAATTGCTAATTAATGTGCTAAATCCGCTGCAAACATAATCTAATTGATCAACCGAGAGGCTGAGATCCTGTCATATCTACGTTAAAAATTAGCGCTCCCTTAACACAACTATCGAGTGTTGAACTCACCGTTCATCATTTCAGTGGCTGCGAAGCTAGACACCGGTTGACGATCCCTTGATTTTGAAGTTTTTGCGGATCCTACATCACAAGGTAAGCCTTTACAACTATACCGGTTACGAGTCGTAGGGGAACGTTTGATCAATGATCACTATCTAATCCAACCGTTTGATTTACAAGGTCTCGTGTTGACGTTAAATCACACTACGTCCTACCGATCGATTTTTCAGCCTCGACTCCAAGGTAACGCTAAGCTTCTCGGTTCCGTATAATGTTCTTCTCCGTTGTTTCGTCAGTCAATAATAAACGAACCTCGTTATCGATTTGCAGCTTTAATCTTTCCTTGACCGAATCTGTTCGCACACCACCATTGGTGACTGTCGGAACTACCACCACCATTGTTGCTAGAGCATCTCAGGTGGTTTGTTCTTCGTAAGGTAACAACATGAACACAAATGCTTCTGTTAAATTTTAAGATGACTAATATATTAAATAAAGTGACTGCAACAATACAAAACAAAAAGATTACATGCAAGCATGTGAAGGAATGAAACAAACAGAATTCATAAATTGTAGTTTTTATTATTTTATTATTGTTTTATTAAGGATAACATGCACGCATATAAAATATTTTCACTTTAAAAGGGGTCATCCAGTAATTATTTATAACCATATTAAATATGATGTTTTTTTTCTTTCTGAATCTACAGACTAAACAAATGTAATTCACTTGATAACTAAATAAATAAATTTAACAGTGAAAGTGATTTCCTTTTGTTCTTTTAAAACTCACGGAACCATTGTATATTTTATGTTTATTTCATTGACCAATTAAAGCAAAAATAATTAAAGATTATATAAGACATAAATTAGAGAACTATAAGCACTAAGAAAATAATAACAAATAACAAATAAACACCTAATACAAGTTTAACAATCTAATTGTGGAATAATGTTAATGTGTAGATTAAATAAGGACGTCATTAAGTTTTGTGCTAAGTTCGTTTAAGCAAGCTAAGGTACGGATTCCGACCCTTCCTCTCTCGTAGCATGAATACCTCTCGTTCTTGATTTTTATCTTGAATTCAAAACTTGACTTGTTGTTTATTAAATCCATAAGATTATTGTTATAAATGCTTATCGTATAGTTGACATTATTTGCATGTGATAGGATTTATCTGTTTTGTACTCATTGTCACATGCTTCCTAAATTATTGATTATAGCTAGTAACCTTGATTAAGGGTTATGAGCTCTAGTGTAACTTATTGTGTTATATTGACTTGATTGTATTATTGACCTCCGTACCCGAGCACATCCACCTATGGGGACATAGGGCGTCATTGTGGCAAAAGTGACGTGCTCTATCTGTGGCAGAGCGATTAGACCACAACGTCTCTATATTATTATTGTGTGCTAAGTTGTTACACATATTGATTAGTGTTAAAGGAGGCGTATGGATCGATCCTAGGATATCATTGTTAATTGTTTATTGGTGAGATGGTTAGGTGTGTGTGCCCACATTCCTATCTCACATATTGGTGCATTAGAACTGCAGCTAATGTACACATTGTTAAGTGTTATTATCATTGGCTCATATGGGTATTCCTTTTAGATGATCATTATTATTTGATTTTCTACTTGATCATCTTATTGTTATCGTTATTGATCATTGTATTACTATTGTTTATTTCCGTTACTGAGCATTCTTTGGCTCAGCCGTGTTTTCTTTTGTTGTTTTCTCTTATGTTTATAGCAGGTACTAAGGGGGCTCAGGGGAAACGAGTGAAGAGTGTTAACTCAAGAAGTTAGGATGAGAATATTTGGATTAATAAGACTTAATAGTATTTTGATTTTAAGACTTTATTTAAATTATTTGGACCTATATAAGGATTTGAATGTTTCTTAGTACTTTAATTTTATCATCCATAAAACTCTGATTACTGTTTGTGTGACACGCCGGGTTGGGGTGTTACAGATGTACTCATAAGAAATTGTTCATCAGACAATAGATAACATATTCGTAAGTTCCTTATGGGCAACCAAACAATAGCACTTGCTACTTCGAGTCAAATATCACCAACCAACTCATACCTTTTTAAGAATAATTGCTTCATATAAACTAAATTATCACACTAAATAAATTCAATTAAATCCAGTCATGTTCTTTTACAAAACAATAGAAGACAAACACGCATAAAAACGCGATCACATTGTTATTTTATTGAAATTAATAAAATGAAGTAGGTGAGAATGAAAGCATCCAAGTGTTGTACTTTGTACATTAGTGATTGTACGTTAGTGTGGATAAAGTGAACAATCATTCTGGTTCAGCATGTCACTCTCAGTCCCTTTATATTGAACTCTTGAGTAATTTATTCACGAAACCACTAATAATATTATATTCCAACAAACGTAAACCGACATGCATCTTAATTGACAAAATCCAACATTTTGGGGGATTTTGTTTTTACGGTCGTTTTTATGAGGCGACTTTTATATTAAAAAATAAAGGACCATGTTTATGTTATTAAAATTCATAGGCTAAATGAACGAGGTGTAGAATTTTATGGGTCTTGAACAAAACCAAATATAAAAGAACGAAAACATACCCGAATTAGATTCAATTTGCAAACATTAAAAGCAACTTGGATTTATCTTTAAATCGTGAAACATTATCGGATAAACCTATTTTACGGGTTATACGCGGTTGATTTATCAGATTAAACGGAGATTTATTCTTGATTGCGCAGGAGATATGATCGAAATCTTGAGGATAATTGCGATGGGATAGAGTAACCGTTAGTTCTCGAATTTTTTTATATTTATGAGGTTAAATTTAAAAATATATTGTCTTGGGGGGGTAAATAAATATAAAAGTTGACTTCAAGGGTACCCGCCGGTCACACCGGCGAGTTCTCCCTTCTTAAATATCGTGTCCTGTAAGATTCCAACACAATTGTCCTTTTCCTCAGAACCCGCCGATGCCACCGGCGAGTTCTGGCCAACCACCAGCATAATGTTTGTTGACTTGACTAATTGACTGATTTGTGACTGGTCTGTGTCTCCATTATGCCCAAGAACCCGCCAATGGGAAGGGCGAGTTCTTCGTTAAATTCGGGTTTATATTATATAAACCACCATACCTTTCTTCACAACACACAACTCCATTTCACAAACAAACATCTTCCATTTTCCTCAAAATATGTTTTGCCTGATGATTTCATTCTTTTCATTTGAATTAACGTTTTAAAAGTACTAAAGTTGTATTAATATTTTGGATTGATTGTTTGTTTATATTAATTAGCTCAAATTATAATGTTGGAAAGGTTCAATTGCTTTTATCAAAGAAACATAACTAGTTATTTAAAATTAGTTTTATAACGAGTTGTATAGCGTATGGTTTTATACATCTTGTGTTTTTTTTCGAGTAATGTTTCTAGATTCTTTTTCATTTACTTGACTTATTTCAAAAGTGAAATTGGAAAAAATTATTTTGTTATTTGCGATAGCAAATTCACATTTGTTAACTTCAATTTCTTTTCTAATTTTCTTTTAACATTTAATTAGTAATTTTTTTTCTAACAATATGTACCCTTTAATATTTAAAAGATTCAAAAGCATAGTTTTAGTTAATTTTTTTGGGTGTAAGTTTTATTATCAAGTTGTATTCAAAAATCAAAATAAATTATTTATTACTAATATTGCAAGATCAAATAATACTTTTTTTAACCGTTTGAATTCTCCATAGCAGTAAGTAACATGTTGAGTAAATATGAAGATGTTTGTTTTGTGAAATGGAGTTGTGTGTTGTGAAGGAAGGTGTGGTGGTTTATATAATATATGTGGCTTTGTTGAAAAATAGAGAAAAGTAAAAAAAGTTTTTTTTTAATAAATGATGTCCGGACCAAACCCGAATTTAACCAAGAACCCGCCCTTCCCATTGGCGGGTTCTTGGGTTAGTCACAAATCAGTCAATCAGTCAAGTCAACAAACATTTATGCTGGCCAGAACTCGCCGGTGGCACCGGCGGGTTCTGAGGAAAAGGACAATTGTGTTGGAATCTTGCAGGGCACGATATTTAAGAAGGGAGAACTCGCAGGTGTGACCGACGGGTACCCCTGAAATCAACTTTTATATTTATTTACCCCCAAGTCAATATATTTTTAAATTTAATCCCATAAATAAAAAAATTCGTTAGTTCTCTTGTCTTATGTTTCTTATGGAGAGAGAGGAAAAGACTGTAAATCCCACTTTATATTATCTTCTAACATTTCTTTTGTTTTGTTGTTCTGATCGAGAACCGAAGGGTAATTAAAGTCCTATGTCAACTTTTTGACTTATGGCCATAGGCCCATAACCATAACCAATAAATTAGTGAGCAAAAAGCCCACAATAAAAGGTACTATATTAAAAGTACAATTTGTGCTCACTTTAATACCCACTCTAATATTATAAGTGAAATCCAATGTTAATTATAAAGCCCAAACAACATTTAGAATTAAATCGAGTTCACCATCCTGTCACACCTAATTCGTTTTATCTCTAACGTTATTTTCTCGATCAACAAGTTAGTTCAACATACTAAAATGTATATTTATAACACTAAAATTACCAACATTCATCCCCTATTTTAGTGATATCCATGATTAACTTAACCATCATCACGAAAACACAAACGTATACTTGAGTGAAAATGTCACGCGGATTGAATTTCCTCCTTAGTATATTACACGATACAAATATTAGAATAACCGGGCATCACAATGGATTGAACCCTAGTTATCCATTTAAATACACGTAGTAATATACATATACGTTTACAAATCCAAACTCCACTTGATATAATCTTTTACTAGCTCGTATCCTAGTCCTTCAAAGAATATAAAACTCAAGTCCAAAGTTTTTTGAAGCGGCTAAACTTTATATTCTTATAGATAGTTCATTACTCTTGCACTTGCACTGCAATTTATCAATGAACTATTAAAAAATTAAATTTCAACCTCTTTTATCTTGCAGTCTGAACACATATTTTGAGATAGCTTTGCTAATATGTTCGAACATCTTTATGACAAGCTTATCACATTGAATTCAGCATCTAACGTTGTATTAGATGGGAATTAAACATCTTGACATAAGATATTAAAACTGGACTTTATACTCATCCATATGACTGATTTATTCACGGGATATCTTCCTAACTCTTCAGTTTGATAATCAGTCAAAATATCCTTAGATCTTAATAATTCAACAGACTTCACACCATGCATGATGAGCTCATTAATCATGCTATATATATAATACACAACTGTCTAGACTTTCCATTATACACCCGACTATAATCCTTAGCCAACACTATCACATTTGATAGAGTGGTGATATCGGTTTTAACCACAATGGAACCTTTAAGATCAAAATTTAAGTTTTTTAGCTTTCCTTGCCAGCTATTGCTAAAGCTACAAACTCAGATTCCATTGGCTAACTATAGATGCAAGTTTGCTTCTTCGAATTCCCTACAAGGAAGAAATATCCACTTGTAGAATAATAATTTTCTATATTCGTTATCCAACTTGTTTCAGAATTTACTGAAGGACAACCTGAATAATGTAAGCCACAGTTCTTGGTTCCTTTAAAGTACTTAAGCATTCAGTTTACTATTTGCCAATTTTGAGCACTAGGATTGCTAGTAATCTGCTCAACTTACGCACAACAAATGTTATCTCAGGCATTGTGCTAATCAAGCATGTATTAAACATCCAATTGCTTTTGAGTACACTAATTGTGATACTGAATAATCTCAATTAGTCATAAGCTTAATACTAGGATCTATAAGAATAGTAACAGAAGAACAATTAAAATGACTGAATTTTCTTTCACACTGTCTCAAAACGTGCTAGAACAATTGCATCCTAATCATGTTATTCGAGGTCATATTATTGTTTTAATACTATGTGTTTTTAAGAGTTGGTACTACATACTATAGAACTAAACATACTCTTAAAATAAATGTAAAGGTGTTCAAAAGATACTTGGTATCCTTCATCAAAAATTGATCAAAGTAAAAACATGTGAAAATGCTAATGAAAATAAGAATTTACTTTAACTTCTGATGGTGATCACTCATAAATCATCGCATACTGATTATTTAGAAAATCTTATCAAACAAGACGCGTGTTGGATCAAATATGATACAGTAAGACCCATGTAAGAGTTAGTAATATCTTTTTTATTTTTTATTTTACAACAGGTTACTTGCAAAACTCTCACATCCTACTTTTAAATTTACATTATCTTTTGTTAACCATGAGACCAAAACCCTAAAACATGACACCTTAATACCATGATCTACATCTTTCATCAGAATTGAATCACAGCTACTTTTTAACACACCTTGATATCTTTAGATCTATGCCTTTTATCCACCATCAGACTTGAACTTAGGAGGAACACCTTTCTAATGCACAATAATATTACTATGATCTTGATAGGGTTAGAACCGTAGAGGAGAAGAAGCTAATAATTAGGAGAAGAAATTGTCAAATATGCTGAATGATTCGATCAGCTATTGCATTCCAAATAAGTAGCCATGCAATTACATTATTCACCCCCCTACTAACACATAATAACAAATAAACCCAAACAATAGAAAAGGTTCGGGGCATATGCAAAAAATAAACAAAACAGATCCAAATAAATAAAAAACCAATACGAAACGTATCAATACTTCCCCCTTAGCCCACTTTTTGTCCTCAAGAAGTGAGCTCAGAAAAGTCTGGAAAACGTAACTTCAAGTCATCAAGGAACTCCCATGTAGCATCTTGTGTCGTCTGACCTCGCCAATGTATCAACACCTTCATAGTTGCCCTATTACCCCTTTTAACCAGTTTACGATCCAATACGGCTTGCGGTTGAAGTGTGAAGCGAGCCTCCACTGGAAGGGGAATAACCTTAGTAGGAGGCCCAACCGCCTCCTTGAGCAACGAAACGTGAAAGACCGGATGTATGTGTGCTTCCTCTGGCAAGTCTAACCGGTATGCAACCAACCCCACCCTTTCCACGATTAAAAATGGCCCGAAATATTTAGGAGTGAGCTTCGAATGTTTGTGAACCCGCAGCGAGTTTTGCATATACGGTTGAAGCTTAAGGTAAACCCATGTACCAGGTTCAAAACTCCTTTCCGACCGGTGTTTATCCGCTTGTTGTTTCATACGGTTTTGAGCTTTTAACAGTGATTGCTTCAACACCTTTACTGCCGTTTCTCGATCTTGCATCATCTCGTCTACATGTTTATCTACCGCATCCCTAGGGATATATGGAATGTGTAAGGGAGGACGGTACCCGTAAAGAGCCTCAAATGGAGATCGCCCTAAAGACGAATGGAACGTGGTGTTATACCACCACTCTGCTAGCGCAACCCACTTGACCCACGTATGCGGCCTTTCCATCACCATACACCTCAAGTACCCTTCTAAGCACCGGTTCACCACCTCGGTTTGGCCATCCGTTTGCGGATGGTAAGCCGTGGATAGTTTAGCATCGACTCCTTGAAGGTGTAAGAATTCGGTCCAAAAGGAGCTCAAAAATACCGGGTCTCGATCTGAGATGATAGAATTGGGACACCCATGCAATTTATACACGTTATCTAAAAAAACTTGTGCCACGTCTTTAGCCGAGAACGGGTGACCCAACGTCATAAAGTGTCCATATTTCGTGAGTCGATCCACCACCACGAAGATGGTGTCTTTACCCTTTACCTTCGGTAACCCCCCAATAAAATTCATTGATATATCTGTAAAAATGGTGTCCGGGATCGGTAACGGTTGCAGTAGACCGGGCGAGGCTACGTTCTCGTGTTTAGCTCGCATGCATACGTCACACCCCCTTATGATGCGTCGCACCACCTTTGTGATTCCCTTCCAAAAAAATAAACCTCTAACCCGCTGGACCGTAGCTCGAACGCCTGAATGCCCCCCAATTGGCGATTCATGGCAAAGTTTCACTATTTCCTCTCGTAAGGCCATGTCATTACCCACCACCATGCAATTTTCCTTTGCTAACCATTTTCCATTCCAAGTAAACTTTGGTAAACCCCCTACTGTTGCAATTTTTTTAATAATTTGTTGCACATCTATATCACTATTTTGACTATCTGTGATCCTTTGTAAGAGTAGAGGTTCAATTTGTGACACCGCTGTTACGAACAAGTCCGCCCCTTGTACTCGGGATAGGGCGTCCGCTGCTATATTCTCCTTACCCTTTTTGTATTCAATACAATAATCATACCCCATAAGTTTTGCGAGCCACTTATGTTGTAAAGGAGTGGTTACCTTCTGAGTTAGAAGGTGCTTGAGGCTTCTCTGATCGGTGCGAATAAGAAAGGGACCCGTGATGAGGTAGTAGTGCCATTGTTTAACCGCCATCATAATTGCCAATAATTCTTTTTCATAGTCCGAGAGGGTATTCTGTCTTGGCGATAAAGCTCGGCTCAAGAAAGACACCGGTGGCGATCTTGCATCAGAACTGCCCCCACTCCCCCTGCAGACGCATCCGTCTCAAGTACAAACAGTTTTGTGGGGTCTGGTAGAGCTAAAACTGGGGCGAAGAGAGGGCGCCCTTGAGTCGTTCGAACGCATTTTGAGCCTTGGGACTCCATCTAAATGCGTTTTTCTTCAACAGATCTGTGAGTGGTTTAGCAATCATTCCGAAGGACCGAATAAACCGTCGGTAATACCCAGCTAACCCCAAAAATCCCCGAAGTTGTTTAATTGCTTTTGGAACCGGCCATTGTTGCACTGCTTCGATCTTTGTGGGGTCCGTCTTTACCCCTTCTTTTGATATGATATGTCCCAAATATTCCACAGCCCGGCCCCCAAATACGCACTTTGACTCTTTGGCAAACAAGTTATTTTCTTGCATTATGGAAAGAACTCGTTCAAGTGTCGAATATGATCTTCCCGAGTTTGGCTATAAACGAGGATGTCATCGAAAAACACCAATACCCCTTTTCTAAGCAAGGGTCTAAAAATATGGTTCATGAGGGCTTGAAACGTTGCCGGCGCGTTAGTGAGTCCAAACGGCATGACGAGGAATTCATAGTGACCCTCGTGGGTTCGGAACGCCGTTTTATGAACATCTTCTGGTGCCATCGGACCTGGTGATAACCGGACCTTAAATCCAGTTTAGAGAAAAAAGATGCACCATTCAATTCGTCCAGCAACTCTTCGATCAATGGAATTGGAAACTTATCTTTTATCGTTGCTTCATTAAGTCGGCGGTAGTCCATACACATTCGCCATTGACCGTCTTTTTTCTTAACCAACACGACCGGGGCCGCAAATGAACTTTGACTGTTCCGAATGACCCCCGAATCTAACAACTCTCTGGTGGTTTCCTCTATCACGTCCTTTTGAACGGCTGCATATCGATAGGGTCGTAGACTAATAGGTTTCGTTCCCTCCTTCAATACAATTTTATGATCAAAAGCCCGCACCGGAGGCAGGCCCGTTGGCACCTGAAGACCTTCGAAAATCGTGAAATTAATGACTTCCATGGTAAGGAGTCGTGTGGTTCAACCGGGACGTCGACTAACCTTGATTGATAATTCTTTTCTGTCTCCCCACTTGTCAATTGCAAGCTAAATAATTGTAGGCTCCCATCCTTAATGTTTGCTTAACAAGTCTCCTATTTTCTCAACTGAGCAAACTGAAAATATGTTGTTTTTTAGCCCCTTTAATTCGTATTGTTTGCCATCTACTTTAAATTTCATGGTCATTTTTTGAAAGTTCCACAAAATGTCATTCAAGGGTAAAAGCCATTGAACCCTAATATCATGTCATAATTCTCAAGCTTTAATAAAAATACTTCAGTTGTGAACCAATTTCCCTGCATATTCCACTGGAAGTCATGACATACCTGATTACACGTGAGGCGTTTACCATCTGCTACACCCACATTGAGTGGTGTGATTTCTCGGACATCACATTGTAACTTCTTTGCTAACTTGTCGTTAAGGAAATTATGGGTTGACCCCGAATCGATAAGTATGTGAAGCTGACGGTTGCCCATAGACCCTTGTACCCGCATAGTTGAATAAGACGGAATACCCGTCAATGCATGAATCGAAATCTGGGGGTCCTTTTCCTCCTCTTCATCTGTTATGGTATCATCCGCCCCCTCCCCATCATCTTCCTCGGCTTCAATAATGAACAATTGCTTACAAGGGCGTGCACACGTGTGCCCGGGAACAAACTTTTCCGTGCACCAAAAACACTCACCTTTGGCTCGTTTTTGTTCTAACTCTTTACTCGTGAGACGGCGTGACCCTCTCATTGGTTTAGACGTTGTAGTAGTCGTTTGGTTGGGAGTGGGTAGTAATCTTAGAATTGGAATTGCCTCTCATGTTTCCCCCATCCCACTTTCCTCTGTTAAATTTATGTTCCAAATTCTCGTTGTTTAGTGCTTGAGTCCTAGCCAACCCATATGCCTCGTGCAAGGTGCGCGGTTTAAACATCTTAACTGGCCCCCTAATGTCTGGTTTAAGAGCCTTAAGATAGAGGCTCACAGCTTGTGTTTCACTCAATGTTACCTTATTCAACAATGAATCAAAAGCAGTATTAAGATCATGAAGTGAACCCGTTTGATTGAGAGAAGCTATCTCTTCCAGGGGATCCTCAAACATAGCATTAGAAAAACAAGCCGAGATAGCTCGCACATAATCTTCCCATGGAACTTCAGATACGGTAGCACCCCGTATGCGCATGAAAGCCCTGTGCCACTGGATCGCATCTCCTTCCAAGTGAACAGCAGCGCACCTGAGTTTCAACTCTTCGGGCGTCTCATCCATTGCGAAAAAGTGTTCGCAACGATAGACCCACCCCTCCACGTCTTCACCTGAAAACCTAGGAAATTTAACCTTCCCAATCCGCAAGGGCCGAGTACCCCTAGAGTCTGCACTATCGGGAGAGAACGACCCACCCGAACTAAACTCGCCGCCGCTACTCTTACCCGATTTATCTCGAACCGCCTTCAAGATTTCTTCTTGTTGTTTGGCTGATTGTTCCTGTTGTTTCATTAGCGCCGATAATGTTTCTTGGATCTCTGTAATAGCCTTGTCGTGATTCTTGAGGGTGTTGTCAACCTCCTGGTTGCGAGTGTTCGTCATGATAACGAGAATGATTCCGACCGGAGATCGGAACGGCTCTGATACCCTTGATAGGGTTAGAACCGTAGAGAAGAAGAAGCTAATAATTAGGAGAAGAAATTGTCAAATATGCTGAATGATTCGATCAGCTATTGCATTCCAAATAAGTAGCCATGCAATTACATTATTCACCCCCCTACTAAGACATAATAACAAATAAACCCAAACAATAGAAAAGGTTCTGGGCATATGCAAAAAATAAACAAAACAGATCCAAATAAATAAAAAACCAATACGAAACGTATCAGATCTACACATTTTATACATTTTGTTGGCTGGCAATGAGACTTAAAACCCTTAATCAGTTGAAGCTTTCCAACAAGCCTATGGCAATTAGTGAAAACGACAAATGGGAATGATACCCCAAATGATAAGCAACCATATTCAAAAGTCAAAACCCCAAACATATTAAGTAACCAACCTATGAACTCAGGGCAATACATGCACACTATCCCCATCTCAACTCATGAATACTCATACAAATCATAATACTTTACAATTCGAAATAAAATAAAATAAAATGAATAAATCTAAATTCATATTATTTTTCCCAGCTGTGTCATATGTTTTTACCTATTTGAACTGTCCTTTGGAGCGAACACAATTCCGCTGCCCGCATTGATGAAGGTGAAAAAGAAACATTATGTCTTTGTTTTAAGAGTGTTTTAAGAGTATCAACCGCCTACCTACAAAATCACGGGACTTAATTAGTCATTATCGAAAGCAAAGAGATTAACATCCACAAAATAACAAAAAAAAAAAAAACATTTGTTCACACCACTTCTATTCATTCTAAAGTGACCGATTTACCAATGAATAGGTTGATCTTGGTTACGTTGAATAGTTTTTTACAGCAGAATACATAACACATTGAATGCGCAAAAAGTCCTCAGAAGTGTTTTTATTGCATAAAGAACTGGCTATTTATTTGTGTGAGATTGTATGTTAAGTCATTCTTCGCGTACTTTGCGGACTCAATGGGTTCAAAGTTGCAGTTCGGTAGTTTCCATCACTTGCAGACTGAAGTTCTTAACACGTGTCGGGAAATTGGCTGAGTTCGGTTAGCAACAATCCTGTGTAGCAGGATGCCACTCTTCCCTGAGCTCAGTTTGCTTATAATCGATCCACGATACAAGCCCAGGAAGTAGTATATGGCTGCAACCCAGTGAAGCCACTTAACCTGACGCCTGGGTTAATAAAGCGCCAAAGGTGAGGAATGGACAAACAGTTTAAGGAGTTGCAATAGCAAGTGCGTACACAGAATACACGACACGATTGATACAAAACTCATCGCTTTGCCATGACGTAAGGTGTTTTCAGAAACTTTTTTTAACACATCAATCCGTATCACTTTCTAAGTGTTCCAATAGAGGCCAAATGATAATTTTTTAGCTAAATAAGGGACAAAAGTTATATTTATAATCATAATTAGTGCAATCCTTGTTTATGAAAAGATCCAAAAATGGACAAATGTGTTGGCGGGTAGCATGATCCAACTTGACTGGTACAGTGGTACCACAAATGAACTGTTTTTAACCCAAACTCATTTCGATCTACTACCTGATCTACCCAACCCGTCCATCATGCCACCTCTATGGTTAAGGATCAATATAAATCCCATCCTAAAAAGTAACATCACCACCCTGCTGCCCACATCCCTATTTTTATCTGTCCCAAAATAATTGCCCCTTTTAAAAACGAATATTCAAATAGTTATAATTTTTTACTCATTTTACCCTTAACTACTTATCAATAGATTTGCAAGTTTTCCAAGCCAAGGCATCTTAAATGCATTACGGGTAAAATTTGCACTCTAGTAATAAAAACATCATTAGAGGCACATATTTTAAATCATACAGTTTTTCTTCATTTATGCAAAATTATTTTGGGATGTACAGAGTAATTATTTTAAAATAAGCAAGGTAACAAAGAAATCCCCGTACTTACAATAGGAGATTCATTGTACGCTACACAATTTATTTCACACATCACAAGGTGGAGTTGCAATAACAACACACAATAGTGTATGTGGTGTAGGAAGTAATTTGTATAGCGTATAATTCACCTCAAATTCATACTAATATTTTTTTAAAATAAAAATAATAACAATTAAAGAAGAGACGGGTACCTTTTTAGAAGTGAAAAACCTCACTCCTTGCTTGATTTTGACCAGAAAAATCTCTTTTTCCGGAAACCATTGTCTGAAATAGATCTGTTAGGTTTGTATCCGAAAGAAAAATGTCTCTTTAAAAACAGTTTTCCTGTACTTGTAGAGCTTTTCATGCTGGAACTTGACCCCATCATGGGACCCATGCCATTCGTGAACTGATTAAAAATAACAGAATTGCTACCATCCACCACCCGACGACTTAATTTCTTTCCTATTTTACCCTTGGAAACCATTTCAGCTGATAACTTGATAAGCTTTTTCTCTCCCAAAGTACAAACAGGACACGCCGGGTCATACTTGTTAATCTCAGATGTCATATTTTCCAAACACTCTGCATGATATACATGCCCACAAATCAGAACAGATACAACAGGAAGCCCGTTATTAGCCATGAATTTACGGCTACTCCAAGAGGACCGTTCGGTTAAAAGCTTGGAGCAGATGCCACATGTCATAATCTCAATGGTTGGAGAGGAAGAAGCCATGGCACTAGATCGGTTAATTCTATCACGACTAGAGCTCATAGCCTCGCCATCAAAAGACCATCTATCTCTATTTGACCAACCATTTGAGGATCCTCCATGGGAACGAATGTTTGACTTATTGGTCAACCCAGGGTGGTGCATAAAAGGAGAGTCATCTTCAGATATTGAAAGATTTGGTGACATCATGCCTCGAATTCGGCTATCTGATACTTGACGTAATAGATGGTGGTGACCTGGTGAGCTACGGGCCCATCTTGAGGGAGTCAAACTTGACATGGGCATGAGTTGACTTTGGGAAGAAGACAAAGGAGATGCTGACAAGGATGAAATTGAATGTGCTGGTGTTAACATTTTGGTTGGAGACAGTTCCAAAGCTACTGGAGTTTGGGTTCCCCTTGAATCTTTAACCTGAGTAATGCATATAGAGTAAAGGAGATAAAACTTGAAGGGAAATGTGAAATTAAAAAGTATTACAGGAGGAGATTAAGCATCCTTTTAAAGTTCAAATACTCATAATATCATATTTACCTTTCAGAAACACTAAAAATTATCATATTTATCAATTTCATAGAAAGTAAACTCATAATGATTACTTAAAAACAATGATTCACTTAATAACTAATAGGAGAAGTTATTATTGTAAATCATCTAACGGCATATTATTCTATTAGTTTATACAATTAACCGAGTTTATGATGTTTACTATGAAATGGATAAATTGCAATACACACACACAGAGGTACAAGTTCATTACAAAAACAGTTTTATTAGAGAACCGTGACGGTAGCATATACACACACATACACCTATAGTTGGGTTTTGGTGTGAACGGTGGGAATAAACCTTAAGAGCTTGTTCCACTTTATGAAATTAGCGTTTTTTTGCAATCCACATATTAAATAAACACATGGTGATTTATGAGGTGCTTTTGTTAAAAGAATATATCACTGTGAAAATCAAGTGAAAATTTTGTTAACTTCACATTGAAATTTGGCATTTTTCAGAAAAGAGGTTTATTATCATTTTCTAATGATAAAAATAGTGATACAATTTTTTTCATTTGCAAAAAAAAACTTGTATAGCGTTTTCAAGTACTCTTACCAAATGTTGTTTTCAAATGCTCTCAGGTCTCTCTCTCCATATATATATATATGTGAAATTTTGAACTTTTAAGGGGATGAAATCAACGCTTTATAAATCCCAAATTGTTTTGTAACTCACCTCATGAAGATTCTTGGAATTCAACATATCTGCAAGGACCAACAGATGAATCATGTTTACTATATAAAAGATAACAATATGGCATGCATTAAACTTATAACATGGTGACTTTCTTCTGATTAAAGGTAGTATGAGAAACAAAGTTCGGAATATGACTAATACAAGGTAGACAACCATTTGACCTACAATATCCACCTATTTGTATCACGTAGTCCCTCAAGATGCTTAAGTCATTCAGCCATTTAATTTCTACAGGGAGTAAAAAATCACACATTCCATAAAAAATGTAAACCTGTTTGTTAATTACACCATCAAACCTGCTAATAATAAAACTAATAACATGCAAACCATAACTATAACTGGCAACAGGATCAAGATAATAACAATCCTCGTAAAAATCCAAACACATGATGTCTTGTTTTACGTTATGATGAACTCACCTAATTGAGGAAGCCCGGTTTCTTCAGAAAGTGGTGATTTTTGCCACGTCAGGCTTCTAGATCTGTCCAATGGACTGCCTTCTGTTGCATATGCTGTTTCAACAGTTGTATGAGATTTATTGTCCAATCTATTGCTAATGGATGACTCTTCACCTGCTACACGCCCCCGATTATCCCATCTAAAGCTCCATGATGGCGAATACCGGTTATTTCTTGTAATAACATCACTAGTGGATCGATCTGTTATAGTTCTGTCTCTAGCAGCAACGCAACAGGCAGACCCCATCTTCATCCACATGAAAGCTTAGTATGATAACCAGCAGTCCCAATAGAGATTACAATATGTTCTCACTGGTACCAGCTATTGTTTTCCTCTGAAATCTGAATATTTATTAATAAATGTTAAAGATTAAAGCTCGAAATATAAATTAAACAAATCCACATGTAAACCTGCAACCAAAAGGGACACAAAATCTACTTTTGCAGCTTTACATGAATTCAACAAACTGGCACAACGCAAAAGGAGTAAGTAAAGGCCTTAAAGCTAGATGCATTTCTCCCCATGGAAGGAAGGTTTAGGCAACTTTAAATGAAATTAACCACCATCAATAGACGCAATTATTGAAACATATATATGTCTTTCCATAGATAAGTAAAGAATTAAATAGTCTATTGAAGAAATGTATATATTCTCTCATACTTTTAAACCAAAGTATCATTTTAGCCGTTGTTACAAGCTCGTTTAAACAGAAGATGACCTAATAAAATCAAAAAGTTTATACTCCTAAAATGTGCAAAGTACCACTGCCAATGATGAGATGGTTGTTACAGTGATGAAATAGTCAATCAGAGTGCCTAATATAACACAACAATACACGACCAAATTACTGTTTTTAATAATGGTTTCCATACAACACTAATTACAAATTGCTACCACATGCAACATCGAATGCTAATAGGCAATAGCTAAGTATTATTGTATTAACGCAATTCAATTAACAGGTAACCAGAAACGATAGAAACTCATCATGGTAAATTCAACAAAACCTAATTACTCCAGCAACAAGACTACACGATCCTATACCTCACCGCACATTCAATTTCTGCCTCGTTTCCATATCCACCATACAAAAACACAAAAAAACTACACAACACAAAGCTACAAAACTCACAAAATCAACAAAACGAACCAAAAATCACCTGAAGCCTATGCTGATTCGCAGAATGAAATAGAGCTTCGAGAGTTCAAGTCCAAGACTTCTATAACCCTAAAAACACGATTCAAACACTTCAGAACGAGCTGAGATCCGAAATTATTGCCGACAAACGATTAATTAACATATAGTTTTCCAATTTAACACAAAATTACTCAAAATTACACACCTAATCATGATAACCACTGAATTCAATACGGACACATACAATACATGTTATATATATGCATCAAATATGAAATCTGCAAAAGTGACCTGGTGTGTTTGTGTGTTTGTGTGTGAGAGAGAGTGATAGAGAGAGAATCAGAATCTCTTTACGGTGGAGCGAAAGTCGTTTTTAGATGGTTTTCAGGTTAACGTCGTCAGTCATCTGCCGTTAGATGAGAGGTTATATTCATGTTCATGGTAGACCTTTAACTTTTTGCTTGTTATTAATATTGGTGCGTTATTATGATCAATCGGTTTTATCATCGTGCTTTGCGACGGTGTCTATAATTTTTTCATGGTTATGATTGTAATTTGTGGTAGCATACGAGAAATTAAAAAACATAGGGGAAATAGAAAGAAAACGAAGAAGAGAGAACTAAAAAAGATGTCGGAAAAGCATGCATAGACTTATAAAAAGATGAAAAGACCCCCTCCTTTCGAATCAAACCTGGGTCACCACTCACCAGGGGGTTTAAAACATTTGCAAAACATTATGACAACCAGACTTTTTGTATTTACTATCTTCATACAAGTGCTTTACGTTGACATAAGTTAAGGAAAATAAAAAATAAAAAGCTGGTAGTTGAATACTAGATTGCCAACTCCTACCTGGCATTATTCCTCCCTCTTCTAAAATCATATAGATTTAATGAATGCAAGTTCCAATCGAGGTGTTTGTCGAATCTAATCATGGGTTCTCAAGTAAATGGAATTTGGTTATACAGTTGGAATTATAAAGATGGATTTGACTTCAAATCAAATTAATACAGATTTAAACTCGCATATTCATAATCGGTTCAGATTCGAGTAATATGATTCGATTCGAATAAAACAACAAAATATTCCAAGTCCTAAAATATCCTTTTACTTTTCGTTTTAGAATATATTCAAACTCCAACCTATATTAGATATTAGAATACAAGTTTATGAAACTAATAAAATCAAATGATTTAGATTCAAAATACGACATCCAAAATATAAATTAGTTTAATGATTAAAAATGGAAATAAAGCAACACTTAAGCTCGTAACTTCGTATATAGAAAATCGATAGACTTATCAAAGTTAAAAGGGGTTAAATTGCAAATAACTGTTAAAGAAGGGACCAAAAGACGAAAGATAACATTCAACCGATCTATGCGACACGTTATTAGCATATACTAACATTGACATATACTACATACAGAACTAAATTTTCTAAATTCAGAACTCCTTGCAATTTTGAGTTGTACATTATGCATTAAGTTTCTAACATGAATCTGAATTGAGGTTTTCAAACTCTATTAAGAGAGTGTTTGGTGGTATTACAAAACTAAAGACCGCTTAACCGCAAGAATAAGTTTAGTAAAGGTTGGTCAATTTGATTGTGATATTATGATTTTTATAGAGATAGTAAGTTACAACAAAACTATTATTTTTATTAATATAAATTACAGGATTTTTTATATTTCTATTTATTTTAATAAAATTATCTGATTTTGATTATAGTCGTCGAAGTCAACGTCATGACACTATCAAAAAGAAATTATGTCGGTAAAGTTTGGCGAGTAAAGGTGTAAAAACCTCTAAAAATTGTTGAAATCATACAACTATACTATACGGGACGGCATCAAGTATTTGCTGCTTTTTATATAAGGTTTTGTTTAAGATAAAGTAGATTGATAAATGTCTAATTCAATTTGAAATGGTCTTGCTTAATATTTGATTTTTTCTTTCACTTTATTGAATATAAAGACAAGAAGTTTGAGTTAAATCATTAGTTGATAAGTTTAAGATGGTTATGATCCAACTTAGAATCAAATTGACCCCAAAACCGAAACCCAAACCAATACCATATCAGTAGTACACCATCAGATTCTAGATTACGATATTTTAAATTCCTATTATTTAGGTTAGATCCACCGGTGTCTAGTTTTAGTTTCTAGTTAATATTTGAAATAAAAAGAATTATTTATTTAACATACCTAGTGAACACCATATTAAGGCTTTGAGCTATATTCTTTATGAAATATCGATATATCCTACACGCTTAAAATGGTGGAACTATGGCTTCTTAGCTTGAGGATTATCATAAAAATTTTCATAACAGAGTGCATATAATATTTTAGACAAATATTGTAACATCGCGTATTTCAGGATATATATATATATATATATATATATATATATATATATATATATATACACACACATATATATTAATTTTTGTTAAAATTACAACAATCATAATAATAATTATAAAAAAATAATATAGTAATAATAATAATAATAATAATAATAATAATAATGAAAATAATAACAAAAATAATAACAAATAATAAAGTCCAGGGGGCATTCTGTTATTCCTGAAACTTCAAAAGAAGTTTATAAACATAAAATAATAACTAATAAACTCCAGGGACTAAAAATGTAAATTCCCAAATTACAAAACCAACCCCCCCGCCCATTCCCCTTCGTTTTTCCGGCACCGGTCCGGCCAAGCTCCGGCCAAACGCCGGCGACCATCGAAACCAATTAGAAACTAAATTTTAACAGCCCGAATTACACATAATCGCCTCGTGAACAAGATTCGAACCCCATACACCTCCAAAACGCGTAGAAACGGTCAAAATAACGGTTATAATCCTTACCACTTTTGCCGACCGTTTCAAACGGCTAAATAACCCACTCACACACCACTTTAATCAAAATAATACCGTTAAATCGAACCTTAACTCATTGTGAATCCAATGATACTGACATTTCATCAAATCACACAAAATTAAACCAATTTGACCAAATCCTCTGTTCGAACCTGCAACTCTATCAAACACCCACCTCCGAGCCTTATAACTCACAAATAACATAGGGCTTTTGATCATCGACATCATTCGAAGCTGTCTGTACGCGTAATTTGATTTTCATCACGTTTTGCTCACCCATCGATCATTACCTTGTCGCGGACCTGTTCTTGACGGTTTCAACAGCAAATCAAACACCATAAAGGTAATTCGACACACACACATACTCGACTAATCATGGGGAACAAAAGCCCCATGATTGCAGGCACCATCACAATCGAATCGATGTTCAATTTGGGATCGATCGAAACTAGGGTTCATATCAATTTGGGGTTGATTTGAACATGTGTTTAAAAAGGATTGAACCCCGGTTTCTTTCGCGAATTGGACTTTGGTCCACTGGTTTCTGCGCCCCGTGTCATTCTTGAGGTCCCGGGTTCAAGACCCAATCACCCCAATATTTTTTAAAACCCCTTTTTAAGCTTTTAAAAATTCCAGGAAAATACCCAAAAATTATAAAAATGTTTTAATAAACATTAAAATTGTTTTAAACAATTTAACTATTTTTCTGAAATTTATTTTAATATTTTATTCATTTATATTAAATGTTTTAATAAATAAAATTACAAATAATACAAAAATTATTTATACGAAAGTGGACTTTTAATAATTTAATTTATTTAAATTATTATTCGACACTAAATTACTTTTATTTTATTTAAATAATATTTATTATTGTTTAAATCATGATTAAATATAAAAGTTTTATATTTAAATCATTCCAAAAACATTTTCATTTCTTTTAATAATTTAAATAATTAAATATATTAATTAAATATCATATAATTAATTAATAAAAATTAATTATTTATTTTCCCACACTTTCACAATAAAACAAACGGTTACGCGTATTGATACGTTTATTTTAAAATTCTAAACATAATCATTTTCAATAAATTCACTTTATTTATTTCAAAACATTTTTAACTAAATAAATTATTTAATTTAAACTACCATTCAAAACCAAATGAAAACCCTAATTTATTTCCAATTCTCACGTTGCTATTATTCTAAATTCGAGACACCGTTCCTTAGGTTAATCGTAAGGAAATCGTTGGTGTCTAACCTATCACGTTCAAAATCCAATCTCATCAATCAAGTGAGTATTCATATCCCCTTTTTATATCATTTCCTATTTGGGGGAAATCATGTGATACAATATATTCAATCATGATATTCTATTGTTATTTCATTCTAAATTCAATTCAAGACAGGTTATGTTATTACTTGCAATTATGTGAACATACTGTGATAAACTGGACGACAGTAAAACCCTAATTAAATCAATCAATCAATCCTGGCAACAATGTAGATCTACTGGTTTGGGATAATCCACCCCACATGGCTTACGAGTGGTGATTATACAAACCCACCCCATATGAATAGTCGAGTGGTGATTGTGCCAGAGGCAAGAGTCAATCTATGGTGTATGTGTGGAGTCTATTATATGCAAGTGTCAAGTCAAGGGGTTTCTATTGTGTCGGTTATCTATATGCTTTACTATTGCAATATAAGTCTTAATGTTACCTGGTGAATTGAATTATTCTCAATCAATCAATCAATCTATATGTATACTCAAAACTGTGAATACTCACCAGCTAATTCGTTAGCTGACTTTATTTTCTCACATGATTTCAGGTTAAGCAAGCTAGTGGACTTCTACTTGATCATATAAGACCTGGACTTAGTCAAAACAAAAGACAATTACTATTTGTGACTTTAACTGTTGTATTTGTATCTGTTAAACTCATGCTATCCTGTAAACTGATTTTAATATTATTTCCACTATTAGACAATCATGTGTTATGAACAATCAATCATTCCCTCGTCCGCTCCGATGATTCCGCCGTCGGTCGGGGTGTGACAGATTGGTATCAGAGCCATGGTTATAGGGAATTATGTTATTAGAAATGGAATGACCTAGACTATAACTAAGTACCTTTACACATGAGTCCTCTCATGTATTTTATATGCATAGATAGGATTATATGTGCTTTACATGTTTATACTTGATTATGTGATTATATGCCTTATGTGATTCTTCTTATACTTTGAATCTATCAATATACAGACGAATCTTAACCCATATTCTAAGGCATTGTGTGCCTAATTCAAGTGATTTCAAACTCCAAAACTCGATTGTTATTCATGGTTTTTCAAATCTCGTCAAAGTCCGTGTCACATGACCGAGAACATGCAATGCTGGAAGAGTGGGATACCTGTATCTTAAGGTGTTCTGTCTAGGCAAGGTATTCATACAACTTGATTACCTTACCTGGGAACCCTCGAGATGAGTATTCGCTTATAGGTACGCATGTCCACATTAAGGTTGTGGTGGACACAAATACTTTGATAAGTCAACGTATTCGCTTTGGTTTGCGAACCGAACGTTTACACTCCTAACCTCTCATTGTTATTCTAAACAATCTCATTAACAATTTTATTATTTGAAAAGTTTTAAAAACCAATTACCCGTTACTCATAAAGGTTTCTTCGTTCCTTATTATACAGCATGTCTTCTCGTCAAAACCGCTCCCGATCTAGAAGCTCTGGCCGCAAGATTGCTACTATGGTGGCACGTGAAGTTGCTGCGGTTATCCCAACACTGCTTACTCATTTGAACCAAGGCAACAATACTGTCCAAAACACAACTGCACCAAACACTGTCCAAAACCCAACTGCATCAAACCCTCCCAAAACTTGTACCTACAAGCATTTCAATTCTTGCAATCCCACTAAGTTTAGCGGGACCGAAGGTGCCACTGGTCTTTTACAGTGGTTTGAGAGTATCGATAACACTTTCCTTAATAGTGAGTGCCCCGAGAATCTCAAGGTTCGTTATGCTACAAGTGTTCTTCAAAAGAGAGCACTCACTTGGTGGAACGGTGAGAAACGAATCCGTGGAACTGAAATTGCTTTAGCCTTAACATGGACTGAAGTTAAGGAGCTCATGACTAAAGAGTTCTGCCCAAGAAACGAAGTCCGGAAACTGGAAGCTGAGTTCTGGGAATTAACCCAAGACAGTGGCGAGAACCTCGCATACACTAATCGATTTCACGAACTGAGCCTTTTGGTACCGCATCTTGCTACCCCTACCTCCCGAGCCATCGAGAAATACATTGGTGGTCTACCCATGCAGATTCAGGATACGGTGCTAGGAAGGAATCCTTCGACACTAGAAGATGCTATCAGGCTGGCTGCACAGTTAACCGATAATCATGTGAAAGCTGGTTCCTTAACCAGGAAAGGATCGAAGAAGAATACCGATAAACTTCATAACGAAACCGTCAAAATCGATCAACCTGAGCTTTCCAAGAACAAGAAGAGGAAGGCCAATTCTCAAAACTTTGCTATGATTACCCCTGCTGTGCCAATTAATCAAGTCCCTCCAACTCGTCAACCAGTAGTAGACAACCAATCATTAATGAAAAAGCCATACGCTGGACCCCATCCACTGTGTAACATCTGCAATTACCATCATTCCGCTAACACTCAGTGTCGTCAATGCACAAACTGTGGTCGTTTGGGTCATACATTTAACGTGTGCAGGAGTGCTGCTAAAGCTCCGACCAATGCACCAGTTCACCAACATCTTCCTGCAATTACCCAGGGTCGTGCATGCTATCAATGTGGTGATCCGAACCATTTCCGCAATCGATGCCCTCAACTTGTCATCCCAGTTCCTACGGCTCAAGGACGTGCTTTCAACATTAATGCTCAACAAGCTCAAGCCACCAATGATGTGGTGTTGAATAATTCTTGTCCTTGATTTCGTCTTCATGATGTAATTCAAGATTTGTAATCGTGATTTTCCTTTTGTTACATTGATGTAATTTGGAAATTTCTAAATTTCTAATTGAGATATTTTTCCTTTCGTTGTTAAGTCGAGCCTTGAACCGTTTGCACCGCGGGAGATGCAAGAGTTTGCAAGTCAACCTATGACTAAGGACACTCATATCTCCTAAACGATTCTAACTCATCAAAACAGGGGTGATTCCCTTACTTTGGTGATGATTCTTTATACTTTTCAATAATGGTTTTCCAATGACGTGTTTTATGAAATTTTATCCTCTGGATTAGGGTGATTTCCTTATCTCGAGGACTGACTTCAATTATTCTCTTTGGAACTTGCATTTCACAAATGACATGATCTCACCAAAATAGGATTGAAACCCGTACTTTGGTGATAAATGTCAATCTTCGATTGTTTTCTTGTTGTTATGAAATTCAATTATCAAGATAGGCATGAATTTCATACCTTGATGATAATTTCATTTCATGGATTGTATTTCTCAAATGAAACGACCTCGTCAAAGTAGGAGTGAATTCTGGATTTTGACGAGGAAGTCTATCTTGTTATATTTTGTTTTGTAAAAATTCATCGTTAAGATAGGAGTGATTTCCCTTACCTTAATGGTGAGTTACCTTGTCTTATTTCTAAAGATCCTCAGATCGAACTTTTTGGATTGGTAAGCTAGTGGTCGTACTTTGAGAGTACACCATCAAGTTAGGGGTGAAAACCATACCTTGATGACTATCCTCATTCTTGATCATCAACTTACCAGGGTTGTAATCAAGTGACGAGAGGCATGTAGTAACTTGAAGGGTGAAATAATATAGTGTTTCGACCTATCAAGCCAAAGCATGATATTTGAACTTGATAAGAGACCCGATCGTTTTAGGTTAATTTTGATTCTAAGCTTGGAACATTTAAATTCTTAAATCAATTTCTTTTCCTTTATTCTCATGTTTGACTCGATCTAGCTACATTGAACCATTTATTCCTTATTTATCGACTTTCATTGTGAGTTATCATCAACACCTGATTACGTGATGGTAATCTTCCTAAACAATCTATTGTCAAGTAAAGATATTATCTCTGATCGTGATGGTCGCTTCATCTCTCGTTTTCTGGAAAAGTCTCCAATCAGCTCTCGAAACTCAACCGAATCTTAACACAGCTTATCAACCGCAAACCGACGGTCAGACTGAAAGAATGATACAAACCCTCGAGGATATGCTCCGGGCTTGCGTCAGTGATTTCAGTGGGTCGTGGAATTCTTATTTTCCGTCGATCGAATTCTCTTACAATAACAATCACCATACCAACATTTAGATGGCACCATTTGAGGCCTTGTATGGCCGAAAATGTTGATCTCCCATCTATTGGTCTTGAAATAGTAAAACACTTTAGACTCTCTTTTTACCTCTAATGGCTCTGCCATTGCACATAAAGTAAACACTAAAGAGGTCAGCTTAATCGATGACGAGTTTTCTTCTTTTGATACCTCATCAGAACCCGAAAAGTTCTTGAAAGTATACCTCGGAAACATAAAAACACAAACTGTATCAAGAAAGAAGAAGAAAATCACTATGATCTATCTCTGATGAACAAAGTTCTAGAAACATACAAGATATTCCCAAATCAGAAAGGAAACCTAAGATTCCTCTTGTTGAAAATCATGGGTCGTGAACCGACAAAATTCATAAGATCCATGATAACTTGGTCGCTGCTAGGCAATCGTCAAAAGCATTATGCCGGCAAAACACGTAAGCCCATGGAATACAATGTCAGAAATCTCGTACATTTTAAGGTATCACCTTAGAAGGTAGTGATCCGTTTTGGAAAGAAAGGCAAGCTAGCACCTCGTTACGTAAGACCATTCAAAGTGCTTGAGCGAATTGGGAAAGTGGCCTACAAGCTTGAACTACCCCAAGAGCTCAGCAAATTACATTCAACGTTTCATGTTTCAAATCTCAAGAAGTGTCTTGCCGACGAAAATCTCCACATTCCACTAGACGAAGTCCAGACTGATAAATTTATGCACTTTATTGAGAACCCTGTGGAAATTATGGACCGGGAAGTTAAACAACTTAAACATAGTCGAATATCCATTGTCAAAACCGCTGGGAATATAAACGTGGCCCAGAATTCATCTGGGAACGTGAGGATCAGATGAAAACCCAGTATCCTCATCTTTCTGTTTCAGTCTCCTCGTGAACAAATTTCGGGACGAAATTTCCTAAAGCAGGGGAGACTGTAACATCGCGTATTTCAGGATATATATATATATATATATATATATATACACACACATATATATATTAATTTTTGTTAAAATTACAACAATCATAATAATAATTATAAAAAAATAATATAGTAATAATAATAATAATAATAATAATAATAATAATAATGAAAATAATAACAAAAATAATAACAAATAATAAAGTCCAGGGGGCATTCTGTTATTCCTGAAACTTCAAAAGAAGTTTATA
This sequence comes from Flaveria linearis, assembly GCA_024085815.1. Lineage (NCBI taxonomy): Eukaryota > Viridiplantae > Streptophyta > Magnoliopsida > Asterales > Asteraceae > Flaveria > Flaveria linearis. The sequence continues at coordinate 2,298,088 of CM044001.1, forward strand.
AACATAAAATAATAACTAATAAACTCCAGGGACTAAAAATGTAAATTCCCAATTACAAAACCAACCCCCCCGCCCATTCCCCTTCGTTTTTCCGGCACCGGTCCGGCCAAGCTCCGGCCAAACGCCGGCGACCATCGAAACCAATTAGAAACTAAATTTTAACAGCCCGAATTACACATAATCGCCTCGTGAACAAGATTCGAACCCCATACACCTCCAAAACGCGTAGAAACGGTCAAAATAACGGTTATAATCCTTACCACTTTTGCCGACCGTTTCAAACGGCTAAATAACCCACTCACACACCACTTTAATCAAAATAATACCGTTAAATCGAACCTTAACTCATTGTGAATCCAATGATACTGACATTTCATCAAATCACACAAAATTAAACCAATTTGACCAAATCCTCTGTTCGAACCTGCAACTCTATCAAACACCCACCTCCGAGCCTTATAACTCACAAATAACATAGGGCTTTTGATCATCGACATCATTCGAAGCTGTCTGTACGCGTAATTTGATTTTCATCACGTTTTGCTCACCCATCGATCATTACCTTGTCGCGGACCTGTTCTTGACGGTTTCAACAGCAAATCAAACACCATAAAGGTAATTCGACACACACACATACTCGACTAATCATGGGGAACAAAAGCCCCATGATTGCAGGCACCATCACAATCGAATCGATGTTCAATTTGGGATCGATCGAAACTAGGGTTCATATCAATTTGGGGTTGATTTGAACATGTGTTTAAAAAGGATTGAACCCCGGTTTCTTTCGCGAATTGGACTTTGGTCCACTGGTTTCTGCGCCCCGTGTCATTCTTGAGGTCCCGGGTTCAAGACCCAATCACCCCAATATTTTTTAAAACCCCTTTTAAGCTTTTAAAAATTCCAGGAAAATACCCAAAAATTATAAAAATGTTTTAATAAACATTAAAATTGTTTTAAACAATTTAACTATTTTTCTGAAATTTATTTTAATATTTTATTCATTTATATTAAATGTTTTAATAAATAAAATTACAAATAATACAAAAATTATTTATACGAAAGTGGACTTTTAATAATTTAATTTATTTAAATTATTATTCGACACTAAATTACTTTTATTTTATTTAAATAATATTTATTATTGTTTAAATCATGATTAAATATAAAAGTTTTATATTTAAATCATTCCAAAAACATTTTCATTTCTTTTAATAATTTAAATAATTAAATATATTAATTAAATATCATATAATTAATTAATAAAAATTAATTATTTATTTTCCCACACTTTCACAATAAAACAAACGGTTACGCGTATTGATACGTTTATTTTAAAATTCTAAACATAATCATTTTCAATAAATTCACTTTATTTATTTCAAAACATTTTTAACTAAATAAATTATTTAATTTAAACTACCATTCAAAACCAAATGAAAACCCTAATTTATTTCCAATTCTCACGTTACTATTATTCTAAATTCGAGACACCGTTCCTTAGGTTAATCGTAAGGAAATCGTTGGTGTCTAATCTATCACGTTCAAAATCCAATCTCATCAATCAAGTGAGTATTCATATCCCCTTTTTATATCATTTCCTATTTGGGGGAAATCATGTGATACAATATATTCAATCATGATATTCTATTGTTATTTCATTCTAAATTCAATTCAAGACAGGTTATGTTATTACTTGCAATTATGTGAACATACTGTGATAAACTGGACGACAGTAAAACCCTAATTAAATCAATCAATCAATCCTGGCAACAATGTAGATCTACTGGTTTGGGATAATCCACCCCACATGGCTTGCGAGTGGTGATTATACAAACCCACCCCATATGAATAGTCGAGTGGTGATTGTGCCAGAGGCAAGAGTCAATCTATGGTGTATGTGTGGAGTCTATTATATGCAAGTGTCAAGTCAAGGGGTTTCTATTGTGTCGGTTATCTATATGCTTTACTATTGCAATATAAGTCTTAATGTTACCTGGTGAATTGAATTATTCTCAATCAATCAATCAATCTATATGTATACTCAAAACTGTGAATACTCACCAGCTAATTCGTTAGCTGACTTTATTTTCTCACATGATTTCAGGTTAAGCAAGCTAGTGGACTTCTACTTGATCATATAAGACCTGGACTTAGTCAAAACAAAAGACAATTACTATTTGTGACTTTAACTGTTGTATTTGTATCTGTTAAACTCATGCTATCCTGTAAACTGATTTTAATATTATTTCCACTATTAGACAATCATGTGTTATGAACAATCAATCATTCCCTTGTCCGCTCCGATGATTCCGCCGTCGGTCGGGGTGTGACAAATATCACATTGTTTTGATTATTTGGTCATAATGAATGTTCACCATCAAATACAACAAATACGTTTTGGACGTATTGATTTAAATGAGATGGAAGCTCCACAACTGTATGTGCATGAGTGAGAGAGTTAATGACAGATGAACTCATAAGAAGTTTTTTTTCAGACAATAAAAAAAACATAATCTTAAGTTTCTTATGAGTGATCGAATAATAACAGTTGGTAGGCCGGGTCAAATATTTCCATCCAACTTATACTTTTTCAAGAATAATTAACTTCATATAAACTAAATTATCACACTAAATAAAATCAATTTAGATCCAGTCATGTTCTTTTACAAAACAATAGAAGACAAACACGCATAAACATGTGATTACATTGTTATTGTTATTGAAATTAATAAACTGAAGTACGTGAGAATGAAAGCATCCAAGTGTTGTACTTTGTATGTTAGTGATTGTACGTTAGTGTGGATAAAGTGAACAATTATTCTGGTTTAGCATGTCACTCTCAGTCCCTTTATATTGAACTTGTATTTTGTTTTAAAATGATTAATTTATTCACGAAACCACTAAATAATATTATATTCCAACCAACGTAAACCGACGTGCATCTTAATTGACAAAAATCCAACATTTTGGGGGATTTTGTTTTTAGGATCGTTTTTATTAGGCGACTTTTATATTAAATAAATAAACGACCATTTTTATATTATTAAAATTCATCGGCTAAATGAACGGGGAGCAACGATTCATCATGAAAAAGCGAAGATAGATGTACCACTCCCGAAAATCAAAACAAACCATTTAATAATAATGATCTTAATTAAGGAATATTTAATAAAAATAAAGAAAAGAAATAGGTCATGGGGCAAATTAGCCTTATAGGCAAACAGATTAAGTGGTTAAAGTCCCATAATCAGTCACTTAAACCACCTACCCAGCCATCACTTCTTCATTTACAACCCTAGCCATCAAATTCTAGAGAGAGAGAGTAGAGAAAGAAAGTGAAGAAAACTCAAGATTTAAACCTTCATTGGTTAAAGGATTGAATAACTGAGTGTTAGAGTATCAAACCACAAGAAATGAGGAAAAAATCCAGGTAAGAATCAATCTTTAAACACCTCTGTAGGTCAAACCCGAAATATTGGGTTTTGGGTTTTAAAAAGTTGTAAAGAATCACATAAATGTCACATTTTTACGTATGAAATCATATAAAAAGCTTAGATATAGTTTCATGGATGAAAAAATAAGGATTTGGACGTAAAAAGTTCCGATTTTGGGTTAAAAACGGGCTGGTTCGTCATTTTTATACGTTCTGCGAAACTGTCTGTGCATCATGCGAAAATGTGAGTTCATACTACGAAACTGTGAGTTCGTCCTGCGAAACTATACCATGGAATTCCAACGAAAGTTGGACGAAATTGCCATGCGAAACTGGCAGCGAAACTGACAGCGAAACTGCATGCGAAACTACTGCCGAAACTAGGTAGAAAATTACTCATTTGAGTGTTAACTTATATGCAGGCCGTGTATCGTGATCTTAGCTTAGAAAGCTTAGACTCGAAGCTACTCACTGTAACCAGGTGCGTTCTAGATTGCTTATTTACAAGTTTTTCTATGTTTTGGGAGTTGTTATGCATACTAAATATAATTTTTTTATAAGAAAGATTTCAAGAGCTTTTAACAGAAAGATAAAAAAATTTATAACAAATTGTGTTATATAAATGCTTCAAAATAAAATTTCTTCGCACTGACCTGGCAGGCCGGCCCCAGCCAGGGGCGTTGTCCCTTGGGACCCCACTAGGGGTTGCTGCCTCTAGAACTCCACTGTCAGGGGCTACCGCCCCCGAACCCTCGTTGTCCCGCGGAGGTTTGGATATGTCTTTTATGGTGAATTGTACTTACTATGTTGTGTACTTAATAAGTAAAGTATTGTATATTAAAGTGGATGATAATATTAATAAAAGTGGAACTTAACGAATGTTACTCGGAGCCGTATGATGATGAAAAGTATTGCAAGCACTATGATGAATTTCACTTATATGGGTCTGATGTATGATGATGGATCCGTATTCATGAGCAGGCTATTTGCCTTGCAGTGTGGATCAACTGTCGGGGGTCAGCTACCGCGTTTATATATACAGACAGGGATCGACACTCGTTGTCGATCAACAGGGGGCTCTTGCTGTGTGTAATCTCGTTTATGATGAAGTGAAAGATAATGAAAGAATGAAAATAATGAACATGCTTATTAAGATGTAAGAAATGTTATGTATTATGATGTACGGTGGTCATTATAAGAAGTATAAAGTTTATATTTTCTTAAATTACTTAAACTATAGTTCACTCAGTTAAGCTGACTTTTATGCATAATAGTTGGCAGGTGCTGGGGATGACACAAAAGATGGAAGCTACTTGGCATGCGATGAATGACATCCATGTTTATGAAATTGTTTATTTTAATTTGAAAAAGTATAATGTTTTTATTCTACTTGGGAGATAAATGTATGGTTACAACTTACAATATTATCTATAAGTTTTAAATGAATGTTTATTTAATTATGCTGTAATATTTTATTTATAAAGTGATTTTATGCTAGATTAACCAATTGTGAGTCTTCCCGGAAACGGGACCTTACAATAAACACATATTTTAGTGATCTACAAGAATGGGTAGAGTTATCGATCATGTGGTTTAACATGCTAGTTAGGCGTGATAGGCTAAACTATTAGTTTGTATTTCCTCAGGCAACACACGTGATAGAAACTTAGTTGCGAAATTACACATATGGTGTAGGGATAGAATAGACTGATTGTTTAGTTTTTGTGATCATAGATCTACTTAGTTGCGGAATTACACGTGGTAGAAACTTAGTTGCGGAATTACACATAAGGTGTAGGAATAACACTGATCGTAAACCATGCATATGCTTATGGGATAGAATAGACTAATTGGTTCGTTTTTGTAATCATAGATTCAGTTTAGTTGATATAACCTGAGAAGAAGCTGCTTACAAATGCTTCAACGTGAAATAATACATTTTAGGGTCATGGGAGAAATTTGTTATAATATTTTGCTTGTGTTGTTTATATTAACCATTTATTTAATATATAAAAAAGACTTGTTAACCTCATGGATGCATGAAATAATAAAATAGTAAAACAATACAAATGAAGCTGAACATAAAATATTACCCACATCAATGGTAAATTGTACTTTTTAGTGTGACAATGAATAAACCTTTTCAATGATTTGAAAAAATTATATAATAATTGAGTAAATTACAGTTGAAATTGTTGTTTGGTTAAAAACTTAAATTCATAACTTTGCTTTGTGATTCTAAAATTAGAGATATATTTAATGAATATTTAAGATTATAAAGTATAAAACACATATATAACCGTGTAAAATATTTATCAAATGCATGCATATGAGTTTTGAGTGAGTTTGAGAAAAATTCGTTATTTCATTAATTTTATCAAACAAATCAACATGAACAAACATACATTCTACATACGTCAAGAAGATTAATGCCTAACGAATGTAAAGAATGCATCGGCAAGGAACAAGTTTTTGCCAAGAACACATTGGCAAGGAACATTTATGTGTTCGAATAGATTATTAAGGCAAACCCTAGAATTTGCATGAGAGATGCATGCATAGACGGTGAAAGCTAAATTGATGGTTTTAAGGATGTAAGCTAAAAGTGAAAGCTCACATGCACCACCTATACTGTACTAATTGCTTCACAACTTGTATTAAAAATAAAATGCAATAAGTGACATTGTAACTAAGATTTGTATTTTAATATATAGTATAATGCAAGTCTAGTATAACAAATGTGATGTATTTCTAAAAGAATAGTAAATTGAACATTTTAATTGTATTTTTATCTCCAATCGGTGGTTTGTGACTCTAAGGAGTTGACGTTAGGGTCTATGGAGGTTTGTAACTATACGGATGTCAACATGGAGGTCGTGTGGAGGAAAGAAACTATTTCATCATATGTTTTTAAGCATAAATCATTGGCTAAGAACGATCTTTAGAGAAGAAAGAGAGTTTATGTGAGAGGATAGGAGAGGGGACCCCGGGGTTTGGGGGGGGGGGGGGTGTGAAGGTTTAAAGAAAAAAATCATTGACCATGACACAATGACTTAATCTGGATCTCTTAAATATCTTAATCACAAATACTCGAAATAAAATAAAGAATACGTCTGGGAAAAAGAACTTTACACGTAAAAGCTTTCTTTCCTTATTTTATATTCGATAGAAATTTTTTTACATTAATAATTGGATCATAAAAATTGAAACCATGGACATTTTTTCGTAAGATGTTTTTATTTTTATAGATATCTAAATCCAACTACTTATGCACTAGTATTTCTATGCAATTGTATGCATATTATATTGTATAAGATTAAATTTGTATAAATAGTAGATTCATTTAGGCTAGTGAGTCTATTTAAATTTGAGCTTGTTTGTTAAACGAGATTTAATTTTAACTTGAGCTTGTTCAAACTCACTATGATTTGGGATTTTAAATAGCTCATGAGCAAGTCGACATTTACATGTAAGACATACTATACCTTTGAATAAAACATTCCAATACTCGTCATCTTTTATTATATATACACACAAATAATTTCGGATCGTAATTTGATTGATTTAATAACTATCTAACTTTATTAGGTTTTATTCGATTTTTTCTTAATAGACCTCAAATAAATCAGGAATAGTCTGTGTATCCATGTGATTAAAATCTACAAACACAATATGGAATTTGGGCCTGATGGGCTAGCGGGCTCAAGATAATGATTCTTCTAAGTTTTCTTTGTTGAGAGTTGAGGCCCACACCGTCGAATATTTATTAGACAAATGATCTGTAAAAGTGTGATTTAGGTAAATTAATAAGTTTAAGTAGGTCGTAAAAAATAACAAATTTAGATACCAAATTTTTAATTTTGTAACACGTTTGGGTATTAAGATTAACTAGTATTAAGCCCTCTACGTTGCAGTGGGGGGCATAAAACTGTATCAAGTAGTACCAATGGCACATCAACGCAAGTGACCGTCAACACTAGCAAAAATCTTATTAAAAATAATAAAAAACAAAAAAGTAATAAAATCAAACGAAAAGTAGGCGTGAAAACATTGAACCACGTAAGCGAAACGTAAAACATATAAAACACTAAGTCGATCTAAAATCAGTATGTTGTGACATGATCGTTAAACGGGGAAAAAATAAGGGTGAAAATGGAAGAGTTACTCGCAAAATTTAGACGGAAACATAAAACAAACAATTTGTAAAATATAAACAATATGAGGGATCAAAAGCTGAAAATAAAATGATATTAAAGTTAAATTATAAAAAATATAAAAATAGTAGTTTAAAAAAACTTAAAGTAAAAAAACAAAGGTGAATATACAACTCACTGTACAACCCACTAAATATACCAAAGTTGATAATTAGTATTATATAAATATTTATTAACATTTCCTTTTAAATTAAAATGAAACGTTTATAACCACACTTGTTACTCTCATTAACTTTTATATCAAAGTATGGTAAAAAGTAGAGGTGGCAAAATGGGTGGGTTGGATTGAGTTGGTTGTTAGGTTAGGATGGATTTGGGTCAAGATGGGTTTGGGTCAATATGAGTTTGGATCAGGATGGGTCCGGATCAGGATGGATTATTTTTAAAAAAGTCAACACTATTTTATTACTAATCTACAATCCAACAACACATATAGATAGATGCATATACGGACCCGTGGCGGCGCGGCGGACCCGCGGCGGCGCAGCGGACCCGCGGCGGACCCCGCGGCGACGCGACGGACCCCGCGGCGACGCGGCGGACCCGCGGCGACGCGGCGGACCGGTGGTGATGCGCGATGAAACTCGACAGAGGTGGGAGGTTGTATGTGTGTTGGTGGTGTGGTGGACCGGTGGTGATGCGGTGGTGGTGTGGTGGACCGGTAGTGATGTGGTGGTGATGCGGTGGTGGTGTGGTGGACCGGTGGTGATGCAGTGGTTTGGTGGTGGTGGTGCGGTGGTGCCTTTGCGACGGAGGCGATCAATTTGAGTGAAAAAAACGTTGACTTAGACTTGTATATCTAATTTTGAAAACTCATCTTGACCTATGTTTCTTTTTTTTCAAAAAAGCTTTTAACCCATCTTGACCCACTTGTGTTTTTTATTTAATCCATTCTAACCCATCTTTATTTTTAAAATACCCATTATAACCCAAAATCACATCTTTGGATATCTTTTGCCACCTCTAGTAAAAAGTTAGTCACAATATCTAAACTATTACAAAATTGAAATTTAGTAGCTAAACCTTTTTTACCCTGCAGTGCCCGAACCGGTTACTTTGTCAAAAACACAAGGACCAAATGTGTAAGTGATTCTTTTTGATACGATTAAAATAAAGATCGTTATAAGAATATGGTTCTTTTATAAAAATACAAACTTACCTAATAAAATTTCACAGATAGTAAAACTATTGATAAGATTTAAAGAGTCTAAGATAAACGTAAGATAATAAATATACTGCTACTAGTACCCTTGGTCCACTTGTATGTGATACCATGTTGAACATGAAGTGAAGGTTGCAAATAGCTTTGTTCAAGTCTTATCTTACCGAGGTTATTTTGTATTCAAGTTAGAGGTATCAAACATTGCAATTTAGAAGGGTCACAAACAAAGATCTGATTTTGAACTACTAAATATCCCCTTGCTAAAACTTGAATTTGATCAAGTTTAAATGGGTTCGTTTGAGCCTCCACATTGGATCAAGAACAGGGTCAGAAGGATCAAAAACTGCTAATTCATACAGGGCCATCGAACCGGCCCAACCAGCAACCAAAGCTGTATGCATTATATGAACAGAAAGCAACCGTCCGGGATCATTCAATACAACGGTATGAACACAATACCAAGGCAACCCCATGGAAATACCCCTTTATGAAAGAAAAAGACACTACGTAGTAGCCTTACCCTACACATTTGTGCAAGAGGCTGTTTTCACGACTAGAACTTATGACCTTAAGGTTACAAAGCAGAACCATATCAGTTGCTTTAAGATCCGTCCTTTAAATTATGATAAAAATAACTAAAAATATTTCATCATGTATAAAGGTTATGATTAAATTAAAATAAATATAAAAAAGCGAGTTAGGCTTGAACTTGAAAAACATACCCATATGTCGAGTTTGAATCTAAAAAAAACTGTTCAAGAGTCCAGCTCAAGCTTTAAACAATCTGATCTTGAGTTTTATTCAGTTCAACAAGTTAAACTCAAGCTTAAACAGAAGTTCGCCTTGTTTACAAACTTACATATATAAAGGGTAATTAGGAGTATTATCAATTAACATGCCATTATAAACTTATTCATACTTAATAGATATAATTACTACGAAACACACATCGATAACTTCAGAACATTTTGCATGCATGGTGCATGCTTGCTACAACACAATTACACACACATATATGTATATATACGTATAGATATATATATAAGTAACTTAACACATATGCAATACTCCAGATGGATACGGCGTTTCTTTGCTAAATTCATCGATAAACATGCGTAAAGCATGCGTTAATAGATCGATCATCGATCTCTAAACGATGCTAGTTTGGTATGAGTTTAAACCGGGGCTTCACGAACCTTGGTGCAGGATCCGATCGTCCATAATCTCTTGTATTAGCCCGTAGAAGCCTCTCGCGAATTATATCGTCATCGTCCCTCTTTAAACTTTGATCATCTTCTAAATATAAAGACTCCTGCATATGCATACACAATTACACAAACCAATATATGATCAAACACCCATGAAAATGAAACACTTTATATTCAATAAACGATGGACTTAAACCTGATATTGATCACTGGCACCGAGATTCAAAGTTGGAATCGACGATTCGTCACGCGCTGTTTCACATGAACATCATGAATTATTTGTAGAGAACTCAAAAGGGTCTTCGAAGATGTTCATAAAGATTGATTTAAAGAAGAAAAGATTATAAATTGATGAACTATTAACCTGCATATGATGATGATACAAGTGATGCTGCAATGAGAAAACTTAGCAGATGAGTCTTCAAAACCATTATTAGCTTGTTTGGTTCTCTTTCTTTTGAGCTTCTTTAAGGTTTAAAGATTTAAGATACGATGCAAAGTTTGTATGTTGTATACAAGGGATATGATAGGGTGATGGGTTACAGATGATTGATTAATAATAACATTATAGTGGAATAGTGGTGTTGGGGATAAGACCTAATTTAATAAGTAATATTTAGTGTAGGGTGCTTAGAAACTATAATATTTTTTTTTCAAATCGTTTAAACTTTAAACCGAAGCAAGTCAACCAGTAATTTGACATGTTTGAGATTCAAAAAAACTCGATTTACGGTTTGAAGGTTTAATGGTCTGGTTTGGTTTAAAGTAATTCTGTAAACCAAATCATTCATTTAACCTTTAATAGTAGTATTTATTTTTAAAAATTTTTTTGAGTAGGTATTATAATTGTGGATCATATTTATTATTTTAAATATTTTGATACAAACTAATAATTAAAAGAATGATTAAAAACCGGTTCAAACTAGTGATTTAATTTTATTACAACTAGCGTGTTTGCTCGTCTGCAAGATGTCAAGGGGAAAACGTATCATGAAAAATATTTTTATTTACAACAGTGTATATTACAAAAGTAAAAAGTTTATCTACCAAGCCGTGATTTATCCAAATTTTGATCATTTTCAAAACTATAAAGAAATTATTCAACTAAAATATTGAATCGTTTACAAAGGGTTGCCTACCCAAATTTAGAATTTAGAACTTTATTTTGTTAAATATTATAATTAACTAAAATATTGAATCGTTTGAAAATTACTTTGTTAAAACTTATTTTGTTAAATATTATAATTATTTTAATTATTAAACCATTTGTAAATTCTTGTTTATGGTTCGTGTTGCAATATACTCTTTAGTAAATATATAATTAACACTATGTTGTTTCTTGAAATTAAAATTAACATTTCAACTAATTCTTGAAAATAGTTGAAAATAAAAAGGACAATAATAGTTATCAGGTGACAACATCTCATTGGTCAATGTTGTTGTTCACTTTCAATACTCTTTAGTAAATATATAATTAACAGTATGTTTTTTCTCGAAATTAAAATTAACATTTCAACTAACTCTTTTTTATCAAAACCAATCGAACTAAACCATAACATTAATTTATACTTTGATGCAAAGATTAGTATCATGATTCAAAACACATCAAACCAGTTAAACCATCTTGTTCAACCGACCCGGCCACTCTAGCCGTTCAGTTTGGTTTATCATTTTTCGAATTTATAGTCAACAATTTAACTTAAATTTTATTCAAAAACAATTACCAAACCGCACAATAAGCACAAATAATTTAATGCAAAGAACTCTATCACAATGCAATGCTTTATCTTACGTTTAACTTTTGGATTAAATATTAAACCTAAAAGGTGAGAGGAAACCTCTTTGCTGTTGTTGGGGCACTAAGTCTATAGGGTTAGTGGAATTTTGAATGTTTAAATGATTAATTTAATGTGTTAATGGTTAATGGGCCCCTAAATTAAAACTTTAACCAATAGATCAATAATATTGTGTCTTTTTATCTCTTTTTATCGGTTAAAGAAGTAAGACTTTGAACCTTAAAATTCGTCGACGTACTTGAACGCTAAAGTAGTCACATACCGCTTATGTTGCTTCGTGAGAGTTTCTTTATTGATTGAATGATCTCACTACATCGGATCTTTAATATTGATAAATTGTGTTTTAACAATGAATGTAGTCATACATTCTTTAAACTTACTCATAAATCTATACCACTTGATTATTATAAGATTTAAACAATGAACCTTTTGAAATGAACTCTATAAAAATACACTTAGTACCATTAGAACAAATGTCAATTGATTTTAAAGGTAAGTAAGTAGTCCATAATTGAGGTGATTATGTCTCTTTCTTTTATTTTTTCAAATGCTCAATTTACCATCGCTACAAACATCCACTAGTTTTCTCTTATCATAATCTCTTAAAAATAATTTGTCCAGCAACTCAGCAAAAGTTGGTTAATTAGTAGAGTGTTTAATGGGTTCTTGAGTTGCCGACAACTAGTTCTTACAGTTAAAAGAATATGGTTAAAACATAACCTAGAAATTCATCTGGCTATATTAGTTAGGTGAATTTTATTAGACACCTCATATAACCCGTTTGTAGACAAAATGCATTATAGAACATGGTCGTGCATTAACAATCGAGTTCGATCTAGTAGTTTGTATATAATGGATTTGGATTTATTTACTATAGAGCGAGTCATATTACTTATATGAATACGTCTAAGTATTATACAACTCGTATGTCCTTTTAGAAAATCTATATTTGATTAACTGTTTTTTCTATGTTTTATATAGTAGTGAGTAGATCATAATTGCGTCCGTTTTGATTATTTTCGAGTTGAGTTTCTTTGTATTATGTACGAAACAAAGGCTTGAAATGTGATTCTTCAAAGCACCACGTGCCACACAAAGATGGTATATATTGTATTAGATTTGTGACTTGACAAAAACGGTAACAAATTAGCAACCGGATTAGTGGAAATAAATCAAATAGGTTAAGTTCCTTTATAGTTCCTTTATGAGAGTTTGACCGTTGTAATTGCCGTTGTCACTACTAGTTATTTTAGTAGTGACAACGTACACTTGATCACCGGAATTTAACTTTACATGCATAAGCAAAGCAACCCTTAAAACATCTTCTTGAACATCACTATAATAACTAATAAGCAATTATGTTCTACTTTTGTTTTCTTCTTGGCAATGTTTAAATGAATGTTCTCTAATGGAATGCATTGATTGGATTTTAGTGCAATATTTCTGACAGAAAATCTTAAAAGGCAACTAGAAACAACTTTCTAAAAAAATCAGGGTATACGTTTTGTACTTGAAGATTTAAAATGATTTATGGTATTTTAAAAGGGTTTAAATATTAGGTGGTAAGTGCACTCAATTCAATTATACAATCGGACAAAAACTTGGAAACAAACACTATTGAAAAGATAGTGATGGAAAATAAAGATACCACTCACTTCATTAATTTATTCCAATCTTTTTTTTTTCTATGCTAAAGCAGTTTAGACAGCTCCCCACCTCCCAATATGTGAAGATACTTTATAAAAAAACAATTAATTTGCCACATATATATTTTTGGTCGTCTTATGTGGACACCTTCTCTCCTTGCATGTATTGATGCACGCCTTCTAGCAATCATATTAATTCATCGGTCATGCAATATACGAACAAGTAACTTTTTATATAAACATATGATATCACGTTGATCGTCGTATATGAGCACATACAATACTATTAACTACTTAGTTGTCCTATACATACTTATACATTTCATATTTAGACATATAAAGTAACATATGAATAATGTTTGTATACGGCCTTTTACCAACAAATCATATACTCCTATACACTCATAACATGAAATCAATTAGGGGATGGGGGTTGGTTTGATTAATAATGTAGGTAATGTGTATATAGCATCTCCTTATATGTTGAAGGAGTTTTAGAGTTCTTTCCAGGGGGAAGGAGGGGGGGGGGGGGGGGGGGGGGGGGAGGGTGGTTGATTAGTAACGTAGGTAGTGTGTATATAGCCTCTTCTTATATGTTGAAGGAGATATAGAGTATTTTCTTTTAAGATGATTACTATATGATATTTAATTATCATAGCTAGAAGTAATTAATTTTAAGTTGAGCTAAAAATCATTTTATGTTGTTTTTGAGTTATATGATCCTATGGTAAGTTGTAATTATAAGTTTGAATTTATTTGTAATTTCTATTAACTAAAAAGCTAATAAGATAAGAAAGTATATTTTCTTTAGGACCACTCATAGTGGGTTAACCCAGGAAGCGACATAGTATTTGGATTAGTATGTAGGTAGTGTCTATATAGCATCTCCTTGAAGGAGTTTTTTAAGTTTTTTGTTTTATGATGATTAATTATATGATTTTTAATTATCACAATTAGAAGTAATTCATTTTAAGTTGAGCTAAACATCATGTGTTTTATGTTGTTTTTGATTTATCTCCCTACTCTAATAAAAAGGTATTTAGGAGGACGTATGTCAACACCATATTGCTCCTCAATAATTTTTTCCCGCCTCTCTCTCTTATTTAATAATAACATTAATTACTAATAATATTGTTTATATTTTTTTATTAAAATAGTGTTTTAATAAATTAAGCAAGAGATATTTTTACTACACTTATTTCTAAGAATTTTTTTTTCATAATTTAGAAAACTTTTTAAAACATCAAACTTTTTAAAAAATATAAAATATTTTTATAAATGGTGTTTTTAAAAGGTAAAACTTTTATAAACAAAAAATAGTTAAAATTGAGAGTTATAGAGGAAAGTTTTTAAGTATCACATTTTTAAAACGTTTGTTTTAAAATAATTTTTTTATTTATTATAAAAAAAGATTTTAATCATCTTTTATTTTAAAATATTGATTTATAATTAATAAATTTTATTCTATTTATTTCTTTTTATTCAATCCGTGTAATACACGGGTTTATTAAAGCTAGTAACTTATATAATCCTATGATAAGTTGCTATAAGTTTGAATTTGTTCTTATTATTTAAAAGCTAATAAAATAAGAGTATATTTTCAATAGGGCCACTTATATATATATTTTTTGAACGGCTGGTTAGTTGTTAGTTGTTAGTATCGTCAAGTTAGTAATATTCACCCATGCCAAGGTTTGAACCTTGGACCTTCAAGAGAGGCAAAACCTCCCACCTCCCCATTAATCACTATGCTAAGAGATCATTGGCAGAGCCACTTATATATAGTGGGTTAACACTGGAAAGGGACACTGTATCCGGACTTGAACCAAAAACGTTTGTTTTACAAATGTCTTCAACCATTTACTACTATATGAGTCACGTGCGTAGTAGTAACAACTTACCTATGACAAAATGATTTTTTTAAAAAATATAAGGGATATATATAAATGAGAACTATTAAACTTTCAAATTAGGTATAAGAATGGTTAAAATGATTATTTAATCTATCATTTAATTATCTAACTTTATAGTAGTTTATAAAATCGACTGCTAGATAAACAAACAAACAAACCCAGTATATCCCACTCAAGAGCAGGGTCTGGGAGGGGTAGGTGGTGGCGAGTCTTTCCTCTATCCAGATAGGTAGAGAGACCGCTTCCAAACAGACCCCCGGCTAATAACTTCTTAAATCATATTCAAATGATTGTCATGTTACTTAATACATAATCCAAAATCGACTGCTAGATAATTGAAACTAAATCAAAATAACCACACTACTAAAAGAATGAAACATCACAAGTATTGGCCGTCTGTGAGTATGATTTAGTGATTAACTTGACACATCTTAATACCTTTATCTAACAACATTAAGTATTTTTTATTGATAACATGATTAAAACAAATATCAACTGACACTTATGAATTTGTTTTTTTGTCTCTATGCAGGCACCTTTAATCAGAAAACATACATTACTTAAAATTTAAAACAACGAATCAAATAAATAAATTTGTAGATATACAAAATCTTAGACAAAAATAAAACCATTGTATTGGAAACTTGTAAATAAAGAAAACGTGTGCGTATTGCTCTCAACTCCAATGGTCATGTTGAATCTTTACGCACGATACATAACTACACCATATGAACCATCTTTTTGGCCTTTTTGGTAGAGGTGACTCAATGGACCGGTTCAGGTGGGCCGAGTAATGGGTCAAAACTGTCAAAATTTAAGCGCGAGTCAGAAAGAGTTTGGCCCCAACTCTAATAACTTTTTTTTTATTTTGACTTTTAAAATTTATTAATATGCAAAATATGGCTTCAAAGATACTTTATCACTACCCAAATAAATCAATAGATCTTTTGCTAATAAAAGCATTTAGGAGGTTTTTATGAGTTTGAGTATGCCATATAGCCTCCAATATGTTTGATTCATTTGACCTATTTTTAGTTAAGCCCTCTAGCTATATCCATTTGTCCTGCTAAATGTAAGACATATGGGTTGCAATTGCTACCTCACCGGCCTGTTTGTGTTTCGCTATGTGATAGGGTGACACTGTATTTAAATAAGTTTGTTAAATTTTATCACTTAGACGTCGTAGAGAATTAAAAATACTATTTTTTTTTTCAATTTAAAGAATTAAAATAATATGCGTAAAAATCAATTCTTTTGCAAGGAGAAGAAGATAAAAAAAAACTCGAGTCAAATTTTGGATGAAAGTTTAATTTTTGACAAATAAAAACTATTTTACTTAAATTTAAGTTTTTTTTTGGCCTAATTATCGATTAGAGGATTTAGCTTGTATATTGAAACTGATAATGATATAAAAAATGGTCTATTTGAGTCGCTATCATCCCCATCATCAACCTAGAGACTATGTCGAATAATTATGTAAGTGGTTGCTCATTTTTTTTAATTAGTTAATGATCATGTTCGCCGCGATTATCAAATTTTATTATAAGTTTCTGTGCGAAGAATCATATGATAACACCCATTATAATTACTAGAGTTTTATTTTGAGTTATCTTGTTTTGCCTTTTTGATAGAAGAAGTCTAATTATAATTACTAGAGTTTTATTTTGAGTTATCTTGTTTTGCCTTTTTGATAGAAGAAGTCTAATGTGTGGGTTGAGGTGTACTGAGTAATGGGCCAAACTTGTTGAATTTTAAGTGTGGCTCAAGATGGGTTGGGTGAACCTAGAATCACTCATTTGATCAATTTCTTTGAATCCAAAAATTATTAATGATCAACATTTGACTTAACAAAAACTTCATTACTACATAAACAATCTAGTCCATTTGTTTATAAAAGCTTATTGAGTGGTTTTTATGAATTTGAATACATTTCATTTGGTTTCTAATCTCTTCAACCCGTTTAATCTTTTTTTATTTTTTAACTAAACCCTTTTGCTTAATCCATTTGACCTCTTACATGTAAGACGTATGAGTTGAAATTATCACGTCACAAATTATTGTGTAGGTGTAAACTTTTGGTCCGGTAGTATTAAATGGTGCTGGACGGGGCCACCACCCCCATCTTTTTTTTGGTCGGTAGTGTAAACTTTTGGTCCGGTAGTATTAATTATTGGTCCGGCAGTGTAAATTTTTGATATATATCGAGTTCAAACCGACCCCCTATGGAAGTGTTTAAGTTCTGCTACTTAGCAGGTTTCATGTTTGTCTTGCTCTTTAGCCACCGGCTAAATGCTTTTTGGCAATTTATAAATCTCTTTTCTGTTAAAAAATAAATAAAAACATAATTTTACGAACCACTTGCTATAACACATTTTTAATTCTCTAATGAACAATAACAATAATCTTTTTAAGTAAAAAAATACATATTATAATTCTTATTAAAGACCTTGGTCGGTGGTTTTTTTTTTTGCTTTTTTTGTTTTTTTTTGTTTTTGTTTTGTATGTGTTTTTATATGTTTGTTTTGGAGGCGGGTTTTTTTTTGTGGGTTGTTGTCGGTTTTCTATTTTGGACTGTGTCGTATTTCTGCGATTTTGATGTTCGTCTGTTTTGTGTATGGTGTTGGGCTTTGATTTAGTTTTTTAGTTCTATGTTCTGATGTGTTATGGATTTGAGGTTTTAATGTGTTTTACTTTGTGTATTTTGCTGATTTTTTGGTTTTGAACATTCATTTTGATTTTAGTTTAGGGTTACATTAAAATTCGCATAAACGCGGCAACGCGCCGACGCCTAAACTTAGTTCCTATTAATCTCTTATGTCAGTGGCGTTTTTTATTTTTTTATTCTATGTAAATTGTTGTTATATAGATTACTTTCCAACATTGTATTATACGCTCTTCTCGGTTTGGTGGTTTGTTTCATCTATTAATCTCTTATGTCGGTGGCGTTTTTTATTTTTTTATTCTATCTAAATTGTTGTTAGATAGATTACTTTCCAACATTGTATTATATGCTCTTCTCGGTTTGGTGGTTTGTTTCATCATCTTCTAAACAAGTGGTCTTGGGTTCGAACCACAGGTGGAACGAAAAGCTTTTTTTCTTCTTTTTTTCTTTTTTCATACTTTTTTTTCATTTTTGTCAAATACAATTCTTTACAAATATAAAACATAATTTGACTCAATTCTTTATAAATATAAAATATAATTTGATCCTTACGTTTTCATTTCTCTTACGCTTAGAGATAAAATGATCCAATTCTTTACAAATCTAAAACATAATTTTACCCTTATATTTTCATTTCTCTTACGCTTAGAGATAAAATGACCCAATTCTTTACAAATATAAAACATAATTTTAGCCTTACGTTTTCATTTCTCTTACGCTTAGAGATAAATTTAGTTTGAAACGAGTAGAAACGACTGTAAGTCTATGTTTCGACATAATTTTTTTTTGTGAACAAATCAGGTCAATTATAATATGTTTTCATTCAATAGTATAAATTCGAGTCACTCTACGTAATGAAGTAAATTTAATTTGAAAACGACCTGGATCGATTGTAGTCTATAATTTATCACGCCGCGTACGCACGTAAGATGCCGCGGATGCCGCGCGTTGGCGCGGCGGCTAAAAAATCTAGTTTAATTAAAAGATACGTATCAAATCCGAGACAAAAATATAACCAATTTAACTGGAGACGTAAAGCGTACGCGAATCTTCTAACTCCAACGTTCTTCTTCACCCGCGATATATAAACCCCTAAACCCCGTTCTCAATTCTGAATTCTCATTCACAACCTAAATAACCAAAAGCCCTAATTCTTTTCATTTTCTTCTTCTTCTTCTTCTTTCAATCACGCAGCAACAACACGAACCCAGGTACATATGCTTTCAATCACTTTCATGGATTCTGACGATCGATCATCTGATTCTCGAAGGTATCCACTCTTGAATTTGTTAGTTCGTTGATTAATGTGTTACATTTATCAATTCTAAGGTTTCCGTTGCGAAACCCTAGAATTGATCAATCTAACAGTTTCCATTGCGAAACCCTAGAGTTTTTTCGTTTTTTATTGTACGTTCCATCTTGTTTGAGTTAGTCTAACATCTTTCAAGCATAATATATGATATTATGTTGTGCCTGATACAGAAAATAGGATGATTCTGACTAAAATAAATGGGTGAAAATTTTGGACTCAAATGTAGTTGATAATGCTTTAATTTCATCTTTGTTAAATTAGAAACTTATGTTGAATATTGTATTTTTCAATGATTTCCTGAGTTAGCATGTGATCCACCCCCTGTCATACGTTTGTGGCACTTGAGAAACCAGAAGGGTCACAGCAGTTGGCAGATTTTCTAACTTGTTGACGTTTGATGTCAAAGAGGTAATAACTTCTCATCTAAAGCTAGAAGTTTTTAACTTTTAAGAAACCTATCTTGAGCAACTCACTAGCAGCTTTGCTCGTTTACATCTCTGACATTCTGTTTTTCCACTTCTGTCATAATCAGTCATGACTTCTATTGAACTTGTATAAAGTCACTAGACTATTTTTACATGAATATTTTGACAGAAAAATTTCCAGAGATATTACTTATAAAAATCTGACACATATGCCCCTTTTATTTGCTACTAATGTGGGAATGAATTTATAGATCTTACTGAGCCCCGTATATTTGTTCTTTTTGAGGTGTTGCTTGTATTATGATGACCCTGATGAGGTTAGTTGCATTTGTGACAAGAGGTATTGTTGTTTATACATAGTTAAAACATGTTTTTTCAAGCCTATAGGTTCTTCTGGAGCCAATTTTGAAGAAATATGTAAGTGCCTGCTCATAGTTTTTATTTTATTTTGTTAATGATACTGTCTGCCTTAGTTATTAATGATAGTTTTGTCTTTTGTTTAAGTAATTGTTTTTGTAGATGCTCCAGAGGTAGAAGAATTAACTGAGGGGGCAACCAAACCATATAAATTCATATGATACACCTGGTCAATCGTGATAGTTCTGTATATACACAAGAAGCAAAGTCTCAGCCGCTTTTACAGTTGATGCATTTGAAACTACTACAATTCATATGACATAATCTTAGTCAATGCAAACTTGTTACCTGCTCTTAGAGGTGACAAATCGGCCATTTGATTATGAATTGGTTTGATGGGGGTTAGGGGATTATATTATATCTCAAAGGGAAAAAATAGCTTAAAATGAAATGGGTTAAATGGGATGAACGTGTTTAAGTATGCACAATGTGTATCCTTGTGCCCAATACCTCCTAAATCATTCTATTTAAGAAAATGGATTTTTTTTTAAAATAACACAATCTTGAATCATATTTTGACTCTGATTATTTATACAAGAAGTGTTTTAGGCCAACCAGTCCAACCTGTTACTGGAGCTACTGCTTTTGCCACTTTTACCTGCTTTTACGCTGATTATCATATTCTTGAATGGGGTTCACAACTGCAACAGTCCTCAGTCTGGGTGGAGCTAACCGAAGCTAAAACAGAAAATGCAGTATCTGTTGTGAAGTACATGTTTGACAAGCATGTTGTGTTCCACTACAACCGTACAAATAGAGAAAGGCTACTATTCATTTCCCTTCTTGTTTAGTTATAGAGTAATTCCATTATCTAAATAATGGATTTATGTTGTTTAGGTAATTGGCTGAGGGGCAACCAAACCATTGAAATTCATATGATACACCTGGTCAATCGTTTGTGGCTGTTGGCAGAATGTCAAGGAGGTATGACTTTCTCCTAGGTATTATCTTGCGTTGTCTTTTCGTTAAGAGGTTGCCAAAATGGCACACATTGTACATGCTAGAGCTTTTTTTTCTAGGTATTATCTTGTGTTGTCTTTTCGTTAAGAGGTTGCCAAAATGGTTGGGGTGGGTTGAGTAAGGGGTCAAAATGGTCAGACTTTATGTGCAAGTCAAAATGAGTAGGGCCAACCTACAATCATTTCTTTATTCATGTCTATAAATCTGAATATTAATGTGCAAAATATGCTTTAATAAAACAGTTATTACTACAAAAAATAATATAGATCTTTTTTAATAAAAGCATTTAAGAGGATTTATAAAATTTAGTACACTTCGTATGACTTCCAATCATTTGACTCATTTTCTTGTTAGTTAGACCCTCTAGCATCATCCACTTGACCTGCTAGATTTAATAAATACATGGGTTGAAATTTTCACCTTGCCAATTTAAAGATGCAAAGGACTCTCTCTTTGGGTTATACATAGTTAAAAATATGTTTTTTTCCTGCCATTAATCCTTTATAGGTTATTCTGAAGCCAATTCTAAAGAAATTATATAAGTGCCTGCCAATCGTAGAGGTCTTGGATGAAGTGTCTTAGGTCAACCCAACCCAAGGCGCAAAAAAAATGTGCAAGTCAAAATGAGTAGGGCCAACCTACAATCATTTCTTTATTCATGTCTATAAATCTGAATATTAATGTGCAAAATATGCTTTAATAAAACAGTTATTACTACAAAAAATAATATAGATCTTTTTTAATAAAAGCATTTAAGAGGATTTATAAAATTTAGTACACTTCGTATGACTTCCAATCATTTGACTCATTTTCTTGTTAGTTAGACCCTCTAGCATCATCCACTTGACCTGCTAGATTTAATAAATACATGGGTTGAAATTTTCACCTTGCCAATTTAAAGATGCAAAGGACTCTCTCTTTGGGTTATACATAGTTAAAAACATGTTTTTTTCCTGCCATTAATCCTTTATAGGTTCTTCTGAAGCCAATTCTAAAGAAATTATGTAAGTGCCTGCCAATCGTAGAGGTCTTGGATGAAGTGTCTTAGGTCAACCCAACCCAAGGCGCAAAAAAAATGTTCTGGCCTCGGCCAATTTTTCTTGTTTACATGAATATTAAGAACAAAGAGTCCCCAGATTTGACTTTTAATGTATTTCTCCTTTTTCCGGAGAGAGAATTTGCTGGTAAAAATACAGTGCTCTCAGTGCACCTCCAGCAGGGCTACTTTTACAGTTGATGCATATGAAAAACTTCTATCATCTATTCCAGAGCTTTCTTCTTTCCGACAGCCTTTTAGGGTTCTTTGATTGGATATAATTTAATTAAATGCAAAGCTGTTACCTGTTCTTAGAGGTGGCAATTCAGCCACTTGATTATAAATTGGTTTGATGGGGGTCAGGGGTTATATCGTATCTCTAAGGGAACAAGTTTAAAGATGCCTAATGTGTATTTAATTTATAAAACCTTCTCAAATCTTTCTATTCAAGAAAATGGATTCTTTTTGAAATAACAAAATTTTGTATCATACCCATTGACTAATTATTTATTTAAAAGTGTTTTAAGACCATCCAATTTAACCTGTTTTGGCCTGTTACTTGCTGCATTTGCCACTTTTACCTGGGTTTTCTTCCATCTTGACCGATTATCATGTTCTAGTATGTGGTTCACATCTGCAAGTCTGTAACAGCCCATAATCTGGGTGGAGCTACCGAAGCTGAAACAGAAAATGCAGAAAATGTTGTGTAGTACATATTTGACAAGCATGTTGTGTTCCAGTACAACTGTACAAATAGAGAAGGCTGTTTTTCATTTAAATTACATATTAAAAAGAATCTCTTATCGAAATAATGGATTTCTGTTTTTTAGGTCATTGTTTTTGTAGATGCTTCAGAAGTAGAAGAATTGGCTGAGGTGGCAACCAAACCATGAAAAGCCATATGATGCACCTGGTCAAACGTTTGTAGCATTTGAGAAACCAGAAGAGTTCCGGACGTTGGCAGATTTTCTAACATGTTGAAGTTTGATGTCAAAGAGGTAATAACTTCTCATATGATGCTAACTGGATTAGGGTATTATCGAGATGATATAAATTTAGTAATCGGATTGACATTTATTTTAACAGTAGAGATCTTAGATGAAGTTTCTTGGGTCAACCCAACCCAAGGCGTTAAAATTACCTGTTCTGACCTTAGCCTGTTTTTCTTGTTAACTGACTAGCCAATTTTTCTTGTTTACATGAATATTAACAACAAAGTGTCCCCAAATATTATTGATTAGGTCCCTAAACTTGTATATAAACAAGATGGAATTGGGTGTCACATGTTGTACGTCCTAGACTTGGTTTTTTGGAATTATCTTGTGTTGCCTTTTTGTTAGAGGTTGCCAAATGGGTGGGTTGGGTAATGGGTCAAAACGGTTAGACTTTAGGTGTGATTCAAAAAAAGTAGGGCCAGCCTACAATCGTGTTATTATTCAGGTCTTTAATGTGAAAAATAATGTGCAACATATGATTTACCAAAATATTTATTACTACAGATATAATATAGATCTTTTTTAATAGAAGCATGTTCTTGTTAGTTAAACCGTTTAGCTTAATTCACCTGACCTGCTTAAATCATTGGTTGAAATTGTCACTTTCCCAATTTATATACTCTTGAGGAGATGTTCAGTTGTTGAAAATGGTGAAGGTGTAAAGGACTCTCTTTGGGTCAGTAGACATCCCCTGGTGAACCTGACTAGTTTGAAAGATTATGTAAGTGGTCGCTATTTATTTTTTTGGTTTTATTAATGATGTTGTCTGAAATGTTTATCTGTGAATATACGTATCAACAGAAGAACTATCTGATATCCGTTCTGTAATCAATGAAGTCTCAGCCATTCGTAGTGAAAAAGTCTTCCGGTAAGCAGCCGACTATTGGTCCACTTCTGCAGTTGATGCATGTGAGAAGCTACTATAATCTATATCAGAGTTTTTTTCATCTAAACAGCTTTTAAAGTTCTTCGGTTGGGCATGATCTTTTTAAGCTTTTTATGGTAAAAAAACCCACTACTCATGGTCCATTTGTTACCTGTTGAGGTGGCAATTTCAACCATTTGATTTTGAGGGGACATGCTACAATCCTACATGAACCTCAATTTCAATTTCAACTTTTAAGTGCTCTAGTTTAAACTCCATTTAAATTTTCTAAATGCACGTTTATAAGTGTTCCCAGTATAAACCTCTGTTTAGCTTTTTAAATTCCCACTTAAGAGATGTTCTACTTTTTAAACGGTCATTTGACACCGGAAGATTGTGGGTTTGGTTTGGGGAGGGGGTGAATTGGTTGATGTGGGTCTGGCAGTTATACTTTATTCTTGACATATAAAAAAGCTTAAAATGAGACGAGCCAAATGGTTGAAAGACACGCACAATGTGTATTATAATGCATAAAACCTCATAAATCATACTTTTACACTAAATATTAATAACGAAGTGTTTCAGGCCAACCCCATCCGATCTGTTTTGGAGTGCTGCCCGAGGCACCCACTTTGCCATTTCTTCCTGTTTTTTCTTCCATCTTGACTGATTATTGAATTCTTATATATGTGGTCAGTCTGCCGTACGTGTAGAACTAACTGAAGCTGGAACAGAAAACGCAGTAAATGTTGTGAAGCACATATTTGACAAGCATGTGCAAATGCGCGACCGGAGCAGTTACTAGAAATTGCAAGCTTAATTTTGTGGTAGCTTCCTTTTAAATATCTTATATTTAAATTAAAACACCGCTCATCTGAACTGTTTTGACCTGTTTCCTGAGCCGCCCATTTTGCCACTTCTATTTTTGGTTTTCCATGTTGGCTGATTGTTGTGTTCTTGTATGTGGCTCAAATCTGGAACAGTACATCCTCTGACCGGGTGGAGCTAAGAGAAGCTTTTGGTCATTCTTGTAGATGCTTTGGAAGCAGAAGAATTTGCTTGAGTTGGCAACCAAGCCATTGAAAGCCCTGCCATATGAGACGCCCTGTCATATGTTTTTAGCATTTGAGAAGCCAGAAGGGTCACAACTGTTGTCAGGTAATAACTTCTCATCTTATGTTATTAAAAAGTACTAGAATTGGTAACTTTACCCATTTGCTTTCGGATCCGTCTATTCTAGTTGCAACATGGTCCAAAGGGTATATGTATTGTGTAAAATCTTCTAATGTGTTGAAGTTTGATGTCAAAGATGTAATAACTTCTCATTCTTGAAAGTAGTTTCTAGGTTAAACATGAGATTTTTTCGACTCAAATAGAAAGCCCCATACATGTCTTTACAGGTGACAATTACAAGCCCCATACATGTCTTTACATCAGTACTAGTGTACAAATGTGCTACAGGAGCATTTACTAGAAATTGTAAGCTTAATTTTGTGGAAGCTTCTTTTTAAGTAGTGTATATATATATTAAATTAAATTATAAAGCCTCTCATTTTAATCATGAATGCCTGTTTAGGTCATTTTAGCTGTAGATGCTTCTGAAGCTGAAGAATTTGCTGAGGTAGTGGCACCAAGCTGTTGAAAGCCCAAATAGGTAAATACCCTGGTCAAATGTTTCTTGCATTCGAGAAACCAAGGTGTTGGCATATTTTCTAACATGTTTAAGTTTATTTTCAAAGAGGTAATAACATCTTATCTGATGATAAAAAACTCCTAGAGTTGGCAATTTTGACCCATTAACTATTGAATCAGTTGATATGGGTTAATGTGTCAAATGGGTTGAAAAGATATATTTATTTGTTTATGTTTAAATATAGGTACCTACAGAAGTACCATCTGATCTGAAAGGAAGCCTCAGCCACTTGCAGAGGAAAAATCTGCTGGTAAATGCTTACTGCTCTTTGTGCGCCACCATCGGGGTCCACTTCCACAGTTGATGCATATAAGAAGCTTCTATAATCTATTCCAGAGTTTTCTTCATTTTTGGTCTGCTTTTTAAGGTTCTTTGATTGGACATAATCATATAAAATACAGACTTTTGTCACTTCTATTTTATTCTTTCCTTGTGTAAAAATGTTGAGAAGCTAGCTGAAGCTGAAACAGTCCTCTACCCTGGTGGAGCTAACTGGAGCTGAAACAGAATATGCAGAACTGTTGTGAAGCACATATTTGACATGCTCGTTGAATTCCAGTACAACTGTACAAATACAATCACAGAACAGTTACTGTAAAATGGAAGCTTAATTTACAGAAAGCTGCTTTTCAAGTAAAATATATAAATTAATTGAATAAATTAAACATCTCTCATCTTAATCATGGATTCCTGCTTTTGGTCATTCTTGTAGATGCTTTGGAAGCAGAAGAATTTGCTGAGTTAGTAACCAAGACAATGAAAGCCCTACCATATGATACACCCTGTTCAACGTTTGTAGCTAGCTTTGGAAGGGTCACAGCAGTTGGCAGATTTTCTAAGGTGTTGAAGTTTGATGTCAAAGAGGTAATAATTTCTCATCTTAAAGCTAGAAGTTTTTAAGAAGCCTATCTTAAGCAACTCACGAGCAGCTTTGCTCGTTTACATCTTTGACATTCCATTTTTCCACTTCTGTCATAATCAGTCATGACTTCCATTGAACTCGTACAAAGTAACTACACACTATTTTTACATGACTTTTTTTAACAGAAAAGTTCCAGAGATTATTTTTAACAGATTTCTCCTTGTTCTTGTGTGACCAAGTCCCAAAACTTAAAAAAACTCTGACACATATGCCCCTTTTGCATGATTAGGTCCCTAAACCTAAAGCAAGATGCAAGCATGGAACAAAGTGCTAGTTTTAGACACTACACATTGTAGTTACTAAAGTTTTTTAGCCGATAAAGATGACCTAATGAGTGGGTCGGACTGGTTGAGTAATGGGACTAATGAGTACGCTTTGTATGGCTTCCACTCTGTTCGAACCATTTGACCCTTTTTCGTTTTAGTTAGGCCCATTAGCTTATTCCATTTAACCTGCATATAAGAGTTGATTCGGTTTGGCCACACTGTAATTAAATGCTATATTGGAGGAGATGGTCCAGTCATTAAAATTGATTAGCATGGAAAGGACTTTCTCATTGGGTCACTAGACATCCCCTTCATCAATCGAGAGACTAGTTTCGAGAATTATGTAAGTGGTTGTCCATAGTTTTTTATTATCATTATCCATCTTTATTATTTGTTTATAAGCTGATGTAGGAACCTAGAGAAGAACCGTTTGATATCAGTTCACTACCAAAAGAAGTCAAGTCTCATCCTCTTGCAGAGATAAAATCTGCTGGTAAAAAGCCCAGTGCTCTTGGTGGGGCATCAGGGGGCCTACGTCCACATTGCATATGGAAAGCTACTATAATCTATTTCAGAGTTCTTAACATTCTGATGGCTTTTTAAGGTACTTTGATTGGACATAATCTTACAAAATACAAACTTGTTACCTGTTCTTAAAGGTAGTAATTTTGACCATTTGATTGTGAATCGGCTAATGGGGCACTGGGGTTATAGGAACTTAGAGACGAACCGTTTCGAAAATTATGTAAGTGGTTGTCAATAGTTTTTTATTATCATTATCCATCTTTATTATTTGTTTGTGAGCTGATATAGAAACTTAGAGAAGAACCGTTTGATGTCAGTTTACTGCCAAATAAAGTCAAGTCTCATCCACTTGCAGAGAAGATCTGCTGGTAAACAGCGCAGTGCTCTTGGTGCGGCATCAGCGGGGCCTACGTCCACATTGCATATGTGAAGCTACTATAATCTATTTCAGAGTTCTCAACATTTGGATGGCTTTTTATAAGGTATTTGATTGGACATATGAAATTAACAGAACATAACGACCTCGAAAGTTTTATTGAAAAGTATATATCAAAATACACACTGCACACACCTATTTATAGTAGTTAGAAGAACTAACAAACTATTTACACAATTGGCCCTTATACTATGCAAGCTATACATTTTAGGAACAAAACTTTATCTCTATACAATACAAAGAATTAAACTAACTAACAATCACCCCCTTAATTCTTGTATAGTCCCAACACCAAGCAGCCTCTTCATCTCTACAAACTTCAGTCTAGGAAGAGCTTTAGTAAGTATATCTGCTCTCTGCTCATTACCAGCAATATGCTTCACATTCACAAGACCTTTTTCCACACAACTACGAATGTAGTGATACCTAACATCAATATGTTTAGAACTTCCATGGAAACTGGATTCTTCATGAGCTGAATTGCAGATTTGTTATCCACATTAAGTAGAATAGGACCTATGTTAGAATCAAGTAGAGTTTCCAAAACACCCTTCAACCACACTGCTTGTTGAGCAGCAGTTGTGGCAGCAATAAACTCTGCCTCACAAGAAGATAAAGCCACTATCTCTTGTTTCTGACTAACCCAGCTGATTGGTCCATCACCATAATAGAACACTACCTCTGTAGTGCTTTTACCATCTGCCTTTGTTGGAGCATGTGAACTATCACTATAACCCACCAATTCAGCAGCTCCCCTTCTTTTGTACCAGACCCCTTGACCAACTGACCCTTTCACATACCTCAAAATGTGCTTCACTGCTTGCCAATGAACTGTTCTTGGTGATTCCATGAATCTACTAACTATACCAACAGAATAGTTCAGGTCTGGCCTTGTTTGAGTCAAGTACCTCAAACAACCAATCATCCTTCTATACTTAGTTGCATCAACAGACTCATATTCCTCATCTTTACCCAGTTTCAACCCGGATCCATAGGTATCTTAGTAGCATTACAATCCCACATCTTCACTTCCTCCAATATCTTCTTAGCATATCCTGCTTGACATAAGAAGATACCCTCATTTAACTGTTGCACTTCTATTCCCAAATAGTAATTCAACATTCCAAGGTCAGTCATTTCAAAGTTAGATTGCATCAGCACTTTGAAATCTTTAATCATTTCCAAACTAGACCCAGTAACTATCATATCATCCACATACACCCCTATGATCACAGATCCTTTAGTAGACATCTTCTTATACACAACATGCTCTTGTAAACACCTCTCAAATCCGGATTCAACAAGAGTATGGTGCAGTTTCTCATTCCAAGCTCTCGGGGCTTGCTTAAGCCCATAAAGAGCTTTAACCAATTTGTATACCAGTCCTTCCTTACCTGCTTTTACAAAGCCTTCAGGTTGAACTACATACACATCTTCCTTCAATTCACCATTCAAAAATGCTGTTTTCACATCCAAATGATGAACTTCCCATGAACTAACAGCAGCCACAACTAGGATCAGTCTCACAGTTTCCAATCTAGCAACAGGAGCAAAGACGACCTCATAGTCAATTCCATATTTTTGAACATACCCCTTTACTACCAACCTTGCTTTATGTCTCACCACCTTCCCTTGAGCATCTTTCTTTAACTTGAACAGCCACTTTAATCCAATTGGCTTTACCCCATTTGGACATTGAACAAGCTTCCATGTGCCATTCTTTTCTATACTGTCTAGCTCATCCCTCATAGCCATCTTCCATTCTGTCTTATCTTTTGCCTGATCAAAACTGGTGGGTTCCTCTACTAGTAATAATTCAGCTCATGAAGAATCCAGTTTTCCATGGAAGGTCTAAACATATTGATGTTAGGTATCACTACATTCGTAGTTGTGTGGAAAAAGGTCTTGTGAATGTGAAGCATATTGCTGGTAATGAGTAGAGAGCAGATATACTTACTAAAGCTCTTCCTAGACTGAAGTTTGTAGAGATGAAGAGGTTGCTTGGTGTTAGGACTATACAAGAATTAAGGGGGTGATTGTTAGTTAGTTTAATTCTTTGTATTGTATAGAGATAAAGTTTTGTTCCTAAAATGTATAGCTTGCATAGTATAAGGGCCAAATGTGTAAATAGTTTGTTAGTTCTTCTAACTACTATAAATAGGTGTGTGCAGTGTGTATTTTGATATATACTTTTCAGTAAAACTTTCGAGGTCGTTATGTTCTGTTAATTTCATTTGGTATCAGAGCATCTTTCTTTAACTTGAACAACCACTTTAATCCAATTGGCTTTACCCTATTTGGACATTGAACAAGCTTCCATGTGCCATTCTTTTCTATACTGTCTAGCTCATCCCTCATAGCCATCTTCCATTCTGTCTTATCTTTTGCCTGATCAAAACTGGTGGGTTCCTCTACTAGTAATAATTCAGACTCTTCTAAGACAGGTGGATTAAAAGGGACCTGCTCAAGGATCTCAGTCCTGCTAAACACATCATTCAGGCTAGTAAAACCCTTTGGTGGAGTATCATCATAACTGTCTCTTGGCATCTCACTAACATCATCATGCTGCCTACTATTTCCACCCCCTGAATCTTCTAACACATCATCTAGATTAGCCTGATTAGGTACAATGCCCACAGGGTCAACAGTTTGCCCATAACCATCTGGGTCAAGTGTTTGTCCTCTTGGGGTGAGTTCACTCTGATCAGGGGAGTTCATAGCCATGCCAAATCTAGCATAACTTGGATCAGCAGCCCTCTCCTGATCAAAAGCATCCCATTCCCAGGGTTTTCCTTCTTCAAACTTGACATCCCTGCTAACCACAATCTTGCCACTAACAGGGTTATACATCCTGTATGCTTTAGTCCTGGGTTCAATCCCTAAATGCACCATAGGAATGCTTTTATCATCTAGTTTAGAAACTTGATGACTTGGGACTTTCACATGTGCCTTGCAACCAAAAACTCTAAGGTGTTTTACCTTGGGTTTTCTCTGAAAGTCTTTCATAAGGGGTCACATTCTCCAAGGCTTTTGTAGGGCATCTGTTCAACAAGAAAACTGCATGCCTCACTGCCTCAGCCTAGAACTCTAGGGGTACCTTCATAGCCTTCAACATTGACCTGGTCATGCCCATAACTGTTTGATTTCTCCTTTCTACCACACCATTTTGCTGTGGTGAATAGGGTGCTGTTAGAAACCTCTTTATGCCCTCTAAACTGCACAATTGTTCAAAGGTTTTTGAAGTGAATTCCTCACCCCTATCAGTTCTCAAAGCCTTTAGGCTATATGAGGTTTCTAAACTGATCTGGGTTTGGAAATCTCTAAAGGCTGTGGGGGCTTGATCCTTTGACTTCAGCATGAAGACCCACGTACACCTAGAGTAATCATCTACCAACAGCATAAAGTACCTGTTCCCGGCAGGGGTGGGAGGATTCAGTGGTCCACAGAGGTCTGCATGCACTAACTCCAGTGGTGAAGCAGCTCTGTAGGAACTCACAGTGGGAAAAGCTTGACTCCTTTGCTTCCCAACTAAGCAGCTCTCACAAAGCTGTGCCTTGTGGGCTATCCTCGGCATTCCTCTAACCATATTATGTTTGGCCATTTTATTGATAGTGTCAAAACTCAGATGGCCTAACCTTGCATGCCAAATCCAGGCTGGCTCATTCATCCCAGTCAACAGGCACATGGGAGAGGTTACTTTCAAGTGTATCTTATATAGTCTATTTTGAGACTTCTTGACTTTCATGAGAGTTTGTCCCCCTCTCTCATAGATCCACAGGTGCCCATCTTTCATTAGTATTTTGCACCCTGTTTCATCCAACTGGCCTAAGCTGAGTATATTGCTTCTCAAAGCAGGAATGTAGAACACATTTGTTACTACTCTATGTTCTCTATTTTTGCATTGGAAACATATGGATCCCCTGCCCTTTATGGCAACCACAGATCCATCCCCGAATTTGACTTTGCCACTAATGGCCTCATCTAATTCAGTGAATAGAGTTCTTGTGCCAGTCATGTGGTTGCTGGCACCATTGTCCAGGTACCAAGAGCAGGCATCATTCTCTTGTGGCAGGGTTTTAGGGAACACACCTTGTTCCTGTAGTAGGCCCAGATCTACATTCACCTCTGCCATCAGGAGTGTGGACTCATGATCCTCCTGAGATTGAGTCAAATTGGCTTCTTGATCAACTCTTCTTGGTGCTCTACACTCACTTGAGAAATGGCCCAACTTATCACAATTGTAGCACCTTAATGTCTTCTTGTCTCTCTTGGTGGTATGTGCACCTTTTTCACCACCTTCAGTGTTGTTCTTACCCTGCTTGTTATGTGCAAACCTTCCTCTTCCCTTTCCTTTTCCCTTATTCTCCACTGAGCCAGTAGGTCTTTGGTTTTGAGGCTTGGATTCAGTTCTTGCCTTTTCTTGCCACTCAGCTCTGGTCAGGAGTAACTGACCAGATGAGTTCTTGGTTTGTACCACTGGTCTAAGCCTCTCCTCATAGGCCTTTAACCGCCCAACCAATTCCTCAAATGGCATTGTCTCCAGATCCGAGAATTGCTCAATTGCAGCCACAATTGGCAAGTACTTCTCTGGTGCAGCTTTCAAAACTTTCCTCACTTGCTTTACATCTGGGATCACAGTCCCAGGGCTCTATATCTTGAGACCAGCTCTCCCATCTTCCCAGCGAATTCATCTATGGATTGATTCTCCCCCATGCCCAACATCTCGAACTCGTGGTCTAGAGTTTGGATTCGGGCTTGCTTAACTCTTTCTTCCCCGACATACCTTTTCTTTAAGGCTTCCCACACTTCCTTCGCAGTCTTGAATGCAACTACTTGCATCAAGACATCTTCTGGCAAAGATTGGAAGATGAAGGCCCTCGCCTTCTTGCCCAGCTACTTGCACCTGGGGATCCATGAACGCTTCCATCTTAATCGACCAGGATGTGTAATTCGTCGGGGTTAGAACAGGAATCTTGAGTGAAATCGAGTCGCTTGTGTCCTTCAACACCACCTGTGCGCCAGGGTCTGCCATCGAATTCGATCAAGAAGCTTGTCGCGGAGTCAATTTCGGAAGGGTGGATCAATCGGTCGAATCAATTACAATCGCAGATGATTGTAATTGTGAATTCAAGAATTGAATTCCTGCGAATTTCAATTCAATTGAAGATTGGAGCCGAATCGGGAGGTTATCGTGAACAATCGAGAGTGTAGGGAGAGGATTCTTGATCGAGAGCCTATATCGCTCTGATACCAAATGAAATTAACAGAACATAACGACCTCGAAAGTTTTATTGAAAAGTATATATCAAAATACACACTGCACACACCTATTTATAGTAGTTAGAAGAACTAACAAACTATTTACACATTTGGCCCTTATACTATGCAAGCTATACATTTTAGGAACAAAACTTTATCTCTATACAATACAAAGAATTAAACTAACTAACAACATAATCTTACAAAATACAAACTTGTTACCTGTTTTTTATCTCTACGTCTCTACTGGAAAAAATATAGCTTACAATGTAACGGGCCGGATGGGATGAACTGTTAAAAGACAACCAATGTGTATTATAATGCATAAAGCCGCCTAATTCTATATAATAAGTGTTTTGGGCCCACTCAATCCAATTTGTTTTTGCCCATTACCTGATCAGTTCCACATGTTTTATCTTCCATCTTGGCTGATAATTGTGTTCTTGTACATGGGTCAATTTTGCTCGTTTTATAGTGAATTGTATATTAAAATAAATTATTAAATCTCTCATCTTAATCATGGATTTTGGTCCTTGTTGTACATATGGTATGGAAGGAGAAGAATTTTCTAAGGTGGCAGCCAATCTGCTTGGTCAAGTCGATCTTTGTGGCATTTAAGAAAGGAGAAGGGGTCCGAGCTGTTGGCAAGATTTTCAAACGCGTTAAAGTCTATTGTCAAAGCGGTAATGACTCCATCTCATGTTATCAAAAAGGATTTAAGCTGGCAATTTTGGTCGATTTAAATCTAGATAATATAAGTCATTAAGTCTTATATATATACCTGTAGAGATCTTGGACAAAGTGTTTTAGGTCAGCCCAACCCGAACCAGAGAATTACCTATTTTGACCTCAACCCCTTTTCTTCTAACCCGATCTCCTCTCTTGCCAATTCTCCAACTTTATTACAGTCCCTTTAATTCGTACATAAATCCCCAGACTTTATTTTTACATGAAAGTCTTAAGACTCTGTTTTTAACTAATTTCTTCTTGTCTTTGTCATTATCCATCTTTATTATTTGTTTATCAGCTGATATAGGAACCTAGAGAAGAACCGTTTGATATCAGTTCGCTACCAAAAGAAGTCAAGTCTCATCCTCTTGCAGAGATAAAATCTGCTGGTAAAAAGCCCAGTGCTCTTGGTGGGGCATCAGCGGGGCCTACGTCCACATTGCATATGGGAAGCTACTATAATCTATTTCAGAGTTCTTAACATTCTGATGGCTTTTTAAGGTACTTTGATTGGACATAATCTTACAAAATACAAACTTGTTACCTGTTTTTAAAGGTAGCAATTTTGACCATTTGATTGTGAATCGGTTAATGGGGGGGACTGGGGTTATATTTTATCTCTATGGCTCTACTGGAAAAAAGATAGCTTACAACGTAACGGGCCAGACGGGAAGAACCTGTTAAAAGACACCCGATGTGTACTATAATGCATAAAGCCGCCTAAATCATTCTATTCAAGAAAATAGATTCTTTTTGATATAGTACGATATTTAAAATCATTCTTTGACACTTAATGTTTATTAAAAGTGTTTTAGGCCCACCCAATCCAATTTGTCTTGGCTGATTATCTTGTTCTTGTACATTGGTCAAAATGTAAGCTTAGTTCATGGAATGCTTGTTTTCTAGTGAATTACATATTAAAATAAATTATTAAATCTCTCATCTTAATCATGGATTTTGGTCCTTGTTGTACATGGTATGGAAAGAGAAGAATTTTCTAAGGTGGCAGCCAATCCGCTTGGTCAAGTCTTTGTGGCATTTAAGAAGGGAGAAGGGGTCCGAGCTGTTGGCAAGATTTTCTAACGCGTTAAAGTCTATTGTCAAAGAGGTAATGACTCTATCTCATGTTATCAAAAAGGATTTAATCTGACAATTAGGATATTATTAGATAATTAATATAAATCTTATATATATACCTGTAGAGATCTTTGACAAAGTGTTTTTGGTCATCCCAACCCGAACCAGAGAATTACCTATTTTGACCTCAACCCCTTTTCTTCTAACCCGACCTCCTCTCTTGCCAACTCTCCACCTTTATTACAGTTCCATGACTTCCATTGAATTCGTACATAAATCCACCGACTTTTTTTACATGAAAGTCCCAAGACTTTGTTTTTAACTAATTTCTTCTTGTTTTAGTATGATCAAGTCCTTATAAATATTCCCCTTTTGCATGTTAATTCTCTAAAGTTGTATAAAACAAGATGCTAGCATTAGCCAAACTTGTACGTAAACATGTTTTTTTTTTCTTTTAAAAATATCAAGATGATTATGATGTTGAGATCAGTTGCATTTATGACAAAAGGTTTTGTAGTTTGTACATAGTAAAAACATGTATTTCCAAGCCTTGAACCCTTTATAGGTTCTTCTATAGCCAATTTTGAAGAAAGTTATGTAAGTTCCTGCTCTCATAGTTTTTTGTTATTTTATTAATGATCTTGTCCGCCTCAGTTATTTGTTTATGTGTGAGTATAGGAACCTACAGAAGAATCATATAATATTAGTTCTGTACACTCGGAAGTTAAGTCACTGTTCTCCGCTTCTTGGAGAGAAAATCTGCTGGTACAAAGATACTGTTCTCACTTCTCAGTACCCCTCCAGCAGGGCCACTTTTACAGTTGATACATATGAAAACTACCATTATCTTTTTATATTCAAACTTGTTACCAGTTCTTAGAGGTGCCAATTCCGGCCATTGATTATTATGAATTGGTTTTATGGTTGTCAAGGGGTTATATTTTATCTCTAAGGGAAAAGATAGCTTAAAATGAAACGGGCCAACTGGGCGGTATGGGTTTAAAGATGCCCAATGTGTATTTATAATAATGCATAAAACATCCTAAATCATTCTATTCAATGTATTCTTTTTGAAATAATAAAATTTTGAATAATACTTTAACTTTGATTATTTATACAAAAACTTTTTTAGACCAACCAATCCAACCTGTTTTGGCCAGTTACTTGAGGCACTGCATATGCCACATATACCGGCGTTTTCTTCCATCTTGGCTGTTATCATGTTCACATCTGGGTGGAGCTACTGAAGCTGAAACAGAAAATGCAGTAAATGTTTTGAAGTACATATTTGACAAGCATGTTGTGTTCCAGTACAACTGTACAAATAGAGGAGGATATTGCTTTTCATTTAAATTACATATTACAAAGAATCTCTTATATTAATAATGGATGTCTGTTTCTTTAGGTCATTGTTTTTGTAGATGCTTCAGAAGCAGAAGTATTAGCTGAGGTGGCAACCAAACCATTGAAAGCCATATGATGCACCTGCTCAAACGTTAGTGGCATTTGATACACCAGAAGGGTCCCAGCTGTTGGTAGATTTTTTAAAATGTTGAAGTTATGTCAAAGAGGTAATAACTTCTTATATGATGCTTTTGGATCGCTCGGTTCAGGGTGCATTGGGTCCAAAGGGTATTTAAATGTTTAAAGTCTGCTAATCATTTTCTTAAACAGATTTGGGTATTATTGAGATAATATAAATGTTGTAATCATGTTGACATTTACATATATAACAATAGAGATCTTGGACAATTCACGTTAACCCAAACCAAAAAAGTTACCTGTTTTGAACTCGACCCATATTTTTTGTTACTTAACCTGCCTGACTTTGCCAATTTTCCAACTTTATTAATGTCATTATATGACTTTCATTGAACTTGTACCTGTAACTTGTATAAAAACAAGTTCATGTAGCACTACATTGTTGTTTAGATACTTTTGGAGGGGATGGTTCGGTTGTTGAAACTAATAAAGAAGTAAGAACGTTCTCTTTGGCCACAAGACTCCCTTGTAAGTGGCTACTCACTGGCTTTTTTTCTAATTTTTATTTATAACGATCATGTGTACCACGTGTATTATTTTTTATTACTTGTTTATGTGCAAATATAGGGAAAAAATCTGCTGTTCTAAGTGTGCCACCAGCAGGGCCTGTTTCCACCGTTAATTCAAATGAGTTTTCATTTGGATATTTGTTTAAGGTTCTTCGATATTGAATTGGTTGTAGGCCAACTCGGGGTTCTTGAGGTGACAATTTCAACCATTTGATTTTTATATTTTAGGCCAACTCGTAAGACGCCCGATATGTATTATAATGCATAAAACCTCCTTAATCATTTTGTTCAAGAAATTAGTGTCTTTTGAAATAATACTAAATACTAAATTTTCTATTAAGAAAATGTATTTAGTCCTACCAAATGTCAGATGTTTTGGCCCGTTACACGAGCGAGCCTCCCATTTTGCCACTTCTAGCTGTTCATTCATCCATTTTGGCTGATTGTTGTGTTCTTGTATGTGGTTCAAGTATGTAATTGAAACAGAACATGTAGTAAATGATGTGAAGCATATATTTGACAAGCATGTTGTGTTCTACTACAACTCTAGAAATGTAAGCTTAATCTGGGGAAAGATGGTTTTCAATAATTTGTCTATTAAGATAATTTAAAAAATCTGTTATGGTTGCCTTTTTCTAGGTCATTGTTGTTGTAGATGCTTAACCAGCAGAAGAACTTGTGAAAATTGAAGAACAAGAAGGGGTTGGGGCTCTTGGAATATTGTCAAAGAGGTAATAACTTCTAATTTCATGTTATTTTAAAGTACTAGAGTTGACAGTTTTGGCCTCTTTACTTTTGGATTGGTTGGTTTGAGTTACATTTGTCCATTCAAAAGGCATTTATAATGTGTAAGATCTTCTAAATTGTTTCTAAAACAATTGGGGTATTGTTGAGATAATATAATTGATATAATCATATTCACACACTTTTTTGTATAACATTGGAGATCTTGGACAAAGTGTTTTCGGTCAACCAACCCGAACTTTAAAACTACATGTTTTGACCTTAACATGTTTTTCTTGTAAGGTACTTTATCACTACCCAAATTATCTATAGATCTTTTGCTAATAAAAACATTTAGGAGGTTTTTATGAGTTTGAGAATGCTTTATATAGCCTCCCATCTATTTGATTCATTTGACCCGTTTTTAGTTAAACCCTCTAGCTAGTTAAGTTCATTTGACCTGTTAGATGTAAGGCATGTGGGTTGCAATTGCCACCTCACCCGTTTGTGTGTTGAGATATATATGTGATGGGATGACACGGTATTTAAATATACATGTTAAGTTTTATCGCCTAGACATCGTAGATAATTGAGAATTTTGATTTTTTTTTTCAATTTAAAGAATCAAAATAATGTGCATAGAAATCAGTTCTTTTACACAGTGTTGTAAAAATCGGCCTAGTCGGCCGATTAATCGTGGATTAATCGCTAGGCGGGCTATGACCTTGTCGATTTCATGTAATCGGCGCTCAAAATCGGTAGTCGGTCCTAGCCGGTCAAAGTCGGAGCAAGTCGGAGCTAGTCGGTGAAAATCGGTTGAATTGTTCCTAGTCGGTCAAGCTGATTTTTAATTTTAAAACGGACAACAGAGTTCAAATCCATGGATATATGGGTAAATCCATGGATATATGGGTATATCAAAGGCAATCAGGACTCACCTCTTTTAGTTTTCAAGCTAGCCGACCCTCACACCAGCAGGTGGACCATCGAACATCGACCTCAAGTCCTCCACCATCACCGGTGAATCAGGTTCTGAGTTGGGGCATCAGCGACCAGTGAGGCAAAGACCCACCATCGAGTCATCGACCATCACCTGTGACTCTGTGAGTCCGTGACTCTCAGTCCGAGTCTCCGAGACCACCACCATGAGTCGGTTACTCGGTTAGCATATCAATTTTTCATTGCTTCTTGACTTCATGTTCTGTGATTTACTTGACTTCATGTTCTGTGATTTACTTATATACTAAGACCACCACTATCGGTTATTATTATTATTATAATATATCAATTTCAAGTTTACAAAACATGTTTTTTTAATGTCAATTTCAAAATTTCTTATTGCTTTTCTATTGTTTTGTGATTTAGTGTTGACTATATATATAATTTATAAAAAATACATACAAAATCTCCAAACCGATTAATCCCGATTAATCCCTAGTCCCTACCTCACCGCCCGAGTAGCGCCTAGCGATTTTTACAACACTGCTTTTACAAGGAGAACAACATAAAAAGCTGAAGTCAATTTTTGGATGTAAGTTTAAATTTTGACAAAAGAAGTTTAATTACTTAAATTTAAGTTCTTTTCTTAGCCTAGTTATCAATTAGAGGATTTAGCTTGTATGTTGAAACTGATAAATATATAAAAGATGGTCTATTTGAGTTGTTACTCGCTAGCTATCCCCATCATCGATCTAGAGACTAGCTTGAAGAGTAATGTAAGTGGTTGCTCACATTTTTGATTTAGTTAATGATCATGTTTGCTGCGATTATCAATTATTATTATGTGTTTATGTGCGAAGAATCATTTGATAACACCCACTATAATTACTATAGTTTTTCTGAGTTATCTTCTTTTGTCTTTTTGATAGAAGTGGTCTCATGTGGGCCAAACTCGTTGAATTTGTGCGGTTCAACGTGGGTTGGGTGAACCTACAGTCACTCATTTGATCAGTTTAATTGTATCAAAAATTATTAAACATTAAAATACGGCTTAACAAAAACTTTATTACTATATAAACAATCTAGTCCATTTCTTAGTAAAAGCTTATTGTGAGGTTTTTACACCAATTGATTTCTAATCTTTTCAACCCGTTTGAACTTTTTTTTTATAGATAAACCGTATTGCTTAATCCATTTGGCATCTTACATGTAAGACATGTGGGTTGAAATTATCACCTCACGGATTATTGTGTAGGATTGTAATAGGGTTATATTGTGCTTAAATACTTTTGGAGGGAGATGGTTGAAATTGTCACCCTATAAAAATATGTGGATCATTCTATTTGGGTCGTCAAAAATCTCGTGTGAAACATGGAAGCTAGTTTCAAGAATTATGTAAGTGGTTGCTTATAGTTTTTTTCTTAAATTTTAGTAATGATGTTGGTTGTCCGACTGGCTATTATTTATTTTGTCCGACTGGCTATTATTTTTTTCTTAAATTTTAGTAATGATGTTGGTTGTCCGACTGGCTATTATTTATTTTGTCATATTGTCACCCGACCTGTCTCCTTGCCAATTTCCCACCTCTACTAAAATCATTTCATGATTTTCATTGAACTCATTCATAGGTTCATATACTTTATTTCTACACACATATCTACCATAAAAACTGCCCTCACACTTTTCCCCTTGGAAGCTCACATCTTTGTTTATGGTCCTTGAATGGAACATTCTGAGAAGGTCGCTCACCTGGAATAACTTTCACCCAAACACATTTTACTGTGGATGTCTACTCTTAATGACTAATGTTTTTGAGGTTTTGAGACGAGGCATCCTATGTGTCTTGAAATCTTTCATCTGGACAATTGGGAGGACGTGAGCATTGTCTAAAACATCACAAACAACACGATTGGGCTGTACCAACCAATTCTTTATCTTTATCCTTTAGGAGCTCATGACAATGTTTTATTTGACTCGAGTGGAGACTCTCATGGACACTCTCATGGACTCTCAACTAAAGACATCTATTCTAATTATAAAGCGTATCTCTTTGTAATATACAATAACGTTTGAAGTATACTCAAGGAAGAAGTCAAGATTTGGTAATAGAAAATTCCCATAATGGTTTTTTCCACTCATGTATAATCTTTTTAAAAAAAACACCCTAAAAGATTACCAGAGAGCCTTACCATCTTCTTTAAGACTCTAACAGATGCCGCAAGAAAAAAACAAGTGGCGCTCACCATTGGCTTCTTCAAGCCTATTACGGTTTCTTTCATTGAAGTCAACGATGTTTTTTAAAGGAGCTTGTATTATCATGATTAATATTATTGCAAATGACCAAAATTAAATTCAAGTCTAGTACGAGTTTCACATCAGACTAAACATATTTATAAACACATACCAAGCACTTGATAGTGAACCTGACTAAGTTAGCCTAGCATCACGAGGATTGCTGTTGGATGATGCATTTGAAAGTAGTTGTTGCAAATTTTGATGTAGAGTTGCATGTGTCATCTAGTCTTTTTTTTTTTCCCTTCGTTCTCTTACTTCGCACCAAATACGTGAAGTTCAAGTCTCACTTGTTGTATGCCAAGTGGGCATAGCCCGTGTCCCGGTCAATTGTTATGTTTAAACTATGAAACTTGATGCTCGTTTATCGTTCAATCTTTTAGATGTCGTATACAATCATTTTAAAATCAAAATAAATAAATGGGTTAAAAGTTAGCGTGCAAAGTCCATTGATTATGATCCATTTGTGTGGACGATTCGATTTTGACTTGAAACTGACCCATATATAGCATCATTGCAATGTCATGTCAAAATTTCACATACCAAAAAAACTTCAGTATATAGATGGATTGTCAATTATCAATATGACATCCACATATGATGTTTGAAATTTTTAAATGTATTCTCTCTTTTATATTATGGTTTATGAGCCAACTAAAGTTAGATCATATTCATATTCATGCTTGTTATTGGACGTACAAACCTAAAACTTACATTTAGATATGAAGGCAAATCCACAAGCGATGCAAATTATGAAATGGTGACAATTTAGTCTTATATTTACCATTTCATCAATTTAAAAATATACAACATGAAACGTTGTTACAAAACATTACCTGTGTTTGTTTTTGTGTTTTAGTCACACATGCAATACTTGAGAGTGATTTATAGAATTATGGATGGTTTCTTTAGTTTGGTTTGATTGCGGATTTAGCCCATTACTTTAAGAAGTTACAGATTTGATTGTAGTTTTTATTAATTTTTAACATTTTTGGTTCACTAAAACTCTGAAAAGTACAAGCTAAGGTTAAAAAACAGAAGAAGGAAAAATACAAATAAAATTCTCAGGCATCCCACCTATTTCTAAAACAATAAAGATATCATAAAATAATAAAGATCTCTATGGCCCACTCTGGAAAGCCCCTCCCTTTATTTCTTTTCCAACGATGACATTTGTTTCTCATAATTGAGAGTCAGAGACCAATTGTTATCAAATTTTCTCAAATGAAAGATGTTTCAATATGAATTGATTTACTCATCTCTAATTAATGATTTAATATGATGAATCAGTTTATTTATTAAAATTGTAAAGCTAAAAGATAAACTCAAAAATAATATGTATTAATAAATCATAAAATATTAAAAAACAAAATATAAACAAAAAATCAGACAATCTAAATCTAAATATTAAAAAGTTAAAAAACCTTAGTTACACTTATAAGGCTCATTACAACCCTTAAGGTAAAGTTATTTGACCCATTCAAGGTGAAAAACGGGGTTAATGATGTTGGCTAAAAAAGGGGGCGTAAGGACTAAGACAAACTGTAAAAATCATGAAATGACTAATCTGATATTTTACAGAACAATACGACTCACATTCAAAATATTCAGATAACATGTCATCTACTTATCTGTAAGAGACTTACAGATAATACTTTACCTAAGTAATAAACACATACTAAATTAAATGGCATTGCTTCATCAGAAACCAATTGCCTTCAAGAAATCAAAGAGATGGAGTTTTTATGGGTTTCAAACAGGTCAAAGGCTCTATCACATAATTGGAAAGCTTGGAATCGTTTTTTATATCATGGGTTACTTGTGTGTTTGTTTCTTGTAATGGAGAGTCAGAGAACAGTTATTACAAGTTTGCTCAAATGAAAAATTATCCAAGACGAATCGGTTTACACACAATTTAAATCGAATTTCAAAGTGTAATAAGACACAATAAGACTAAAAACGCGTGAGAAAACATAACGAAGATAAAAAAGTCACAAAAAAATTATATCTCACAATCTAAATCGAATTTCAGAAAAATACATCGGAGTCTCTCTTGACTCATTGTGTCTTCTCATATTTTATAGCAAAATACACTTTGTATTTTAACCACTTTCTTAATAGTTTAATTAATGATTTAATGTGGTGAATCAGTTTATTTATTAAAATTGTAAATAAGTCTTTTACAAAACTAAAAGATAAACACAAAATTAATAATATGTATTAATAAATCATC
The DNA here is from genome assembly GCA_024085815.1 of Flaveria linearis. Taxonomy (NCBI): domain Eukaryota; kingdom Viridiplantae; phylum Streptophyta; class Magnoliopsida; order Asterales; family Asteraceae; genus Flaveria; species Flaveria linearis. Next base: position 2,341,280 of record CM044001.1, read on the forward strand.
AAATATTAAAAAACAAAATGTAAACAAAAAAAGAGAAAATCTAAATCCAAAAATAAAAAAAAAGTTCAAAAAACCTTAGTTACGACTACTAATACTCATTACGACCCTTAAGGTAAAGTCATTACGATCGTAAGGACCTAGACAGGTAGTAAATAATCATGAAATGACTGATTTAATATTTTTGCAGAAGAATACGACTTATATTCAAAGTGTTCAGATAACATGTTATATACTTATTTATAAGAGACTTAAAAACAATACTTTACCTAAGTAATAAACACATACTAAATTAAATGGCATTGCTTCACCAGAAACCAATTGCCTTCAAGAAATCAAAGAGATTGAGTTTTCATCGGTTTCAAACAGGTCAAAGGCGGTCAAAGGCTCTATCACATAACTCGGAAGCTTGGAATCGTTTTTTATATTATGGGTTAATGTTTTTTTTATTTACTTTATTTATTCATGTTGGGTTTCATGTTTATGTACCGTGCTCTTTAGCCAGGGCAAGGGGGAGGATAATAGGGGCTGGGCGGGGCCATCGCCCCCCATCTTTTTTTGGTCGGTAGTACTGTAAACTTTTGGTCTGACAATGCAAAATATATCATGAGTTCGCCCCAGCCCCCTATGAAAGTGTCTAATCTCCGCCATTGAGCCAATGTTTCATATTTATGTACCTTGCTCTTTGGCCACCAGCTAAATGTTTTTTGGCAATTTATGAATCTCTTTTCTATTAAATAAATAAATAAAAACAGAATTTTACGACCCTTGATCTTGCTATAACACATTTTTAATTTTCTAATAAACAATAAGAATAATGTTCTTAAGTAAAAAAATTAGTTTATATATATCGAATTCGTCCCGCCTAAAAAATTAGTTTCATCCCCCGCCCCGGCCCTTTATAGAAGTGTTCAAACTCCGCCACTGAGCCAGGGTTTCATATTTATGTACCTTGCTCTTTAGCCACTGGCTAAATGCTTTTGGCGATTTATGAAACCCTTTTCTGTTAAAAAATAAATAAAAACATAATTTTACGAGCCTCAATCTTGCTATAACACATTTTTTATTTTCTAATAAACAATAACAATAATGTTTTTAAGTAAAAAAATACATATTAAATTAAAAGATACGTATCAAATCGGAGATAAAAATATAACCAATTTAATCGGAGACGTAAAGAATACGCGAATCTTCCAACTCCAACGTTCTTCTTCACCCGCGATATATAAACCCCTAAACCCCGTTCTCAGTTCTGAATTCTCATACACAACCTAAATAACCAAAAGCCCTAATTCTTTTCTTCTTCTTCTTCTTTCAATCACGCAGCAACAACACGAACCCAGGTACATATGCTTTCAATCACTTTCATGGATTCTGACGATCGATCATCTGATTCTCGAAGGTATCCACTCTTGAATTTGTTAGTTCGTTGATTAATGTGTTACTTTTATCAATTCTATGGTTTCCGTTGCGAAAACCCTAGAATTGATCAATCTAACAGACACTTTCATGGATTCTGACGATCGATCATCTGATTCTCGAAGGTATCCACTCTTGAATTTGTTAGTTCGTTGATTAACGTGTTACATTTATCAATTCTAAGGTTTCCGTTGCGAAAACCCTAGAATTGATCAATCTAACAGTTTCCATTGCGAAACCCTAGAGTTTTTTCGTTTTTTATTGTACGTTCCATCTTGTTTGAGTTAGTCTAACATCTTTCAAGCATAATATATGATATTATATTGTTTACATCTCTTTACATCTTCCTCGCTGAGTGCCTGATACAGAAAATCGGATGATTCTGACTAAAATAAATGGGTCAAAATTTTGGAATCAAATGTAGTTGATAGTGCTTTAATTTCATCTTTGTTAAAAGAAACTTATGTTGAATATTGGATTCTTCAATGATTTGCTGAGTTAGTATGTGATCCACCCCCTGTCATACGTTTGTGGCACTTGAGAAACCAGAAGGGTCACAGCAGTTGGCAGATTTTCTAACTTGTTGACGTTTGATGTCAAAGAGGTAATAACATCTCATCTAAAGCTAGAAGTTTTTAAGAAACATATCTTGAGCAACTCACTAGCAGCTTTGCTCTTTTACATCTCTGACATTCTGTTTTTCCACTTCTGTCATAATCAGTCATGACTTCTATTGAACTTGTATAAAGTCACTAGACTATTTTTACATGAATATTTTGACAGAAAAATTTCCAGAGATATTACTTATAAAACTCTGACACATATGCCCCTTTTATTTGCTACTAATGTGGGAATGAATTTATAGATCTTACTGAGCCCCATATATTTGTTCTTTTGAGGTGTTGCTTGTATGATGATGACCCTGATGAGGTTAGTTGCATTTGTGACAAGAGGTATTGTTGTTTATACATAGTTAAAACATGTTTTTTCAAGCCTTGAACCCTTTATAGGTTCTTCTGCAGCCAATTTTGAAGAAATATGTAAGTGCCTGCTCATAGTTTTTATTTTATTTTATTAATGATAATGTCTGCCTTAGTTATTAATGATAGTTTTGTCTGTCGTTTAAGTAATTGTTTTTGTAGATGCTCCAAAGGTAGAAGAATTAGCGGAGGGGGCAGCCAAACCATTGAAATTCATATGATACACCTGGTCAATCATGATAGTTCTGTATATACACAAGAAGCAAAGTCTCAGCTGCTTTTACAGTTGATGCATTTGAAACTGTTCAGCTAGAAGGGTTTTAAGGTTCTTCAATCGGACATAATCTTTGTAAATGCAAACTTGTTACCTGCTCTTAGAGGTGACGAATCGGCCATTTGATTACGAATTGGTTTGATGGGAGTTAGGGGATTATATTATATCTCGAAGGGAAAAAATAGCTTAAAATGAAATGGGTTAAATGGGATGAACGTGTTTAAGTATGCACAATCACTACAAGAAAAATGGTTTTTTGCGACTATGTTTTTTGCGGCGATACCCATTTCGTCGCAATAGACACACTAAACGACAAAAAATAATTAACTTTTTGACTTTTAAAGTCAAAAACTTATTTGCGGCGATTTTTCGTCGCAAAAACTAATATATATTTTTTTTTTGTTTTTTTAAAAAACACTACAATCTTATTGTAGGGCGGGAAAAATCCCGCTTAATCTTTTGCGGCGATAAATCGTCGCAATAAATGAAAATAATTAATAGATATTTATACTTAAATTAGTCTTCGTCGCAATTGGTCTTTTGCGGCGATATATCGCCGCAAAAAACTTTACCCCAAATACAGTCGGGAGTTCTCTTTCTCAGCATTCGCAAAAATTAACCCCAAACCCCCACTGCGCACCCACCCCCAAACCCCCACTGCGCACGACCCACACCACCGTCGGCTCCCTCTTCCGGCGGCTCCCTCCGCCCCGTCGCACCCCACACCATCGTCGGCTCCCTCCACCGTCGCTCCACGGTTGTTGCGGTTCCACCTCCGTTGATATTTCAGTCACCACCGCCGCGGTTCCACCTCCGTCGCTGCCTACTTTGCACCATAGCCACCACCACTTCTGATTTCAAGTAAATAACCTCAATTTTGCCTAATTTTGTGTTAATTTGTAGATAATATTTTAAAATTAGGGATTTTGTGTCCATGTGTATGAATTAGGTTTAGCAAGTTTGTTGTTGATATTGTTGTTGATATTGTTGTTGATATTGTTGTTGATATTGTTGTTGATATTGTTGTTGATATTGTTGTTGATATTGTTGTTGATATTGTTGTTGATATTGTTGATATTGTTGTTGATATTGTTGTTGATATTGTTGTTGATATTGTTGTTGATATTGTTGTTGTTGATATTGTTGTTGATATTGTTGTTGATATTGTTGTTGATATTGTTGTTGATATTGTTGTTGATATTGTTGTTGATAGTGTTGTTGATAGTGTTGTTGATAGTGTTTGGAATGTTAATTATGTGTTAATATGTATGTATTTGTTTGAATTAGGTTTAGCAAGTTTTATGGTTATGAAAAAAGGATATTTAAGATGTATATTTGTAGGTTAGTTGAGAAGAAGTATTATGTATATGTATATGTGTGTGTAATTTAAAATGATATGAATGTATGTATTTTACCTAATTTTGTTTTTATATGGTTATGAACATGGGTGTTTAGGTTAGTTGAGATGAAGTATTATGTGTGTATGTATGTATTTAAGAATGTACGTGTTTAGTGTGTTAATATGGTTATGAATGTATGTATTTTGTCTAATTTTGTGTTTTGCCTAATTTAAAATGAGATGAATGTATGTATTTTACCTAATTTTGTTTTATATGGTTATGAACATGGGTGTTTAAGTTAGTTGAGATAACATGTGTGTATGTATGAATATAAGAATGTATGTATTTGGAATGTTAATTATGTGTTAATATGTATGTATTTGTTTGAATTAGGTTTAGCAAGTTTTATGGTTATGAAAAAATGGATATTTAAGATGTATATGTGTATTTATGCATGGATGTATATGTGTATGTGTATATGTATGTTGAATTGTGATTAAAATGGATGTATATGCGTGATTGTGTATGGATGTATATGTGTATGTGTGTATGTATGTTAATTGTGATTAAAATGGATGTATGTGTATTTATGTATGGATGTATATGTGTATTTGTGTATAGATGTATATGTGTATTTGTGTATGGATGTATATGTGTATTTGTGTATGGATGTATATGTGTATGCGTATATGTGGGTATTTGTGTTTGTATATGTGTATTTGTGTATGGATATCCATATATGTGTATGTGTGTATGTATGTTAAATTGAGATTAAAATGAATGTTAAATTGTGATTAAAATGGATGTATATGTGTATTTGTGTATGGATGTATATGTGTATTTATGTTTGTATTTCCCTAGTTTTAAATGTGTTAAGATAATTAATATTTGTTTGTAGACGCAGTTATGACGATTGATAAGACTTGGACTACTTTAGAAAATAAATTTTCTAAAGAATATCTGATTGGTCTTAAAGCATTCATGGAAAGGTGTAAGAATTATATGAATGGCCAAAATAAAGCTCGATGTCCGTGTAATAATTGCAATAACAGTTATTGGTTTCCTCTTCCAACAATAGAGCGCCATATACATAATAATGGTTTTTGTCGATTTTACAAAACGTGGAGGTATCATGGTGAATCATATGTTCCGTCACCGGTAGTTCCAGTCATACCTCAAACGACAGACCCAATACATGATTTTATTAACGATGTTCGTCAGGAGAATGTCCCACAAGAGGACAACACATACGACGACGACGAACCAATGAACACAACAGATACACCGATTGATACAAATGATGAACTTGCTGAATTACTGAAACTTGCCGACACCGAACTATACCCTGGTTGTGACTGGATGTCTTCATTGGATTTCTTGGCAAAACTGAGTCACATGAAGGCCATCAATAAATGGACCGATACATCGTTTGACCAATTGTTAGAATTTCTGAAAACTGCATTTCCGCTTGCTAAAATCCCACCGTCAAACTATGAAGCCAAGAAGATAATGAAGAAAGTTGGGTTAGGATATGAATCGATCCACGTTTGTAAGAACGACTGTTGTTTATTTTGGGGGAAGGATAACCAAGATTTGCAAAAATGTCCAATATGTGATGAAAGTAGATGGAAGGACGCAAACACTAAGGGGAAGAAAGTTGCCAACAAGGTTATGCGTTACTTTCCATTAATTCCTAGATTAAAGCGTATTTATAGCTCAAGACACACTGCAAAGCATATGACATGGCATGCTTCTGGACGTTGCACGGAAGATGGTAAGTTACGTCACCCGGTGGATGGTACATCATGGAAAGAATTCGATTCAATGTATCCTGATTTTGCCAAAGAACCTAGAAATGTTAGATTAGGGTTGGCTGCTGATGGCTTCAATCCATTTGGGAACATGAGTACGTCGTATAGCATGTGGCCGGTAATACTGACAACATACAATACGCCACCATGGTTATGTATGAAAGAGTCTTCATTCATGCTGACGTTATTAATCCCTGGCCCTAAATCACCTGGGAAGGACATTGATGTTTTTTTAAGACCATTGGTTGATGAATTGAAAAGTCTTTGGTCGGACGGAGTCGTGACAAAAGATGCAGTTACAAACACTTTCTTCACATTACGTGCAATGCTTTTATGGACTATCAATGATTTCCCTGCTCGTAGTAGCTTGTCTGGTTGGAGTGGGCAAGGTTACTTTGCATGCCCAACATGTAAGGAAGACACTCCATCTGTTCATGTATTGGGAAAAACTGCTTATGTTGGACATAGAAGATGGTTACCAACAAATCATAAATGGAGGAAGGACAAGTCATTCAATGGTCAGAACGAGACTAGACGTCCTCCTAACAGGAAAACTAATGATCAGATTTTGGAACAACTTAATAAATTGCCGCCCCGTATTTCTGGGAAACATGTTCAGTTTGGTGGTAAGAAGAGAAAACGTGATTCCGATGTTGAATTGAATTGGACCAAGCGTTCTATTTTCTTTGAGCTTGAATATTGGTCTTCAATTCAACTAAAACATAATTTGGATGTCATGCATATCGAAAAGAATGTGTGCGAGAGTTTGTTGAATACGTTGATGATGAACAAGGAAAAATCCAAAGACACTAATAAGGCAAGAATGGTGTTAGAACAATGGAACATTCAACGTGACTTGTGGCTTGTAGATAACGGTCGCGGTAAGCTCTCAAAGCCTCATCCCAAGTTCTCTTTCTCAAACGCCGAAAGGAGTCTTTTTTGTCAATTCATTAAGGAAGTAAAACTACCTGATGGTTTTGGCTCTAACTTTAAACATAAGGTAACCGATAATGATACCCAAATAACGGGGATGAAATCACATGATCATCATATAATGATGCAACGGTTGCTTCCGATTGGTGCTCAAGCGTACTTGGATAAAAACATTTCAACACCAATAATTGAGATGTGCTTATTCTTTAAGCAACTTTGTGCTCGGAACTTGATGTCATCTGACATGCAAGATGCTGAGGAGAAGTTGATTAAAATTTTGTGTTCTTTCGAGCAAATATTTCCTCCGTCATTTTTTGACATAATGATTCATTTGGTTATGCATTTACCTGAGGAGGCTATTCAAGGTGGGCCAGTTTATATGAGGTGGATGTATCCATTTGAAAGATACATGAAAAAGTTGAAAAATTATGTTAGAAATAAGGCTAGGCCCGAAGGTTCCATTGCGGAGGGGTATGTCGCAGATGAAGCCTTAACTTTCTGTTCAAGGTATCTTGACGGTGTACCGACGAGATTTAATCGGCCGGACAGAAACGAAGATGCCCCGTTTCCCACACGTGAGTTTTATGTCTTCCAATCGCTATGCACACCTATCAGCAAGGGGTTGATAAAAAAATGGATGGTGTGCTTTGGGCAAATCTAAATTGGTTTGTTCTTAACAACAGCTCTGAGATCGAAGAATACAAAAGTAAGTATTTTCTATTTCGGGTTGTGTTTTCGTAAGTTATCTTTATAGTGATTATTATTAACGCAAGTAACATTATTTATAGTGAATTTATTACTCAAATGCCGCATGGAACTGACTTGGAAGCAAATTTTCCTAACTGGTTTAAACAGAAGGTAAACTCATTTGTGTATAAAACCGATTATACAAACCGATCATACAAATTTTTCTAATTTTCTCTTATTTCAAATAGATCAACCGTCGGCGAGTAAATGATGAATATAGTGTTAGTCCTCAGTTATTTGCTTTAGCAAATGGACCACGACATGCAAACTCTTACACCGCTTGTATAGTTAACGGTGTGAGATTTGTAGTTCATAGCCGAGACGTACGCCGTACAACTCAAAATAGCGGCATCTCAACAACTGGTCAAGATGGAACAAAGTATTACGGTTTGTTGGAAGAGATTCTGGAGCTAGGCTATCTAGACCGTTGTAAGGTTGTGTTGTTTCGATGTAAATGGTTTAAAACTAATAACAACAAACTTTGTGTCATTAAGAATAACATAACCAGTATTTCTACCCAAACTGAATGGTTTACAAATGATCAATACATTCTTGCAACACAAGCAGAGCAAGTTTTTTATCTTGACGAACCGTCTAAAGCCAGTCAAAGAGTTCAATCAATCAGACATTGGAAGGTCGTCCAAGAGGTGAATCATCGGAAGATTTGGGACCGAGATATTATAATGGAAAATAATGAAGCAGACTTAATTCATGGCAGCACTTCATCTGAGCTTTTGTTGTCTGCTGACTTAGATAATTTAACATATGATGGTATGAGTAGAGATGAAGCTACAAAAGTCGATGTTTCCCTTGAGCATGTCAATGTAGAGGACGAGACATATGAAGATACGGATGAGGGTGAAGACGACGATGCAGACCAAGTTGTTGACGTTTCTGATAATTCAGATGATGAATCAGACGAATTTAATAATGATTGTGGAGAAGATTCTTATCACACCGATGAATCCGATTGATTGTAATTTTTAATTTTTCTATTATGTTTGATCTATTATGTTTATTGAATTGTTTTTTTCAATTATGTGTTTAGCTAATGATTCAATTACGGTATATTTGTATACTTATATAATCTTTTTTTACAGATGGCAGACGTGGCCCGGGGTCACGGTGGGGATACCTATGGTCGTGGTCCACCTGGTGGTGGTCCTCCCGATGATGATCGATCGTGGCAGCCGCCACGACAGTGCGAGGTCAGTGATGACTCCGGCAGCGGCAGCGGACGAGGTATGACCAATTTTTTATACTATTATCTTTTAAAATGAAAATATATAATTTACATAGAATTTTTATACTATTATCAATTTGCAGGACAAGGCAAGCGTGGAAAGACCACACTTCAAGGTATACGAAAGAGAAATCCACAAGGAAATTTGCTCACAATTGAATTTGAGCAAGGTACGCATGACACCTACAAACCTGTGGGTGTCAATCAGGCGACCTTTGCTTCACTGGTTGGCACAATCGTTGACAGATTTCCTCAAAACTACAAGAGCTGGAGAAAGATACCTGCGGATTTGAAGGCGACTATCTGGGATGACTTACAGGTTAAGTTTTTGATAATTAAATTCAGTGATTAAATATATATACACTAAGCTATTTGTTTTCATAATTTGCAGATGTATTTTGATATGACTCCCCACGAAGGCCTGAGGGCAGGCATTGAGAAATATGCTGCAAACCGGTATAAAGATCACAAATACCGGTTCAAGCAAAAGCATTTTAGCAAAATAGGCGGGGAGGACAGGGTTGATATTTCTGATGTTGTGCCACCTGATATGCAAGAATCTGAATGGAAAGGCTATGTGGATTACTACACTTCTCCTGAAGTCAAGGCTCGGTCTGCAACCAACAAGTCCAACAAAGGGAAGCAGACGATCAAGGGACATGGCGGTCGGACATCTTTAGCCCAATGTCGTTATATGTTTGTAAGTTATTTTAATCTAATGTGTTTATAACTTGTTTTATGTGTTTGTAAGTTACTTTTATTATTATATAACTATAAAATGTGTTTACAGCGGGAAGATGGTTCTGATGAATCTGGGAGTGCCATATTAGCATATCGTCGCTTCTATACCGATTCAAGCGGTAATTTCTATCAACCTGAACCCGCTGCATACTATGTAAGTAATGTACACGTCTTACAATTTTATAAAATAAACTAATATATAAAATCACCATATATATAACATTGTTTATTTTTTTGTAAACTATAAAGGAGCAAATGGTCGCGCTTCAACAACAACATCCAGAAATGTCAGAGAAACAGATCATGCGTCAGGTGTGTATGGATTTGTGTATGTATATTAGAATGTATGTATATTTGTGTATGGATGTATCTGTTCCCAATTCTTATTTGTTATACAAATATATTTCTGGTTATATAAAATGGATTTATATGTATATTTGTGTATGAATGTATATGAGTTTTGTGTATGAATGTGTATGTGTATATATTAGAATGTATGTATATGTGTGTATGGATGTATATATGTATTTATGTATGGATATATATGTGCATGTGTATGGATGTATATGTTTTATGTGGATGTATATGTATATTGGTATGAATGTATATGTGTATTTATGTATGGATGTATATGTGTATGTGTATATGTATGTTGAATTGTGATTAAAATAGATGTATATGCGTATTTGTGTATGGATGTATATGTGTATTTGTGTATGGATGTATATGTGTATTTGTGTATGGATGTATATGTGTATTTGTGTATGGATGTATGGATGTAAAATTGATGTACATGCGTATTTGTGTACAGGTGTTGGGGGAGCGGCCCGGGTGGGAACGTGGCATCGGTCCAATACCGAGCGTGCCTTCACAACCCCTACCGCCACCTCATAGAACAGATCAGCGGATGTTCTCACAATCTGAGGTTGAGGAGATAGTAGCAGCGAGACTGGCCAGAGAGCAAGAACAGATGATGGCTAATATGATGGCACAAATGCAAAGTCAAATCCAAAGTCAAGTCCAGAGCGCGTTGAGGAGAAGTGGTCATTCTCAAGAAGATGAAGAAGATGAAGATGATGAAGGTGGGTAGTCATAGGATGGTTTGATGGTTTTTAGTGATTGTAATGACTATTTTAAAACATTTGTTTGTGTAACTTTTAACTTGTTAAATTGGGACAATTTTTTGTTATATGCTATGTTTTGTGATTGATTTGATAGTTTTGATAGTGTGTAATGATTTGGAACAGCAGGTTTGGTCTGGTACCCAGAAAATCTGGGTGGATTGCTGCAAATACAGCCAAATTATTAAAAAAAAAAAATTCTTTTTTGCAGCGATATGTCGTCGCAAAAAAGAGTAAATTACCTTGGCAAAAATCGTCGCAAAAAAGATTTTGGTCAAAAATTTGCGGCGATATATCGCCGCAAAAAAGAAGAACTCGTCGCAAAAAATATCGCCGCAAAAGATTTATCTCAGAATTTCATTTTTTTTAAAACAAGTGGGGTCCACAAATGAAATCGTCGCAAATTTCGTCGCAAATAACATTTTGCGACAACTTTATTACGGCGACTAATTTGCGACGATATTTTCGTCGCAAATAAGATATTGAATAACAGTTTTTTGCGACGATAATTATCGCCGCAAAAAAGTCTTTTCTTGTTAGTGTAGTGAATGTGTATCATGTGCATAATACCTCCTAAATCATTCTATTTAAGAAAGAGTTTTTTTTTAAATAACACAATCTGAATCATATTTTCTTTCTTCACCCGCGATATATAAACCCCTAAACCCCGTTCTCAATTCTGAATTATCATACACAACCTAAAACCAAAAGCTCCCATAATTCTTTTTTTATCATTGATTCATCATCTTCTTCATCTCATCTTCATCATCTTCTGATTCATCATCTTATTTCTCTTCTTCTTCTTATTCTTCGTCTTCTTCTTCTTCTTCTTCTTCTGATTCTTGTCTTATTCTCTAAGTCTTCTTCTTTCTTCCGCTTCATCTTCATCGCATCTTCTTCTTCTTCTTTAGATCTTCTTTCTTCGTCTTTTATTTCTTCTTCTTCTATCTTTCTTTCTTCTTCTTCTTCTTCTTCTTCAATCTTAATCTTCTTCTTCATCTGCTTCTTAGTCTTCGTCATCTTCTTCTTCTTCATCTTCATCATCTCTTAGTAATGCCTTCTGATTATTCTTATTCATCTTATTCTTATGCTTCTTCTTCTTCGCTTAATATTCTTCTTCGTCGTCTCATCTTATTTGCTTTTCATCTTCTTCTTCTATGATTAGTCTTCTTCCTCTTCTTATTATTCTTCATCTTATTCATATTCGTATTCATCTTCTTAATCTTCTCTTCTTCTTAGTTCTTCGTCTTCTTCATCTTCTTAAGTCTTCTTATGCATCTTATTTCTTCTTCGTCTTCTTCTTCGTCTTCTTATTATTATTATGCCACTTATTCATCTTATGCTTATTCTTATAGTCATTTCTTTTCTTCTTCATGCCTTCTTCTTTTTCTTCTTCTTATTCTTTATCTTCTTCTTCTCTTTTATTTCATCGTTTCGTCTCTTAATCTTCGGAATTATTCTTTCTTCGTCTTATTCTTATTAGTATTCTTATTTCTTTCTTCTTCTTTCCTTCGTATGTCTTCTTCTTTTCTTCTTCTGTCTTCTTATGCTTCTTCTTACTTATTTCTTCTCTTCGTGTTTTCTTCTTTGCTTCTTCTTCTTCGTCTTCTTTATCTTCTTCTTCTTTTTTTATTATTCTATTCTTCTTCTTCTTCTCGTCTTCGTCTTCTTCTTCTTATTCTTTTCTTCGTTTCTTCGTTCTTCTTATTCATGTATTTTCTTCTTCTTGCGTATTATGGCTCTTATTCTATTCTTCTTCTTCTTTTCTTTAGATTCTTCGTCGTCTTTCGTCTTCTTCTTCTGCTTCTTCGTATTCTTATTCTTCTTCTTCTTTCTTCTTCTTCTTCTTCTTTTTCTTTTCGTTCGTCTGTCTTAGTTCTTATTGATTCTTCTTCTTCTTCTGAGGCTTTCGTCTGTCTGCTTCTTCTTCTTCAAATTCTTCTGATTATGTCTTTCTTCTTTTCTGTTATTCGTCTTTCTTATTCTTCTTATTCTTCATGTCTTATGGTCTTCTTCTTTATTTTTTTCTTCTTCTCTTCTTCTTCTTAGTCTTCTTCGTTCTTCTTAGTATGCTTATTCTTCTTAGTCTTCTTATTCGTATTCTTCTAGGATTTTCTTAGGTATTCTTCTTGTCTTCTTCTTCGTCTTCCTTTTCGGATTCTGCTTCTCGTATTATCTTCTTGTCTTCTCTGCTATTCGTATCTTCTTCTTATTTATTCTTCGTCTTTGCTTCTGTATTCCTTCTTCTTATTCTTCTTCTTCAGTCTTCTTCTTCTTCTGCTTCTTCTGCTGTTCTTTTCTTATGTCATGTCGTATTATTCTGTTATTCTTCTTATTATTCTTCTTTTTTTCTTATTCGTCTTCTTCTTCTTCTTCTTCTTCTGTCTGCTTCTTTCTTATTTTCTTCTTCTTCTTCGGTCTTATATATTCTTATTCTTCTCTTGCGTCTTCTTCTTCTTCGTCGTCTTATTCTTAGTCTTCTACTTCGTATCTTCTTCTTTGCTTATTATTCTTCTTCTTTGTCTTCTTATGTCTTATGTCGGTCTTCTTCTTCTTCTTATTCTTT